>OX377618.1:190746390-191148890 GCA_947397865.1 Polietes domitor | reverse complement strand
GTTTGAAAAATTAGCAGCTAATCGTTGCTCACGATGTCTTTTGTGGGAATAGATCAATGTTCAGAGCCTGTGAATGCACTGAAAATGTCAAGTCGCTTCGACTGATTAATTACTATTATTACATGCATCACGGCCTAATTGTACTGGACAGAAGAAAAAGGACAACAACCTGCAAAGTCTCACAATAATTACTCTGATCAAACAAGTAGGAAAAATATTTAGATATACAAAAAAGTCCACTTGAAAATTGTGTTGAAAAAAGTTGTTACATTAAAATGAAATATGCATATCGAAAAACATTTTTTCGGATAGATAGTCAATTTCTCAAAACTCCAAATATGGCCCAAAAACAAATATTTGAATGAACCTTTGTTAAAAATACAGCATTTTATTATTAGACAATTGTTTGGAAATTAATTTCTAGCACTTCAATTTTTCATTGCATTATCTTCAATTTAAACTAGACAGGAACGCGCTTTTGGACAAACATAATTCGATGCTTGCTTCGGCATAACAATTTGTTTTCGACAAACAACTTTTATTTTAAATTTTTTAATATCTTTACTTTTGAATACTATTTCATTTGAAATCTACAACAGTACTTAAATAGAGTAAATATGTATTTCTAGTATGCTATAACAAATATTTTACTGTATTTTGCAGAAGCCACTGTTCAAATCCAATTAGGCATTTTTTCTTGAACGAAAAGCGCCAACGCCTCTCACTCCCTCTTAAGATAAGAAATAATGTAAGATCATTTTCCTATATACATCTTCCATCTTATAGGCCAGTAGTGTAATACTAAAAAAACCAATAAAGAAATTTTCGATACAACTCTACACATGAAAATGTATTTTGTAAACAAATGTGACGATGTCGATAACACTTTATTTTTGTTCTATTTATCACACAACACATCGGAAAACTATATTAAAACAATGCACAAACACATTTTTCATTGAATTTATTTCACTTCACAAATAATAATCCAACATTATTTTGTTTGGTCAGAGTATTTATGTTGCAAGTCTTCAATACAGAGACAGAGTGCCCTTTTCAACTTTTTGATCGCATTTTGTTAGCAAAACAAAATCGCACGCAAAATTTTTTCTTAGCGAATTTCCGTTTCCGGTTCTCTCTGCATTTCATATGAAGCTATGTTTTGCTTTTTCACAATACTGGCGTTATGAAAAGAATAATTAGTTTTTTAAATTTCGTGGATATATCCCGCAAAAACTCTCTTTACAAAATAGTATTAGGGATAAGCTAAATGTAAAATTATTCACATCCAAATCAATTGCCCTTGGATTTATTTTTAGTAGGAATTTCATTGGAAATGCCATTTTCAAATTTTTGCTGCTTAATAGGCCTTAAATGCTAAAGTACCTACTGTAAGTCAACTACTACGAAGGCCCATCTCTTATTTCTGTTAAACGATTTGTTGGAATACAGGGTGGCCGATGAATGATACTACATTAAGAAACTAAAACAACTTTTTGTTTAATTCATGTAAATTACTTTTTCTTTGTTCATTTGACAACTGATACATTTTTATTGAACCTTTTTAACGGGGTTTAAAAATAATAGAATTTAAATGACATGACGGCAGTCGGTGACGTATGTGCAAAATTCATTATTCATTACTTCCTGCAGAGTTGCATTGTCTCAATTGTTGTTCGAATGCATCGCTTTAAATCATCCACTTTTTTTTGATTTGTTTTATAAACTTCCAGATGACATAACCCCACAAGAAAAGGATAGGTGCAGTGAGGTCACGAGACTTTGGGGGCCACCGAAATGTCGAGTTTCTTATTGGGGAACTTTCGCAGTCGCATCATCCTGTTGAAACCACACAGTGTTGAAAGGGATTCAGTTTCGATGCAGTTCTGCACAGAAAAAGTCCTTTAACAACAGCATTAAGTAGCATGGTAGCAGCATTCATCAGTCACCCTGTATATCCCACATAATAAATATAAAAAATATTTATATAAATATAAGCAGTGCCCTCTACTTCGTACGCCGTAAAGCCAGTTATTTGTTATCAGTTTTATCCACCTCTGTTTTTGGATAGTATTTATGTATTTTCATTTATTGAATTTTCTTTCTATTAAAAAGCACTCATACACAGTCAAAGGAATGTGCTTGTTGTATTGCTCTACTTCAGCTGAACTCTCTTCATATATATCATTTTTATCATTTTCTACCCTATTTAGAAATTACAACCGCAGAGCCTTTTACATCCTAGGTCACATGTTTCTAGATGCAGCCGGCCATTTTATAACTTTTTGCACCTCTTTCCCAAAAGTACACATTTTGAAACATCACATGCTTTCTCGCTTCTCCCCTGAAAGCATGTACTTTATTTGGTACAATGTTTATCCCTTTTCGTTCCGCATCCTCCTTATAAGTAAAATTTTTTAAATATCCATTTATGTTCCGCATTTACGCAATTAAAGGGCTGTACACCTTTTTTAGAGGAATTTACACATCAAATTTCACGACTATTGATGCTGATTGATTAAATTAAATTGGTACCATTTTTATCCCTTTTTGTACCACGCACACCTTAAAAATACAAATTTCGAAAAATCCTTTTATGTTGCAAGTCTTAGTCGCGTTTGTATTGAATTAGATCGGTGTTTCTGTCGCACGATGTAGTGAAATAAAATGCAATAAAAATTGGAAAATGTTACTAACTTTTATATCGCTTCAATGTAATAAAATATTTGTATAGGTCAATCAAATAAAGTTTAAATCTAAAAGAAGTACTGAATTAAAATCTATATTTATAAAAGAGAATGCCGTCCGTGTGAACACGCAAAACTTTATAACGGATCGTCTGATTTTCACGATTTTGGGCTTGATGAATTCGTGTTGGCCCAAGGAAGGACATAGGATGTAGGACAATTTCCAGAAAAATATAAAATCCGGGAAGATTTTAACGAAAATTTTACTGTTTTTTTTTGTGAGTTTAACAAAACCAAATAATATTTCGAATGTTTTAAATTTTTTTTCATGTCAATGTCATTTCTTTTGTGATTTCATATGTCGGTAATTATGAAACTCAATTAATTTCTTCGAATATTATTACATATTTTGGGTTTTCATTTTAGTGATCATGCCGCCAATAAGAAGGTCAAACCTTTCACGTCGCTGAAAATTGGAACCTATATATTACAAACCACGATAATATCAATATGATAAGATCAATATGAAACCTGATTTTAATTTTACCATTTGTATTTTGCCTGGCGAAGCG
The DNA here is from genome assembly GCA_947397865.1 of Polietes domitor. Lineage (NCBI taxonomy): Eukaryota > Metazoa > Arthropoda > Insecta > Diptera > Muscidae > Polietes > Polietes domitor. The sequence goes on along the minus strand of OX377618.1, from coordinate 191,145,631 downwards.
GGCGGGGTTCAGCTAGTATGTTAATAAAAATCTGCCAAACAACAACAACATTTTCTAATTGATGACGATTAATTTGGTTCTATAAACAAACTAAAGAAGAGCAGAAGTGCTATGCTGAAGCGTACTTTGTGTTGTGTGTCAACAAAAAATTTAATACTAAAAAATAATAAAAACTAAAACTAAGGGATTGAGGGAAAAAATTCAACAGTTTAAACAAAATGCTTAATATGCGATTTCTCTCGGCATGAATAGTACAACTTTATAGGATATATAAGGATTTTCGAATTTCTTATGCAAAAAAAAACAGGAACGGGCGTAACACAATGTACCCCGCACCACATCACTTAAAACCGCCAATCCACCGGTATGTGAATACGCCAATTAACAAACAGACAATACCCACTAGAGATGTCGTTACGCATTAAATGATCACTTTGTCTAGTACTGCCAAACAAATTTGAGAAATTCAATTCACAAAAAAACCCCAACCCACATCCTCCATCATCCCCGAACTACTTTACTTAGTTGAGGACCGACCCAACCCAACCCAACTCAACTCAAAACCAAACAACAAGTTCCTTAATAAAGAAATTAATTGAATTTAAAATGGGAATAACACAGCAGAAAACATTTTCGAATGATTTATTAGAAAAGTATTATCTCTTGTAAACATAAAGTCAATTTTCACAAAATACCCGGTACAAGTTAATGCCAGCCACTTGTACCCGTACGCCGCCATACGTCTGACTGGCCGTCCGTCTGTGCTTCTTAACCTGCAGCACAGCAGTCAGTATGTACTCGTACGTACACCACATGCTGCTTGCCGTGCTTGCTGCTTGCTATCCATATGACAACCACACTGAACTGGCTGGCTGGGCTTAATATTAATTTGTCTAATGAAATTTGCTTTGTCACAGCCACAAAATTAACCAATCCCAACCCACCCCACAACACATATTTGGTTAGGAGGAAGCCCAGGAGAAGCAGGGAGAAAAGCGTTTCATTATTAATTTCTTACAAAATTGGCAACAGAAGCCGTTCATAAAGAAATCGTTAGCCAACAAAAGATGGCATTTGTGAGAGACACTTGTGTTAAAGTTGTCATTATGTATGGCCGGGAATATTTACCACAACAACAAAATCAGGGTGGGGTGTATACCACCCAAATACACTCAGAAAAAAAATAAAGAAAAAATTTGAAAAAAAGGAAGGAAACCTGGAATTCATATTTACTACTCAGCACTGGCGGGCAACTGACTATAGACTCACACGTTGAGTTCAAGATTTCTATAGGATCTGAGAGAACAGGGAATAAATTGATTGAGAGCTTCGAAAGTCTTTTCTGTGTATGTCCGCCTTTGGATACAAGATGTTTAGTGGCTCTGGATCCTTTGAAGGCTTGGTTGACTTAGTTGATTCCGATGAGGGGCGTAAAAGCCCGTGGTATCACAATGGGCCTCTTCTGGTTTAAGTGACTCGAATGCTTACTTTCTGAATTCAGCCAAGACCTAACCTAACCTAACTAAGAAGTTATAGCCTCAGGTCCCTACATATTCAATGGGTATAGAGAAGGAGTATAGATGGAGTAGAGTTTGTTCGCATTCCAACTGTTCGGCCAATGAACGAATTATCCCCGTAATGCTCGGAGCGATCCACTGATCATGCCATAACGAATCGATGGGCTCTTTTGAAGAACCTGGTGATTCAATGGTGCTCTTCTGGTATCTCAGAAGAGCACCATGGAGATATGGACAGAGCAGTGAAACGTCTAGGAACGGTCATGTATGGAGACGACAGACCTAACGATACTTTTTATTTGAAATATTTGTAATACAAGGTAAAGTCATATATTAATTTCATTCGTTTCTAGTTCAATACACTCTATAAAAGAAGTTCTACTGATGAGTTATACCCACACAGGCTGCGAAATACGTTTATGGGCAAAGTGTGTATAGTTGAGTGTGGCTCTCCTCCTTTCCATTGCCAAAGACAAAATTTCCTTCGTACGATGAACAATTTGATCGAAATAACTGGCATTCGAATATATTACATTAAAAAATTCTAAAAGTCAATCGAAATCGATCACAAATCAAACAAATCTAAAACAGACTATTATAGATAGCTTACGCAGTGACAGACCAGTGTCTCTGGTGGGAATCGAAACCACAACTCCCCATGATGATAGACTAGTACTCTACCCACTCGACGATACATCTGTGACAATACTACATTTAAGCAATTGTTATATTTTAATATAGGGTGGGTCGTTTGAAAGTTTAAATTAGAATCGGCTATAAAAAAATACTGATTACATCCCAATATAATTTATTATTTCATCATTTAATAATTTCTCTTGTTTTAAATTTAATATTCGTCTATACGAGTATATGAGTATTAAAACAATTTTATTAATAAATATTAATTATAATATTTATATATATAATTAATAAATATTAATTTAATAAATATTATATTAATTTGTTGCGTAGAATGATGAAATCCGAGACAGAAACCCCGAGCGGCCGATTTATGCAGTTTCATAATTAAAAACGCGGATATCGTAAAAACCAAGGGTTTCTTGTTGGATTGAAGAATTTTTCAAATATGAAAATTTTCTCATAATAATAAAAATCCGAAACAGAAAGCTTTTATGCATAAAACAATGTTTTCTTGTTCGATTGGAACGGGATTTTAATATTGATTATTTATGTTTTTCCTCCACAAAGTAAAATATGGTTACATTATAAAATGACTATATTTCTCTGAGTGTACCTAAACAGCGAACACTGTGCTTCGTGGTTGACATATTAGAGCGGCAGCAAAGACAACGTACGCTATACATTGGCGAATTTCGTAGTTTTTTCGCTGTGTTCTTTTTTTTTGTTCATTGTTTTTGTCTTCGCTCCTTTTTGGCCTGAAGATTGATGATGACATTAGCATCATTGTCAAATTTTGTTTTCATAACGGCAGCAGCAGCAACAGCAAAAACACAACCAACAACACTAATATTGTAAGAAATGTACAGAAAATCCCAACACACACACGGTCGATCGGCCTGGATGGATTGACAAAATAAAAACACTGAGACATCGAGCATTTGATAAGACATTAAGTGGCTGCCTTTGCTGCGTTCGACGTTTTACTTTTTGCGCTTACCAAGAGTTCTTCGTTTTAGAGAAGAAGTAAACGCTTAAAATTTGTAATGTTGACATTTTAATTTGATATGGAATGCCAATGACTGACTACAACATATAACAACAACAACATGTCTTCTGCTCACTGCTCACTTATGGGATTAAGGCAAGGAATTAAGATGTGAAGCCGAAGGATGTTTGTTAATTAATTTAAAATCAAGTTGTAATGGCAGAGTTTGTAATATGTAGTGGGTAGTGGTTGGCTTAGCTTAGATGAAGTTGAGCATGGAAGTAGATATCTATATTGCTAGGCAGCATTGTTGCAGCTTGTGGAAATATTTTGCGTAGTTCCACACTGAAAGGATAACGTCTCATTCGCTGAGTTTTAATGATCATTTTTTAATATTACGACACAACAATCAATTTTAATAATTAAATAGAAAATTTAGTTGATACAACGAAAACTTTTAATTGCGATACATTGAAAGATTCTCTATCAGTTAATGAGGTACCCTTGTGAATTTCAAGATGTATGTATATACCCATATCTGGACGGGCATACAAATAATAAATTCATGGAATTTGTTCCTATCAGATCCACGAAATATATTAAAAATGCTCCACAAAAATTGTCGAGGTCCATTCAAATGGAAAAAATAAAAATAAAGTTTGGATTGTTTAATGATGATTTGCGAAATATTTCGTTCCTCGATCGAACCGTAAACCGTCTTTAGTTTGCACTTTAAAAAAAAAAATCTGTGGATTAATAGGCCCTTAGAGTAAGTTATTGATCGAATTACATAGCACGACAATTTAAAAAAAGTTACACTTGAACCGGATGATTTACATATGAAACTAAAGACAAAATTGAGTTAATTTGCGTTTCTGGTTTTTCATATCCTCATCCTGTTGCCCCTTCACAGGCAACTACAGAGGTTCAAAAATTATTTTAAATACGTATTCACACCTTATGATAGCAGTATTAACGCCAAATTAAAGATGAGAATATCTGTTAAAAATACTACAAATATCATGCTTCTATCTGTATTAGTTTAGCGGTAACAACTATTCCAAACTAACTCTTAATTTATTTAGTTAATTCATATTTTACTTTTTAAGCGGGAAATGGTTGTTAAAACTAAGCTGTCACTTTGGAAAACACACAAATAAACAAGATAAACATCATTAAATAATCCAATTTTCATTTCTGAGGGTCTCCACTCAGCAGCAATTTATTTTCGGGACCCATTCTAATATCTTCAGATACCACGGGTTGCATAGGAATCTTTGTAGATAGACACGCTGCCCTATTCTAGTAAGTCAGTATATTGGAAGAGCTCCATCTTATATTGATGTCTGGAAAGAGAGGCTTTTATGGCAACGTATTAGCGGACGAGTTGGAGAGGATTAGATCTACTTAAGGTAATCTTCTTACGGAGTTGGTTGGTACACCGATAGGGTTCCTAAAAGTATTACATTCATGCTCTACCTACACCGATCTAATTCCAAGACCAAAATCCATGACAAACCTGGCATGTAAAATGAAAACTACATGGCGCATGGTTTACACTTCATATTATTAGAATCTAACGAGTACCCAGACTATACTATAGACTTCTTATTGTAGGGTTCCGTGAAATGTTTATGTTATGGGGACAATACATAAACTATCCAGATTCAATTCTATAAATTCAAAATTGTACAAAAAATTTACATTACAAAATTTTTTACTAAAATAAAACAATTAAAATTAGGTTCCTTTAATAGGCTCAATTAAAGGTATTTGATGTCTGCAAATGTTGCGAATTACACCTTCACGTAGAAACAGAAATCATAAAAATAGAAAAAGCTATTCAAACGCATAAAAAACCTTTAATATAACAGCTAACTGGGTGTTATGGACTTATATTTCCAAAATGACAGCACAAATATTTAATATACCTTCCGAAAATTGGAATTTTTATAAAAATGTTACCATAAAAAATAATTATCGTTTTCGAGTTTAGATAACCTAAATACAGCAGAAATTGTATACATTACCCTACGACAAAATTTGAGTTTCATAGATTACGCTATGAATTTAATAATTTCAAAAATTTTTTAAGAAAAACAAATTTTGAGCAAAGACTTGTTGTTTTTTTTTTCTTGAACAGCTTATTGGACAAATCTTATGAGTAACATCCCGGTATTTGAATAAAACCCTGTGTATATGACAAATCATCGTGCCTTCATAATTGCTTGGCTTGAATAGAAAATACCATAAATTATTTAAAATCCTTTTGCTTTCTATAGTAAAATATAAATTTTACAGAAATTCTAGTTTAATTTGTACATCTCTTGAAGTTTCTTCTGGTTATTATGGCGTAAAATGACCGTTACAGAGCCCGAAAGGGGATGGCTGTCAACAAATCACACAACAATGAACGCCATTTTTATTGGTACAGAATCAAATCGCACGAAGACGATACACAGGCAAAACTGCCATACACAGGCAAAACACCCTTATTTTCTTTGATTAATCCAAACAATAGCAAGATGAATAATTTTTCCTACATATGCGTATATACATACATACGTATATCAATACGGAGTATGAAATAGAGATGTCAATCGAGGGGTGTTTTTGTTTTCGAAACATTTTGGGGCAATAAACAAAGTAAAATTTAGAAAAACGATTTAGAATTTATGTGAAAGACATATGGCCTTCGGTTCAGCTTTCATGAACCTCATTTTTATCTCAGTGGCTATGTCAATAAACAAAATTTGCGCATATGGGGGTCAGAGAACCCACACGTGACTATTGAGAAGCCAATCCATCCACAACGAATCATAGTTTGGTGTGGATTTTGGTCTGGCGGCTAGGGTTTGGGGTCCGGGAATTCCCGAATCGGAAATTGAAAAATGTTTCCCGGGAATTCCCGTCCAAAATTTTCCGGGAATTCCCGGGAAACATTTTTCAATTTCCCGGGAATACGGGAAATATTAAAAAAATAATTTATTTATTATGTTGATCAATAATTTAATGTTACTATATAAATTGGAATTTTTAGATGTATTTCAAATTCATATATGTATTTACATTACTGACAATTTGACATTGTTGAGTATTTGTTTATATTATATTACTACAAACAAAACTTTTTAAATTCGCTAAATAGCCATTTTATGCAAAACCCAACTAGGGGAATAACAACTTTTTGTGAGACTATTTGCAGGATCTTTATTGTGAAATAAAAATATCATGCCCACAATACTATGGCTTACATAATGTAAATTTTCTTGTTTTTCTAGAAGAATCGAGTTGAACATATTCTTCAAGAACAATTTACTTTACATATGTGGCCAGAAAGAAATGGTCTAAAAATAGGAATACAATAAAAAATGTTCGCCTGGAAATTTTCAAAAGAAATCTAATAGGAATATAAAAATATAAATATAATATACTGTGTATTTCAATGGCCATTTGTAAGAATTAATGACTGGACTATTTCAATATTTTTATTTTTTATGAATTTATTAAATTAATATCAATTTTTTATGTTTCTATAGTTTTTACAGTTTATAATATTCCCCCCTGTTTCTATAAAATATTGTTGTCTCCAGACGAATGAATATTCTAAATTAAATGTGTCATAACATTCTCTGTCATATGAGTTATTTGTTTCCTTAATCGTTTTCAATTTTTAATCTAGTGTAGGTGTCAGTCACTTCTACCTGCGATATAAATGTCCAATTCTGACGATTAGTCTACATCTTTTCAAGTTTATAATGAGAAAATGTAATTTACAATCACAATATGTAAGTTCATGATGAGAAATGTAAATTCATAATAGGAGCATGATAATTCACAATCAGCACTGTAAATTAGTAATGTGAAATGTAAATTCATATTGAGAAATATAAAATCATAACAAGAACATACAAGTTGGTAATGAGATATATAAATACAAAATGAAAAAATCCTAATTGATAATAAGAAAATATAAATTCTTATATATTCATAAAATATAAATTCATAATCAGAAACAGTCAAATTTATAATCGAAGCTATGTATGTACGTTATTCTATGAATATTTTCATTGAAACACATATTTTATCAATGTTCTCATTATAAATTTACATTTTCTCAATATGATTTTATATTTTCTCATTATGAATTCATATTTTCTGAATATGAAAACGTATTTTCTGATTTTGAAATTGGATTTTCTGATTACAAACTTGTATATTTTATTATTAAATGGTATGTTCCTATTATGAATTAATTGTCTCAATATAAATTAACAATTCTCATTATGAATTTGTAGTTCTCATTATGAATTAACATGTTCCTATTATAAATTTATATTACCCAATATGAATTTATATGTTCCTAATATGAATTTACATTTCTCAATATAAATTTGTATGTTCCGAATATAATCTTGAAAAGGTGTAGAGTAAAATATTTGTAAAATGAAAAATAATTTGTAAAATATTTTGACAATAACATTCGTTTTTAATTTGTAATATGACAGTATTAAAAAAATACACCAGTTATTAAATGTTGATATTTTAAACCATATTGGACATACCTATAAATAAATTACTTTTTCCCGGGAATGAAATTTTTCATTCCCGTTTTCCCGGGAAACCCCAAACCCTACTGGCGGCATCATTGGGCTATGTACTGAAAAATTTGGTTGGTCGGATGAGTTACTGCCGAGCAGTCGATGTAGTCATATGAATGATATTGTGTCCAATAAAAACAGAAATTTGAAAAAAATAATCGATATATTTTTATAGTCGATTCTAATTTAAAGTTTTAAATGGCCCACCCTATATAAATGTGCAACAAGAACATATATACTGTTGAGATTATGTATATTGGATCTAATAATCTGAATACTAAATGAATATTTTTTGTTGGAATTTATGCCTGGTCCACAACTCGTTCTACAATGAATATCGACTGATATCAACATTAAACTTTAATTCCCCAGAAAGAGTTCTCTTTTGTAGCTAATGAATTTAGAAATTAATTTGTAAAATATCCTAGAGTAAACTGTGAGAATTCCTAGAAATTCTATGTTGATTATAACAATCTCGTAAATTTGTGGGGCAACATCCCTGATAAGTTCTAAAAAATATACGTTTGTGTGGCTGTAGAAACTATTTATATGTACATATGTAAGAACGAAAATTCCTTAAGTTGTTATGTACAAAAAGACATTTTGAATGAACGTTTCTTCAACTACCATACTTGTGTGTAGTTGTCGAGTTGTTGTTGTTCTGCTATTGTTTTGGCGCATTAGAGTCTTTTTGGCCGTGCGACGACGTATTCCATACTATTCCATTCCATTTTCAATTTGGCCGTTTCCTCCACTCCATCGTTTACTTTTGCATTTGCCAGAGAGAGCGCGTGTGTGTTTGTGTAGTTTTTTTTCTTCTGTTGGTGATCCGTCATGTTGTCAAAAAGTATTACCCGAATTAAGATTTTCATTTCGTCCCTCCTGACATTGAATTAACACGTATACACGCATTCATATATATATATATGGTACTACTATGTTATGTATAGATGGATGTATGTACATAAGTATAAACCTAAATAAGAACGCTCTATACGCTGTATGCCAAGCAAACAATGAAAAAAAGCGCAGATGTACATTTTGTTCAACTACTCGTTGGCATTGTTTGGGAAACAATGGTCTATCAAGTGTAGAAATTTGTATTAAATATGTACATACATATGTATGTATGTATAGTTCTCCTATAAGGCACGCATGTAGTCCGTATGTATATTGTATATATTCTATATATATATACTTTTATACAGACATCTTTCGTTTTGGTAATTTATACAATTTTGTGGAAAAACTACATCTGTCAGCATGTCTTTTGTGAAAACAAAAACATTTCAATTAAAAATTCGTTTGTTCTTTTTTATACATATTTTATATTTAACTGGCAACTTCTTCCGGCAGTTTGCACTCTAGAGGCGTTTCAGTTTCATACCTTTAGAAAAAAAGTTTTAAAAAATTCAAGTTAAACTTAAAACTAAGACACGGATGCATTGAAGTCACAATACATTTAGAAAAATAATTTTGCTAAAGAAATAATGAGATTTGTGTTGAAGAATGAATTTAAACAAAAAAAAAAAAAAACTTTAAGGCCCCATTTTTATAACTAAATCATCATCACTCAATTATTACGAGAAATCTATAAGCCACAGGAGTTTAAAGATCGTTGTGTGTAGGCGTTTTATAGAATTCAAGTAATAGATCAGTGATTTTTGATCGTTTGTCGTAGATGAACGAAAATAAATTACAAAAGGCGGCACTTAATTTCTAAAGTTTAGTATTTGTATTACGTACCCTGCATTTGTTAAAAAAAATAATTTAAACATAAAACTAAGTGACTGTAGCAGGATCAGAGATGCATTGAAGTCGTCATACCCTCAGAAACATGATTTTCCTGAAGGATGAAATAATAAGAATATTTTGTGTAGGAAAAACAAAAAATAAGGAAGTTTAAACTAAAAAATATAAAATGTAAATAATTGAGTTTTAACATAACATATATTTACAAGTTCTTCACACAATATTAATGAACTTATCAAAAATTAAATCGTCCTGAAGGTATTTGCGGATATGTTACCAAAAAGACCAGCGGAAGTTTGCTGTCCATCAGCAGACACACTTCTGCTATTACAGCATTTTTTCAGCAATCTTGCATCAGCATTTACACTGCTAAAGAGTTTGCAGTCTACTAAGAAATGCTGCTGTTTATTAAAATATAAAAATAAGATATCCATAATTTAAAAGCCTTTCAGGTCGACGGCGAAAACGAGTTTAGCTCGAACTACGTATTATATTAGCTTGAGACAATATTCGCATCAATAAAAAGACAATCACAATATATTTCAGTGGTAATAAATTCCCTTAATCTAAAATGTATTGTTAATATGAAATTTAGCTGACCATACTGTTCTTTACATATGTTTAAAGTTTCAATATAGCGTTTTTCCTTGTTGCTTAAAACAACAAATTGCTGTTTGCTATTTCAGCAAATTCAAATTCCTTTGAGTGTATATAAATGGTAGTACATGACAAAATGATGTCATGACAAAAAATATCGGAAGCAAAATGGCGTCACTGACTCCATGTTTGTAATATAATTTGATGCATTGAGATGGATTTTTCAGAGCCAAAACTTTCAAACTTTTTACAAAAATGAGCTCTGTGGCGTTAATTTCCTTCCAATGTTCATCATTTAGGCATCATTCGAGAGGTATTGAATGCAGGTACTTATTTTTGTATAGTATACAAAAAATGTTCAGTTGTCACATTGCAGCTAAAAAAAATACATGAGAAAATTTGATCTAGGAACGAAATATTTTGCAACTCATCATTAAACAATACAAACTTTACTTTCGTGGGGTGACTGGAAATTATGAAAATGAAAAGCTTCATTAATATTAATGAACATCTGCTCCATCGACAATAAAAATATCCCAATCACAATATTATGATCAACTACGAGCCTCATTTTTGGCTCAATGGGAATGACAATGTACAAAATTACCACATTTGAGTTGAATAGTATCCACAAGACATGGTTTCAGACACAGAAACTGCTTCCAGTTGAATAGAATTTTGGCAGGAGACATGTTTTCCAATAGATCAAACAACCTATCGACTTATTGAAGGAAACATTTCGCTGATTTCATCCAAGAGCGCCACATTCTTTATTTGATATCATTTTAAGAGAGCGATTTAAAGACTATAAAACTTCATATGATCACCACTTTAATTATAAAATAGACTACATGCTATCCAAATGTGATGAAATGACATCTTGCTCCAGGTACTTGTAGTGACTGACAGAGCTATGTCTGCAAAAAAATGATTCACATTGACTGCTGAGGTGCTTAAGATTACAGTTACATTACTAACTTTCATTCGGCGATATTTTAAAACGGATGTCAGGAATATTTTCGATAACTTTTGGGGTTATCGCTTCAATATTCTATTCAATTGGTACACGAAATAATCGAAAGTATGCTAGCTAGCCAGCTGTGGACGATAATGTACTCTCCGATTTCATTTTCCTTCGACCGATAAAACACCGATGATTTTGTAGATGAAACGGTGTCTCATGAATCTCTTGTGAGTTCTCTTAACTGTAAGTGCGACGGTAATGTACTCCCCTATCTCATCATTGCAAAAGCGATAGTAATATACTCACCAATCTCATTCTTAAAAAAGAAACAGAGTTTTTGCAGGTGTATCTTTGCCTCATGAATCTCTTGTGGATTTTGTTCACTTCACATGCGACAATTTTAGTTATTGACATGTCCATTGAGCCAAATGAGCGATCGAAACAAATTTGCAAGTGTTCAATATGTTATGGCAAATTGATAGTGCCGTTGCCCGGGAATCTCTAAAAACACCCGATACAATCGAACTCCAGGTTTACGCCAAATCATTAAGTGTAAACGTCCTTTTTTTAGTTTTCATAAAATCCACGAAATCATATTCTGATTTCTTTGTGAAATTAATGAAGTTTGTTTTAAGTTTTTGACTATAGTCCTGTTCGATTAGCATAAAATTAAAGACATTAAATAAATGAGGGATAAAAATCTTGCACCACCTTACTCGCTGACTAAGAGAGTAGTAAGCTACTTTCCTGTTAAGCGAGTAAATCCCACACAAATATTAAGCTAGTAATTCCAGGCCTAATATTTCTATCATTTTTCATTTCATTTACATTTTTTTTGAAAATAATTATAAGATTGTTATTGTGACTGAGCTCATTCCATTTTTAAAAGAGTTTAGCAAATACGACAAAAATGTGTTTATGTTTTCATAGTTTTCTCTAATTATTTTTTAGCAATGTTTAGCTATGCTTACTTCTCTCGCTACCTCCCCCGCCCAAAGGTATATTTTGTAACACTGTGTTGTCAACTAAACTAGAAAATATTTATCAATTATTATTATATGGGTAAGGTGTTGTTGAAACCACAAGCAAGAAATACCTGTAATTGTAATTAGCGCTCTCTATATGATGTTATCGCAAAACAACAACTAAAACAATGATTATCTTTTTATTGGAGACAACAAATATGCGATATACTTAGGCTGGAAAATCACATCACACGCACTTTTATCGGAATCACATTTTTTTCAATAAACGCATAAACACATATGTGGCCGTCCGTCCGACCGTCTGTCTTTAGGTGTTTACATACCATTGTTTACCAACTGTCACCGACGCACCGATGATGTTACCTTAATGCCGCGGTGCCAGTGGCGCTTATGTCTAGGTCATCCTCGACGACGACGACGGCGCTGGCGACACCAACAACTGCAAACGGAACGCGGAACCCCCACACCCCCGCCTGTGTATGGTGTAACCAACGACGCCAACAAACAACAAAATAACGAAAGTCCAAACATGGGGATAGTTGTTACAATATTTAATCGCGGAAAAATTGAAAATTGTGATATCTTCAGAAACTAAGGCTACTGTGTCTGTGCCATGAGTGTAATTGAATGTTGGGGTAGCCAACATCAACATAAACACCAGCACACATGGACACATCCATATGTATGAACGAACGCTCACACGATCACCGGCGATAATAGGCTGCTAAAACTAATATTACAAGCGTAGATATCAATTGGCGCCGTGGGCCAACTCTAGCGCCGCCAACTGGCCGCGTCGATTTTGACATGAGACGATATCTCTTCGCATATTACATATTGAACACTCTTCGGGGGTTTATTATTACCTGTAAACTTGCATTAGTGTAAGTCAGTTTGTGGTGGTGAGGCGATGGCGCACAGTGGTTCCAAATCAGAAACGGCAAATGGGTAAACAATATTTTTTATAAAATACTGAAATTAGTGGAAAAGAAAGAAAAATCTTGAATACATTCCAGTTTTACGGAAACTGCAGCCACTTTACACGATTCATCGGAATAAATATAAACTCTTTATGAATAAAAAATTCTGAAAAAGTGTTGTATAAAAAAACAATGAATGATGTAAATCAAGCGACCTTGACTATGAGAAGAAGTTTCAGGGCAGCATTCTAACCGTTAAACAAAATAGGCATTTAAACATAATAATTGGAGGTCTTAACAATGGTAAACCGGGCCTACAATGTAGAGCCAAAATGTAATGCTTGCATAGCTAGCATATCTCATTTAAGCCAGAATATCTCACCTTATTCGATAGCAACTGTGACATTAGGCCTGTTCGATAGGGTTTACTATCTTAATTTTTGTATGGGATTTACTCGCTTAACAAGTAAGTAGCTTACTACTCTCTTAGTGTTGCTGCCAGATTTTTCTTGTTTATCCATTTAAGATAAATCAATGCACAACAAAGATGCCACCTCATCAAGTCTCATAATCGTAAGATAGTAAGCCCAATCGAACAGGCATATTGTTGATAGAAAAAATTGTGAATTAAGTCACTACTTACTGCTGAGCAACAAATCAACCAGAGCACCAGAGGATTCAAAATGTTGGAAAAGAATGAAAGAGTATAAAATACAATCAGAACAGCTCATCGTCAAAAATAAATTTCACAAGATTACAAATTCCAGATTAGAGCCGACGAGAACAAATCTTAACATTATTTGAGGCGCTAAAATCGAATTTCAAGATTGGTTTTAGTTTTTGAGTTCTCTCATGTTGGCAGCACTGTACCGTTATAACGACAATCATCTGTTTTCATTTTCTCATCATTTTACCCCTTCACAGTACTACAAAAGATAAAATATTTCAAAAAATGTATATACTTGTTCGCACACTATGATAGCGGTATTAGTGTCAAAATAAAGAGGAGAATATTTATTAAAAATACTTCTAATATCATGCTTCTGTTTGTATTAAATAGTTCTGATTTAACATCTATATCAAGTTTACACCTTAGATTTTCTAGTTTACTCGTATTTTGGTTTTTAAAAGACAAAACTTTAAATGGTGGTTAATACTAAATTAATACAGATAGAAGCTTGAAATTTAAAATATTATTTAAAATTTGTGCTAAATATTCTCCTCATTGATTTGTCATTTATACCGTTTTCATAGTGTGAAAATTGAAAAATTGTATCCTTTGGAACTTTGTAGTCCAAACTAAAAACGCCAATTAACTCTATTTCTAACTGTATTAGTTCAGCATTATCAGCTATATCAAGTTTACCACTTAGTTTTTCTAGTTTATTCATATCTTGATTTTTAAGAGATAAAACTTTAAATGGTGGTTAATACTAAATTAATACAGATAAAAACTTGAAATTCGAAGTATTTTTAGGACATATTCTCTTCTTCGATATGACATTTATACCGGTGTAAGTATTAAAAATAATTTGTGAAAAATTGTATCCCTTGGAACTTCGTGGGACTTTTAATGGCCAACAGGATGAGACAATTAAAAACTAAAAACAGTTTTGTGTAAAATTATCGCATGATTGGATTTCGAATGTCTCTTAAAATACATTTTCATCAATCCCATCTGGATTTTTTTTCCAGAAAATGTATGTGATACGAAGGACGAGCAAGGAGAGAAAACATTCCAAGATTTGGCGACTATTGATGCACCTTATTAAATAAAAACCTTATAAAATAAATTTAAAAAAATATTTAATTCAATATCTCGAAAACTAGAACCAATCCTAAAAAAAGAGTGCATATTTAAATTCAGCCTAAGAAATAAATTTTAGTTGATCGGGTCCAAAGCCTTATATACTTGTGTTATTATATATTATAAAAACACTGTGCGAAGGTGGAGACGGAGGTGGCAGTGTCACCAGCCAGCGTCTGCAGCCAAAAAGTTAGATAACAACAACACGAGTACAAACGCGGCGGTACAACGCTCAGTTGCGTTGTGGTGTGTTGGCATTTAACAGATTAGCATTTGTTTTGTAAGAAAATCTTCTGTTATAAGAGGATTTTCCTTGCGTCGTATATCTGTGTTTGTATAGTGTGAACGGAACGAACGTCTGTGCAATGCACATGTGTAAGTGCATTCATGTCGCTGTGTGCGTGCGGGGCACTTGCATTTTATGTTGACGTCTTCCTTGGCTGCTTGTTTGTTATCCGCCTTGTGTTGCGCTTACTATTTACCCAGTGTTCCCAATGTTTGCTGTCATAATATTTGCGATTGCTACTGTTCAATGTGGTTGCGGAGAAATAGGAATGGAAAATGGGATTGAATGTATGGACATTTCTGTCAATCTCATCATGGCACTTTAGTCAATATCTTTCACTTTGTGGCTGCCTGCTTACGTACCTATGTAACGTTGTAATGTGCTGTGTTCGCATTTTACACCGTGTTTGTGCAACTGAAGTGCTCTCAAGTATGGGTGCATGTATGCAAGCCAGTGTGTGCGTGTGTGTGTGTAAAGGTGTTATAAATATTTCATAGATTTCCATGTTTGTTTGTTTGGTCTTCAACACTCACTCACTCACTAGAACAGCCAGCCAGCAGCAGTTCGTCGTTCTATTTATTTATGAGCCACGGCAATCATAAGCGATTGATTTATCATCGTATTGGGCTCTTTTTCGTATATATAGGTATTTAGAGTGACCAGATGGCCGATGGAATTAGTTTTCCGTCATAAGTGGCCTATAAATACTTCAGAGATTATCGTTGACCTTCACTGATGGTCGCTATGATATGTGAAGTAAGGCAGTTATCCGGAAACTTTTCGGCATTGGAGTCCAATCAAAAACATTTACATATTCAAGTGATAAAGATACAAAGAAAGGCAGAAAGTCGAGTAGACCCAACCGACCATTCTTCTCACTATTTGCCAAAGGAATACCAAATATCGATCTTTTCTAAAATTTAAAACATTAAATTAGAATTGACTTTAAACAAGTACTGATTATTTTTGAAATTTGTAGCGTGAAAGCACTAAAAAGTAAGCAAAAGTTTTAGCGGGCGAAATGGGACAAAAAGGGATAAAAATGGTACCAACGATACGACAACAGCTAGAAGCATGAAATTTGGAATGTACATCCCTCTAATTGCGTTGATACGTAAAATAGAGCGATTTTTCAAAATTCGTACTTTTAAGGGAAAAGAGGTATAAAAATGGTACCAACCAAACCGCTGAAGTTGAAATCATGAAGTTTGGTGTTTACATACATTTGACTGTGAATACGCGAAACAAAACGAATTTTTCGAAATTTGTACCTATAAAATGAAAATGGGGCGTATGGGGATAAAACCTCATTCGATCAACCCAATTTTTCAGTTCATATGCGGCAATTTTGCTTATTGAAATATTCATTAAGCCAAAAATTATCATTAATGAACAGAATATTGAGATAGAACAGTGGGTTGACTTCCAGTCGATGTTGTACACATTGACCACAAATACAGTGGTTCAGAATCATCGGTCAAAACGCAATAACTTTTGTTCTAGTAAACATTTTTCAGTTCTGTACAAAATTAAATTAGACAAAGACCCAAGGATTATTTTGAGATATTAGCATCGGATTTGCGGATGATATTGAAACAGATATTTGACTTAAGGAAATTCCACGAGAACCCCACTAATGGGGTTAGTGATGCAATCATGTCTTCTTCGTGCAGAATATCAATATTCTTCATGTTCCTTCCTGTAGGGTACAAAAAGTCAATAATCACCTCTATCGCAAATACAATTTCCTTGGGAATGGATTGTTCCCTTCAAATTTCAATCGAGTTTTCTCTCTGACGTCTTTCGTTGAATTGATATCCTCATTTCTGTCCCAATGCAAACAAGTGAAAGCTATTCAAGGGCTATATTCATATTATCATCTTACGCCTCCATGGGAATAGAAAATTTCACATGAATAAGTTCCCTTTTTATTCCTGATAAGGATGAATAAAATGCATATTGTGGTAATTCCGATTTTTCTAAAATGTCTAAAGACAAATCCAGATTTTAATTCCTTAGACACTTCTTGACAAATATTAGCTAAAGATAAAAACACGTCGTCAAACAACATGCTGTTGACAATATTTAGTACAACTTTTAATTTGAAAAAGACAAACACAACACCTTGTTCTGTCTGGGAGAAGGGTTAAAGCAAACACCCCAAAAAAGGTGTTATGAAATATGACTTTGAGAATTGTACTTCCTGTTTGTGATGAAATGAAATAAAAACGAAAAATTCTAGATGGCATCTGACATGACGCAGACAAACAAAAACACAGTCGCAGACAGACAAGGCAACCCAATGTATAACAACAACAAAACTGATAAATACGGCGCCAGTCACACTCAAAGTCAAAACCCAAAGGATTAGTGGAAAAGTGTTCCAAGGAGAAATGGAAAGCAGGCCATTGTTATGGTCTCGGTATAAATGCGAGTAACAAGATTAACATTTAAATCCCAATTTGATTCCCTTAGGACCCCAGTGACTGCCATCGGGCACTTGCTGCTCCTATTTAACGAAAAGAATATTAGGGTTCAATGATTTTGTACAACACTAACCAAATAATGAAAGAATGAACCAGTGAGCGAGCCGAAGGCTATAATGTTATTATAACAAATCGTGACTAATAAGACTGCGGGGAGCCATCACAATCAATGCATTTCCAAATGAACCCATACTCACTCGCATGTACAAACGATTCGAACAAAAAAACCCAAAGATTTTGATTAAATTCAATATCAAACAAACCAAGTCATTCTTAGTGCACTTGGTGGCTTGGCTTCTAAGGCAAGAGCGAGCGAGCGTGGAATGTTTGAATGGCTGTGTTTCATCCGCGGAGCAACAATTGACAGTGTCTGCATGTATGGATGGATGGATGTATGTGTGTATGTAGAAAGTCCAAGTGACAGCTCACAAAACTTTTGAAAAGTAATAAAAATGACAGTATACATGGATTAGTTGTTGTTTTCGTCAAGTCATTGTATCGAAATATGTTTGCCCGGAATCAAATATACACAAAATTTACTTCAATCTCGGCAACAGCAGATATTCGTACGAATACAAATCACAAGCAGCTGTAGTACAGTGAAACCTCGCACGAAATTACAACTGTTTAAGACAGTAGAGTTTGCCTAATTTAGGTTTAGAACTCGGTATAAAGTGGACAGATATTCCAGCAGATATTCGTACGAATTCAAATCACAAGCGGCTATAGTACAGGGAAACCTTGTACGAAATTACAACTGCCCACTCCAGCACACTTGCCTAATTTAGGTTTAAAAGTATATAAAGTGGACCGCATTGTAAACAAAATTAATATTTGAATAACGAATTCGGATTCCATAAAACTACAAATTCTTATTCACTTTAGCCAGAACATGAAGTTAATATAATAGGCACTCTACAGCAATTGGCCAAGTGTAAACACATCAACCCTAGAAATTATTATCCCTTTAGGACGCTACGAACAATTTTGATTACCTGTATTTACCGTGTGGATTTAGGTTGAAGCTTTTTATTAAACTTCCGCGTTGTTATTATTTTGTGTGATTTATCTAATCAGCTGTTCAAGAGAAACACAGATTTGGTGTGCACAAGCCTTTTTAGAAACGCATAATTTTGGGTCGTCTATCAGGAAAAGATTTGTAAAGATTCCATCCAGATGCGTGGTTTCCCCAATCACCTGTTCAAAAAAAACACATGTCTGATGTGCACAAGCCTTTTATTTTTTAAGAAACGTATAATTTTGGGCTGATCATCACGACATGTTTTGTGGAGATTCCATCTCGAAATTTAGTTGCATTATTATAAAATATCAATAGTTCAATTAATAGAATGAAGTCTGTAGGACCACAAATGGTCCAAATTAAAAAGGCTAGCGCACACCACATCTTTTTATTTTCAACAACTTTATGAATGTTCAAAAACAACGCAGAGTCGTTAATAAAAAGCTTTCGTGTGCACGGACCTTAGAGATACTCGACATTCAAGGAACTCGCTTCCATTTTTGTTTTAAGCTGGCCGCACTACACATTATAGATTGTATTCGTTCTTTGCTCGTGCAACTCGTATGTGGAATCGACTTCCGGCAAATATCTTTATTTGATTATGACATCCAGAGATTCAAAACAGACGTCAACAAATGTTTCTCCCTCTTTCCTCCTTTCAACTCCTTATTTTCCGTTAACACAGGCAATTCGCATTATGGATGGCTCACAATTATCATTTTTTATTAAAACTATTTTTTGGAAAAACTAAAAATTCTCCTGCAATGAAATTGTCAATATCTTTCATAAATTTTACTACACCATTTTCAGTTTAAATCGAGGAAATGCAAATTGAAATTGAGAAAATACAAATTGAAATTCAGAAAATTTAATTGAAATCGAGAAAACACAAATTAAAAAGGAGAAATGTAAATTTAAATTGAAATTCAGAAAATACATTTTGAAATTGAGAAATAAAATTTGAATTCAAGAAAATGCAAATCTATTTCAATTTACATTTCTGAATATTCTTATTGCAAAAATGCAAAATTTCAAAGGGTGGGCACAGTTTTCAATGTCTTTAAAAATAATTTCCTAATAACTTTTTCAAACTGCATGCGAAATGATTTACAAATGTCAAATTTGTATGGGAACTGACATTTCAAATCGACCTTATGTCAGTTTCAGATCTATTTCGCATACAGTCTGTCAGCAGTACAGTCAAAAAGCTCCCAATTGTTATCAAAATCGGAAGACCTTCGAAAAATTATCATTGATTTAATATGGAATTCCACAAATATATTTATTAGGGAAGCGCCGTTCATACGCTATAAATTTGAAGAAATTATCGAAACGATTAGCAAATACTGATTCTTCCTCTTCTATGTGGACTCGTCGACCATGACTACCTATCTACCGTAGGGAGGTTTCACTGTTCTTAAATACGGGCTCCTCCTTCGTATCTCAGCCATACGAACGTAATGCCCAAAATGTGTTGACTTTTGCTAATGAGTTAAAAGATGAGGCTAATTCACATCAAAAATTATACTATCTGTCACTCACTCGACCATTCAGCATTCACTCACTCTCTGCCAGCCAGTCAGTCAGGCACTAAGTCAGCCAGTTGGACACACAGTCAGCCAGCCATCCAGGCCAGACCAGCCACCATCCACTCACCCTCTGCCAGCATTCATTCATTCTCGCTATCTTCAGGGATTTGAGAATTTCTGTGTGTTCATGCCACGCCATGCCTGCCGTCTGTGTCGACATAAAACGAGTTAAAGTGATGGGAAAAACGGAAAGGGTCAAGCGCTCCCCCTGTTCTGGCGTTGACAGCATCATTTACGAGAAAATTAACAAGTGTTGCTGCGTTTTTGTTGCCTTTTTCTTTTCTCAATTTAGTTTTATTTTCTTTCAATTGAAATTAAATCCTTTTTGCTGTTTCCCGTGTCCAGCTGCAGTGCAGGAAGGAACTATTGACCCGACCATATGTTGTGATGTTTCAAACAATATTACGAAATGATAATGAACTAATGTCAATTACTGGAGATTTAATGTTAATTTCGTTTATGAAATTTCAAGAATTTCTTGTATTTGTGGGTGGTGGGTGTTGAAATCTTAATGGACTTAGGATAACGAACACATTGAACTGACTTGCAAGTACAGTCAGTAACACTTAAAACCGAGCTACACTACTTCTCCATGATTGCAGTGTATTGAAAATGCTAGAAAATTCTAAGTGTTCGACAGTGTTTCAAGTGTAAACATACCATTTTTGGGATTCGAATAAGTTGTTCAAGCGAAGCGCCAAATTAAAAATTAACATTTGCAACACTTTGACCGAGGAAGGCAATGCACCTCTGTCATAATTACAGTGTACTGAAGATTTATCGGAAGCTACGAAGGGAACTCACTGTTGGGCCCCAGAATGCAATGCATTTTGATTATAGATTGAAGAATTAGATTTAGGTATTACCATGTCTGGCATTATGACCGAGGTGAATGGCGTTCCCAGTGTACTCAAGAATTGTAGGAAGACTAGGAAGGCAATTCACTGTTGGGCGCCACAATGCAAGGCATTTTGTTTGTAGATGCAATATATAGATTCTGGTATAACAATTTTATTTTATATTTGACATTATAATCGAAATGCATTGCCTTCCCAGTGTATTCAAGATTTGTAGGCAGGGAAGGGAAGGGTAGGAAGGGAAATCACTGTTGGGCGCCACAATGCAAGGCATTTTGATTGGTTGTTTATATTTTGGTCTTACAATTTTATTTGATTTCTGGCATAATGACCATTGCAGAGCGCGACAATGCAAATCATTTTATTTGTAGATGCAAGCTTCAGATTTAGGTATAACAATTTTATTTGATTTCTGGTATTATGACCAATGACAGAATGGCAAACCAAACTGACAACAAATGATATTAGCGTGTCAATATCTGGCCAATTTGCATCGATGGCTTCCCTTGCATATATAATTGCGTCGGAAGAAGTTCTCTAATTGCCCTAGATAGAATTAAATATTTTATAGCTGCTGAGGAATTGAATTGAATACAAGAATTAATGCAACCGCGGCATAAGCTCCACACTGGCGTCATTTTATCACATAATTTGTTTCCTTCCTAGATTTCATTTGTTCCCTCTCAATGTTTATTCAGTTTTTATCGTTCATCGTCATCATCATCACCACAATCGCTTACGCTTAAGTGTTTATTTACATTTCCAATAGAAATACCATCAGAAGAGACTGATGACTCTTCATATCAATTGCAATTATTTAACACTGGCTTTATTTACACTGATCATAATGACAACAGGAACAGCCCCACAACGGCCGACCGATGTGTGGCTGATGATTGTAGATCAGTCTTGGGATATAGAAACTTTCGATGTTGAAGTACTGGCGCCTGCATGAAAATGCCACTAACGACTGACTACCGACTGCCTCTGGTGTCCACACTCCACACTATCATTAATGTTGCTGCTGCTGCTGCTGTTCACTGTTCGCACTGATAAGACAAGCTACGTACGCTCGCAACAACAGTGAATTGAATTAGAGTTGAAGCTGAAGATACACACTCGTATGTCCATATGTTCGTATGTTGATGTTGCATTATGCATTATGTTTGAGTAGCCAGTAGTAGCGGCACAAGCAGAAGTTGTTGGCTGCTATATGTACATTGTACATAAGTGTCAACAATACGAATTGTTGTTAATTAAGTTGTCAACAACTTTAATTGTAATTATGTACATACATACATGCATTCATACACAGATGTAGGAAATCGAATACATTTGAAATTCTGTATGTATTCTGTATGCTTAGTATGCATATGGGAAATAGGAATACAAATTTAGTTTCCACTGATGGACAAGAACATATCCTTCGGTTGCTAATTAAATACAATTCGTATCAGAAATCAAATAAAATGTCTATAACTAAATCTAAAGGGGAAGTTGAACTTCCAGAATGCAACTCATCGGCGGCTACCTCATTTATCTTAAATAAATACTTGTAATTGTATATTTCCCTAGAGAAATAAGTTGACAATATGGATAAAAACAGAACATTTTCTGGTTTCTGATTTAGAATAGAATTAGGACGATCAAACGGCACTTAAGGCTAGCGCACACCGTATTTAATGTATTTTTTTCAGGCTACATGCGTCAAATTTGTATGGGATCTGACATTTGTATATCGTTCTCGATTGATTTCAGCTTAATTTCGAAGTCGGAAAGGTTAAACTTCTGATTATCTGTGATCGTGATATTCTTATAGGGTCGTTTACACTAAAAGATTTGTCAAAGAACCTAAAACTCGAGTCTGTAAATACTTCTGCGAGTAAATATTTCATGATTTTGTCCAGTCTAAGTGCTATGTAACTGATCTACTTTCAAGTTTAAGATAATGATTTAAGTGTAAACTCCCCTTATGGGTTGATGAATCAGCTGCTCAATTAAATGCTTTCAAAAATTAAGCATTTGCAAATACAAATTTAGAACAGAGAATATGTACTCATATTTGATAGCACTTGAACCAAATGATAAACATGCATCTGAAACTATAGATGAAATAGAGTTAATTGGCAGTTTTAGTTTTTCATTTTCTCATCCTCTTGCCCCTTATAGGACTACAAAGTTCCAAAGGATACAATTTTTCAAAAACTATTTTAATACTTTTCACACTCTATGATACCAGTATAAATGTGAAATAAACGAAGAGTATATATGCCAAAATTAATTAAATTTCAGATAGAAACATGATATTTGAGGTATTTTCAAAAGATATCCTCCTATTTAATTTGACACTAATACCGTTATCGTAGGGTGCGAACAAGTATATAAAAAAATATATATTTTTAATTGTATCCTTTGGAACTTTGTAGTCTTGTGAAGAGGCAACAGGATGAGGAAATTAAAAACTAAAAACGCCATGTAACTACATTTTGCCCATAGTTTTATACGTTTAACATCCGGTTCAAGTGTTACGATATATTTTTTAATTGTCATACGATACTACTAGAAAGTACTACCATAATCCGGAGAAAACGAGTTTTACAAATTCGTGCTCTAGCCGAATGATTCACAGTCGACATTGACCATATATATTAGGATGGGTAACGAAAATAAATTGCAGCGGTCACTCCCCAGTAATGAAGACGGGTTTCTGCATTAGGTCTGCATAATAATGCCGCTATTTATTTTTTATAAAATATTATTTCAGAAAAAAATTTGATAGAAATGCAGCACAAAAAAATTACACTGGAAAATCATGATTTTTAGGTGCGTTTAGCTCACAGACGGCTTGATCTAGGAACGCAATATTTTGCAAATCATCATTAAACAATCCAAACTTAATTTTTCGTGCGGTGACTGGAAATGGTTTTTCCATTTGCATGAACCGCGACCCAGGCTAATGTATATATGTTAACATAGAACAATGTTTGAAGTTTTCTTATGATCAATATATTGTTGAATTTTAACTATTGATTATTTCTATTTTTTTAGCAGTGTTTTATAAATGTAGTCGGCATTTTTTTATTCAGACATATTTATTCAGGGCGTTTTCTAAAACAAAATGTATCGCTGAAATTATCCGCCTTTCCATACATATGTTTGTATAGCATAAAATAACAATGATCAATAATTAAAGTTATAAAGATTTGATCATAAAATTCTACACACCTTTCAAAAAACAAACAAACCAACTTTCCGGCAACTTTCGCTGTCATTTCAAATAATATTTACATATAAAAATATTGAAGAAGAAAAAAAAGAATTGCAAACAAGACACCCCACTGTGCGTCAATGATACGGTTCCTGATGTGACGTATCTACTATTTATATGTTTCATTTTCATATTTACTTCCAATGGTTTGGAAGATAAACAAAAGGTTTTTTGCATACCTATTGTGAATGTACGTACATGCAATTTTGTGCATACGTTAGAGTGGGTAACGATATAAGTTTGCAAAAAATATCTTTTTCAACGTTTTTATTTAACATTTATTTTAGTTTACAACATATGTGTTTAAATTTTATTTTCTAAATTTTAAACTTACGTGTTGAATTACTATTTCGACTAGACTTTGAGACAGAAACAGCAGTAGTATGCTATGTTATAAGGTTAGAAATTTTCCTAGCATCGGTCTTCCCATTGGGAAAAAATAAAAAAACGAAGGCGAAAAATCAGGACCTATTAAAACTATTCCAGTAAGTCGTCACTTGTATGGCGTTTACTTGTCAACACTGCTGCGATAAAGTGATTAAAACTATTAGTGCATAATTTTCAAATCCTAAAAATGATTTTATTTAGAAATGAATTTGTTTTTGGGAATAATCATAAAAAAGAACCAATTTAAAAATTTAGATTATTTGTTAAGTTCTATACCCACTTTACTAGGTACCTACCCACTTTAAGGTACCTACACCAATGTCTTTATTAACAAATAAACGTTTCAGTTTTGTATTGTTGTTGTTTAATGATTTTTTCTTCTACTTTTTATTTGATGTTTTTGACTGGTTTTTGATTGATCATTTCAAAAGATTTTTGACTTATTTATGAGAGTCTGTTCTGTATGTGTGTATGTGTGTTTTCGTTTGTTTTGTTTGACTGTTGTTCACTGTTTTGCTCTTCGAGTTTTATGGCACATTTGATTTCTAACACTTATAAATTTTATTTAATATTATTGGAAGCACTTGACATTTAATATGGCGTTATATGATTTGCTGCTGGGCAACCCAAAATATATTTATAGGTAGCTAGCTCTGTGTATGTATATATCTACATATATACGTACATGTAGATATCGTAAAAGCCAGTTTAATTTACAACGGTAGCAGCAATTCATAGTAGTTTATGATTTTTATCTGTTCACAATTTCGTTACGTTACGTTGCGGCTCGGTTTGGTTTGGTTTGGTGGGCAAGTCAAAAATCACGTTTTTGTGATTATTGAAAATAAAATCGTTGTTATAATGGCCTAATTATGGATTAATAAATTATTGTGAGAAGAGTATTTGTTGTGTTGTGTGTTCTCTGCTGTTGAATACGAAACTGAAGTGAGCAAGTAGTAGCATTTAGCAATAATTTTAAAACACAAATGTCCTATAGGGCGGGCCATTTAAAACTTTAAATTAGAATTGGCTAACAAAAAAGTGCTGATTACACTGTTCGACAGTCCATATTACACTTGAACCAGATGATATACATCTGAAACTATAGGAGAATTAGAGTTAATTGGTGTTTTTAGTTTTTCATTTTCTCATCCTGTTACCCACAAATTATTTTTTATACTTATTCCCACCCTAAGACACCGGCGCAAATGTCAAATCAAAGGAGAGAATATGTGCTAAAAATACTTTAAATTTTAAGCTTCTATTTGCATTAGTTTAGTATTAACTACCTTTTAAATTTGTATCTCTTAATAATCAAGATATGAATAATCTAGAAAAACTAAAGGGTAAACTTTAATAATAAACTTAAATAGATGTTAATGCTTAACTAATATATATATATATAAGCATAATATTTGAAGTATTTTAAATAGATATTCTCCTCTTTAATGTGACACTAATATCGTTATTATGGGGTGCGAACATGTATATAAAATAAAAAATAATAAATTGAAAAATTGTATCCTTTGGAACCTTGTAGTCCTGTAAAGGGACAACAAGATGAGGAAACTAAAAACGCCAAGTAACTACATTTTGTCTATAGTTTCATACGTATATCTTTTTTAAATGTTGTACAGTGTTATTTTTTCAAATTACTGATTTTATTGGAAAGGTAGAACTTTGTCATTTAATGGTGGAACACAATATCATTCATATGACTACCACGACTGGCTCATCTGATCAACCCAATTGTTCCATACAGCCCAAAATCCGCACCAAACAGTGGCTCGTTGCGAATGCATTGACCTCTCAATTTTGCTTATTGTCATAGCCAGCGAGATGAAAAGAAGCCGATCTCTTCTCGAAAATTTTCCACTTCAATTTCTTACGGTTTGCTTTAAAGACTCACTACGTTGGAAGTGCGTTTTTAATATTTCCCAATTTTGTTCGAGAGTATTTGCAAATTTCAAACATAAACCTGAAAATAAAAACAAGTAAAAAGGGCGTAAAGTTCGGCCGGGCCGGGCCTCCACCAAGGATTGTATTCCGCAGAGGCTGCCGATTTTCGTAGAAGTGCAGTAATATTACAGGGAAATATAAATGTTTTTAATATAGCCAAACCAAAACGAATGCAAATATTGAAAAAAAAAAATAATAATTTAATAAATAAATATAATATTTTCATTATTTCAAAACACGCTTAAAAGACAAGGCTAATAATACTTGAAGTCAATTCAAAAAATAAATAATCTTATATTTATATTTTCAAAAAGCTTAACTACCATAAATATTGGTAGATAGTGGGTGCTACAGTTGGTTGTATTTCCATTCTATTTTAATTCCAAAAGTACGAATTTTGAAACTCCATTATCTCAAGTACATACAACCAATTGGAAAATATTTTTATTTTGCATGTCTATGCAGTCAGAGGAATGTATACACCGAATTCCTAGATTCTAGCTGCGGCCATTTGATTGGTACCTTTTATACGCAGTCAGAGAAATGCATACTCCGAATTTCAGGACTCTAGCTGCGGTCATTTGTTTGGTATTATTTCTATCCCCTTTTTCCATTTTAACCACAAAAAGTACGAAATATTAGGGGACTTTGTGGGTATTTTTAGTCTTTGTGAGGGAAAAAATTTCCACTTTGGGCCGATTTCGCCCAGTTTCAATCCCAACCGATCTACGACTATAAGACGCATTTATGGAAAATGGACATCCTAGCTCCTTTCGTTTAGATGCTAGCGTGCTTAGAATTTTATGACGATCAAGAATATATATACTTTATAGGGTCTCAGGTCGATATTTCAAGGTGTTACAGATGGAATGGCAAAGTTAGTATACCCCCATCCTGGAGGTGGAGGGTATAATGCATGTTATTCTACCAAAGTCAAAGTAATCTGTAGGTCAAATTCAAAATTTTAAATGGCCCACCCTATATGATAACTTTGTTAACGTAAGAGAACATAATTTTTTATGTGGATCATGAAAAAATTGATATTAGCTGGGATCCTCTCCTAATCAAAATACAAATTAAAATATATAATAAAATATAATTCCCAAAGCGCCTTTCAAACCCCTTTTTCCATGAAATGGTTTTTTTCCAATCCTTTTTGAATCCTTTTAATTTCCTCGAAAATATCCAACTTTGCCGTATGGTCTTTCTCCGGAATGGGAAAACAACGTTTGAGGTCTGAGGGAATGCACACCCACTAAAAATGTATTAATTTAATATTAATACCAATATTTCCAAAACAAACTCCAGTTAATCCCAGTTAATCCTTTTGGAGTGAAAACGCAAACAAGTTGTAAACATCAAAAAGTCAAGTCAACAAAAATCCATGCCACACCACCGCCAGCACATACCTGTCGCACGTTAGACCACAAAAATTACGAATTTCCATAATCATTAGATTTTAGCCACGGGGCGCATGTCACATTATGGGCTAACAACAACGAAAAAGTTGCCAACTCATGCCAAAACTAGACACAAATGTGTACCTGCATTTCCAAAAACAAAACCAAACAAACCCAAGTAAGGAATATTGAAATTGCCAAAACATGAAAAAAAATCCCAAAATCATTCAATACAAAACCCCGTTGAGTTGGAGGTGAAATAGCCTAAAGACCAGAGACCAGAGACCAGGCCAGACCATACCATTCCAGACAAAACAGAAACAGGCCAAAGAAGCCAACCACAGCAACACAAACATACATTTTTGGCTTTTCTTTCTTTCTTTTGTGCCAGTGAGTGAGTGTGTTTAGGGTATCACTGACTGACTGTCTCAAAAGGAAACCACCACAAAAGAATCTCACGCTGATTAACTTTGACAGCGATCATCACTGACAAAATCACTCATAATCTGTAAAACCACAAACCAACTTAACATACATACATACACACTTTCAAACATACCATTGAACCTTCCAAACAAACTAACAAACTTGTCTAATTATCGCATTGTTCTGTTTTGCATTCGTTCTCTTTGCAGCACCCAAACTACCTGCCACTTTGCATGATTATCATCACATGAATAGCCAGACAGCACTGGATGCAATGTGCCGCAATGCCGCTGCGGCTGGTGGCGGTGGCGGCGTCGGTCCCTCTGCCGGCATTGTATTGGCGTCTCATCAAATGGGGGGACAACAAACACCGACTGTCCTCCTGACGGGCAATCACAGTCCCAATAGTTTGGGCATGGCCTGTAGCCTGGCTGCCGCCACCAACAATTCGGGACGCACAAATTTCACCAACAAACAACTGACCGAATTGGAAAAGGAATTCCATTTCAATCGGTATTTGACGCGAGCCAGGCGTATCGAAATTGCCAATACTCTGCAGTTGAATGAAACACAGGTAAGTTTTCTGAATTGACAATTGGACATCACAAAAATTCCTTTGTTTATTATTAGGTTTGTTTTTCTTTAAGACTGGATAACTAACTGCGATAGCAAAAACCGAAATAATAAGCTAACATTTCATTCAAAATAAAAAAATCGTTTTTAAAATTGTCACCAACAGCAATATCAATGTGTGTATAAAGACAGATTTTGAAAAAACAATTTTATGTTAAAAATATTGGATTTAGCCTGAGTCAAATTTATGGTTATCGTTATGGTGCCCAAAAAAGTAAACACAAAACATTTCTTAATTTGTTTTGATACAACTATTTATATTGTATAGGGTGGGAAATTTAAGATTAGAATTGGCTATAAAAAAAGAAGTACTGATTTTTTTTCAAATTTCTAGTATTATTGGAAAGGTTAAACTTTATCATTTAATAATCGAACACAATATCATATGAATATCACGACTCGGCAGTACCTCATCCGATCAATTTTCCATCATAGCCCAAAATCCACATCAAACAGTGACTCGTTGTGGATGTATTGGCTTCTCAATAGTCACGTGTGGGTTCTCTGAACCCCATATGCAGCAATTTGGCTTAACGACATAGCCACCGAGCTGAAAATGAGCTTCATCTGAAAACACAAAAATTTTCCACGTAAATTTCTTACAGTTTGTTTAAAGACTCACTACTTTGGAAATAAGTTTATAATATTTCCCAATTTTTTTCGAGCGTATAGTGTCCAGTGACAAACATAAACCTGAAAATAACTAGTAAATCAAAAAAAAAATTTTTTTTTTCAAATCCATGCTTTATGCAAGCAGAATTCTATTGGGCCTAGAAATTCTTTTTAGTTATCTTTTGTAGAAGGAAAAATTACTGCAAAATTTCAGTTTTTTATCTGCCATAGAACGGCATATATTCGAAAATGGGTTTTAACTTCGTATGGGAGGTACCACGCCCACATTTCCATTACCGCCCATTTTTGTCACAACTACTCACATTAATGCTAGATGCACTTACACAAAATTACAGTAGGTGTAATTTTGGTTTTAACTTCATATGGGAGGTGCCACGCCCACATTTCCATTACCGCCCATTTTTGTCACAACTACGCACATTAATGCTAGATGCACTTACACAAAATTACAGTAGGTGTAATTTTGGTTTTAACTTCATATGGGAGGTGCCACGCCCACTTTTGCATTACCGCCCATTTTAGGCGCAACTACGCACATTGATGCTAGATGCACTTACACAAAATTTGAGCACTATACGTGTCATAGAACTGACACTATTCGATAATATGTTTTAACTTCGTATGGGAGGTGGTACGCCCACTATTCCAATACCGCCCATTTTTGGCAGAACTACGCACATTGATGGTAGATGCACTTACACAAAATTTCAGCACTCTAGGTGTCATAGAACTGACAATATTCAATAATAGGTTTTAACTTCGTATGGGAGGTGCCACGCCCACTTTTCCAATACCGCCCATTTTTGGCACAACTATGCACATTGATGGTATGTGCACTTACACAAAATTACAGCACTCTAGGTGTCATAGAACTGACTATATTCAATAATAGGTTTTAACTTCGTATGGGAGGTGCCACGCCCACTTTTCCAATACCGCCCATTTTTGGCACAACTATGCGAATTGATGCTAGATGACTTACACAAAATTTCAGCACTCTAGGTGTCATAGAACTGACAATATTCAATAATAGGTTTTAACTTCGTATGGGAGGTGTCACGCCCACTTTTCCAATACCGCCCCTTTTTGGCACAACTATGCGAATTGATGCTAGATGCACTTACACAAAATTTCAGCACTCTAGGTGTCATAGAACTGACAATATTCAATAATAGGTTTTAACTTCGTATGGGAGATGCCACGCCCACTTTTCCAATACCGCCCATTTTTGGCACAACTATGCGAATTGATGCTAGATGCACTTACACAAAATTTCAGCACTCTAGGTGTCATAGAACTGACAATATTCAATAATAGGTTGTAACTTCGTATGGGAGGTTCCACGCCCACTTTTCCAATACCGCCCATTTTTGGCACAACTATGCACATTGATGCTAGATGCACTTACACAAAATTACAGCACTCTAGGTGTCATAGAACTGACAATATTCGATAATAGGTTTTAACTTCGTATGGGAGGTGCCACGCCCACTTTTCCAATACCGCCCCTTTTTGGCACAACTATGCACATTGATGGTATATGCACTTACACAAAATTTCAGCACTCTAGGTGTCATAGAACTGACAATATTCAATAATAGGTTTTAACTTCGTATGGGAGATGCCACGCCCACTTTTCCAATACCGCCCATTTTTGGCACAACTATGCGAATTGATGCTAGATGCACTTACACAAAATTTCAGCATTCTAGGTGTCATAGAACTGACAATATTCAATAATAGGTTTTAACTTCGTATGGGAGGTGCCACGCCCCTTTGTCCAATTGGTCAAATTTTTCCATTTCCTTGTATTGTCATCGAAAAGGATTAAGTGTGCAAAATTTGAGCAAAATTGGTTGAGAAAAAAGCTTTCAAAAATTGATTTCAAATTTTGTGGCACACAAACATATATAGAAAGTAACCTTATATAAAGCATGGAAAAAAGAATGTTATTCTACCTTTCAAAGTGAAAGTAATCGGTAGTTCAAATTTAAAATGTTACATGGCCCAACCTAAGCAGTCTGCCATGAAATGGTTATCTCTCCTTCTACCGCCAGCAGCCAAAAATATTAGAAAATAATAGTGTGATTTATTTCATTATTCTATAGATTTTGAAAATATCTCCTTTTTGTTTTTTCCTAATAAAAACTAAAAATACTAGAAAATCCCGGAATCCCAAAAAATTCCGTGATTTCGATTTTCAAGTCCGGAATCTCTGAATTTTTAATATCCAGTCCAATTTGGCATTCTTATTATTGACGAAGTTTGTTAACGCTAGCTAATATTTTCTATTTTCTTGGCGTCGCTCTCTCTAGAAATGATCTTTGATCAATATTTTGCACCACAAATAGTGAGTACAAGCACCAAGAATTAATTTTTGGAAGTTGACTGCTACGCTACAGTTGTATGTATACTCTTTAAGTCCAATATTTCCGCGTTTAACGCGTAAACTCTTTTGGAAGTTGAGTTTAAACTTTTATAATTTAACTTCTCAGCTTTTTAAATATTTTAGGAATTATTGCAGTGAGTAGGTTCATTATAGCCCCTAGTCTATTAAGCAAGGCGTCATTTACGTTTGATGTCTGCGTTAGAGAATGTACACGTCTGTTTCACACCGAAGCGTCATGAAATTCATGAACGTCTACACTGAAAGAATTTTCTTTCATAATACTTATGAAGCGATTTCATAAATTTAGTTAAATTTTTCTTAATATGTACGAAAAAATCATAAATAAAACGAAATGTTTCATACATTTTTTTCATAAGCATTTCATAAAACGAAATTGTTAAATTAGTGAAACTTAATTTCATAAGATCGAAGAAAGATTTAATTGTATGACAGAAATAATTCTTAAAGATTATGAAATATGTCGTAACCAATTACATTACATATTTGTATTATGAAGTGTCTTCATAAATATAATGAAGGATTTCATAGTTTTTATGAAATGTTTCATATCTTAGTGTGTCGACT
The DNA here is from genome assembly GCA_947397865.1 of Polietes domitor. Classification (NCBI taxonomy): domain Eukaryota; kingdom Metazoa; phylum Arthropoda; class Insecta; order Diptera; family Muscidae; genus Polietes; species Polietes domitor. The sequence continues at coordinate 191,112,941 of OX377618.1, read as the reverse complement.
TTATTCTGTTGAATGCTAGCAATTCTCATTTGTCCTCTCTTAACTCTGACATAAGTATTCATATTCATGAAGTCAGACCATGTTTGTTTTTTTTTTTTTTTTTGTTTATATTGGAAACTTCAGTATAAATTATTAATATTTATGAATTTTTTTCATAATATTAATGAAGTTTCTTTATAAAATCTATGAAAATTTTCATAAATAATATTATGAAAAATAATGAACTTGTATGACAAAAGTTCTTCGAATTTCGTAGATTCTTAGAAATGTTTCATAAATTTTATGACACTTTCAATTGATTTGTACATAGATTTCAACATGTTTCATAGATTTTATGAAGTGTTTCTTTGAAGACTTTTTAATGAAAACTTTGACTGAGGTTCAGACAAAATCATAAATATTATGAAGATAATTCTTTAAGTGTATGTCAAGATACACGCCTCTAAACTCACACAAAAGTCATGACTTTCGAGTTTGTAGGCGAACGACGCAGGGAAGCTTCAGGGGTACAAGAAACCTTGAAATGGAAATTTGAGGCGGTTTTTTTTACATTTTTCGTGTAACATTTTCAAATTTATATTGTTTTGAACACATGACCAAAGAAGAAAGTCAAGCAAGAAGTCATCGTGTAAATAAGGACTTATAAAATTAGTATAGCCAGATGTTAAAAAAAAACGAATGGAAAATCTGATAGTGTGAATTGGCCTTTAGTAGTAATGATTTTGTATATATATAACTATGGAATTTTCAATTAAATTATTTTGAATTAAATTTAAATTCATCAAAATTAAAATAGCTACTAATTTTTCCATTCTATTTTATTTTAGGTTAAAATCTGGTTCCAAAATCGCCGCATGAAACAAAAGAAGCGTGTCAAAGAGGGTCTTATACCAGCCGATATGATGGCCCAGCATGCCGTTTCCACCACAACATCACCGCCAGCCAACAATTCCTCCAATTCTGCCTGCTCCACGCCCAACAGCAGCATCCACAATCCTGCTAAGAATAATGTCAACAACAACAACGTCAACACCAGCAACACCATCGTAACCAAATGTTCAAATTCGATCAACAACATGAAAGGGAACATCGCTGCAACATCGGCCAACATTGCATTGACAGAATGCCAATTGTCACTGCAGCATAACAGTGACAATAGTCGGGAGTCAATGTAAAAGGGGAATAGATAGCGATGGCGGTCGGTCACCAGCCACACCAGCAGTCCTCACTCATGCCATATTTGCCAAATGACAAATCTTTTGAAATCATTTTGAAGTACATATATCTGTTTATGTGCAGATTTTTTGCTCATTTGGCTGTGATATACTACTACATACAAACAAACAAATGAAAAGAAAAGAAATAACAAATCTTAAAATCTAAATCTAAATAAATCAAATGAAAATATCAAATGTTGTAAATAAATATTAAATATCCATATAAGTAATATTAGAAATGTATTTAAATCAAATCGTAAATTAATGAAAATAAATGAAAGTAAATTAACAGAAAAAATCATGTGTAACAACAAACAAACTCAGGGTTCCATTTTTACATAAATAGTTATAAATAGAATATGACGAACAAGAATATTATACAATCTATAAATGTTATTACTTCGTTTAGTTTCAAAGTCTGTTTTAAATCGATCTTAAAGAATTTTAAATACCCAAACTAGTTGCGCCAAACTCTGTTGTGTACATAAGGCCTGTTCGATTGGGCTTACTAGCTTAATTTACTCGCTTAACAAGAAAGTAGCTTACTACTCTCTTAGTTACCGAGTAAGGTGGTGCTAGATTTTTATCTCTGATTTATTACTATAAAACCAATGGATAAAATATTGCCACCTTATCAAGTCTCTTTATTGTAAGCTAGTAAGCCCAATCGAACCGGCCTATAGTTTCGAAGTTCATAGTAGGGCTTACTAGCTTAATTTTTGAATGGAATTTACTCGCTTAACAAGAAAGTAACTTACTACTCACTTAGCTGTGTTTCCAGCTTTTTCCTGTTAATCCATTTACGAAAAACCAATGAGTAGCAACGTTGCCAAGCGTTGTCAAGTATCTTAATAGTAAGCTAGTAAGCCCAATCGAACAGGCCTATAGTTTCGAAGTTCATAGCATGTAAAATGTATTAAGCTACGTTCGGGATTTTGTTACAATCCCACCATATAGCCTTTTCAGACTGCATCTATTTGTATGGCGTTTGTAAACCGACTTCATCTAGATTTCGCATGCAGTCTGGGTTTGTAAAACTCGTCGGATAAATTGTCATCGAAGTACAATTTGTTTTGTGTATCCGAACATGACTTTACATGACTGTTTTGTAAATATTTTTGTGTGTTGTCTTAAAATGATCTTTAGAATTTTTGGAGTAGTTTTTAATTAATTACTCAAAATATTTGCGCAAAATAGCACTTTGTACCAGAGTAGATAACACTTATTATATTGGTTTTGTGCAGCACGTTTTTGCCCAAATATTTGACGAGTATAAACCCCCACGTTATAAGTAAAAAATTGCGCAAATTGTTTGCGTGTCTATAGGGGGCTAACACAAGAAGACTTATTGTACAACTTATATCATCATGTGGCATTTTTACATTTATTTTAATTGGACCTGAGCAAGACATTATAAATGTGAAACTAGAGATCGTATGTATCGTGGAATCAATTTTCAGTGATTCTTTCTTCTTTTAAGAGAATTTGTAATCTCCAATGGATATAGATGTTTAAATAATTTATTTTCATACTTAAACGAGTCATACAAAGGCGATTTGGGCGTCAAATGAAAAAGAAGAATCTGTGTTAAAAATACTTTAAGTATAATGCTTCTATTTGTATTGGTTTAGTATTAAAAATAATTTCAAGTTTCCCCCTTATTTACTTAGTTTATTCATATTTTACTATTTAAGGGGGGAAACTTGAAATGGTTGTTAATGCTAAACTAATACAGATAGTAACATTATATTTAATGTATTTTTGACAGATATTTTTCTCTTTCATTTGATATCCATATCGCGTATGTATGTCTCTCGAAAGTGTGAAAATAAATTATTAACACAAATATATCCTTTGGAAATTAAAAGACCTTTAAAAAAGAGAAAAGATCACCAAATGAACAATATTGTCGCATGGTGTAAACTAACTTTACATAGATTTTTTTGGCTTCATTTAGTAGATATGAATCAACGAGAGGGGCTAGATAGGATTTTCTAGCTGCGCTTTTTGGGAACATTTGAATGCTCTTGGAAGAGGATCGTATTCATGAGAAACGAATTTCTAATTTGGATATAGTTTGGCTGTTTTTCTCTAAGACTGGATAACAAAGCTGGGATAACAAAAATCTAAACAAAATGTTAAAATTTCACTCAAAATATTTTTTTTAAATTGTCGCCAACAGCAATGTCAATGTGTGTATGAAAACAAATTTTGAACAAATAATTTTATGTTAAAAATTTTGGACTTAGCCTGGATCCAGTGTAAGTAAAATTTATGGCTATGCCCAAAAAAACTCAACACATAATATTTTTTAATTTGTTTTCATACACACATTGATATTGCTATTCATGACAAAGTGAAAAAATAATTGTTTTATTTTGAGTCAAAAATTACCTTTTTATAAACGTTTTTGTTATCACAGCTTGTTATCCCGGCTTATTGAAAAACAGCCCTAATATGTGTTTTTAGTTACCGAAATAGTTTTATTTCTAACAATGAATACAAAGCCTCCAATGGCCGAGAATCAAAAAATACTCTGTTAAAGATGCTTAAGTCAACATTACTCTGGAATATGAAATTGGTACGCTGTTCAAAAATTTGTTAAAAAGTCTAGATATTTTAAAGCCTTATCTCAAATATAAAAACAAGAAACCACGAAAAAAAAAAGTGGTTTGAAAACAACGTGAACGTCAGATCATACCTGTTTTAGAGGTTATGCAAAATCGGTCTAAAGACGCTATGCTAACAAATATTTTTTGGGTATTCCTAAAATAAACCAAGGTTTAATTTTAGGTGCAAAAAACAGCACTATTTTTCCTCCCATACTATCCGACGCGGTTATGATTCATGTTGATGAGGCATGTTGTATGTTCCCAATTATATGAGAAAGACAAATTCTAAGCAGAAAATATTCAGATCCCATCATAAGATTTCTTTATAATTTTTCATACTGAAGAATTGTTTCTTAAATTTCCCTCCTTTTACAAGTTTTTGTTTTTATTTTCTACGAAATTAACTTATGGTTTCCCAACAACAGTTTCCCATTTAACTTTACAAATGTTTAGTTTAGGCGCCTCCTTCATTCATTTTCTATTTATGTAAATTTTTATTATTTACACTTTTTGTATATAGACATATGCGTTTAAGTAAGTCTTGTAATAAATATAATAAATAAGTAAAAAGAAAGAAAACAAGAAAACAATTCTCAGATTAATTCAAAATTATCTATACATTAAGTCAATTTATCGTTATGCCATTAGTTAAGAGTTTACTTTAGATACAGACATATTTTTTATTAGCACAAAATAAATATTACAAAATAATAATAGTATCAATAATTACAACAAACAATTGCAAAACTAGTCCTTATTAATAATAAATATAACAAAAAGTAATAACAACAACTATCGATTGTAAATTATTCAATAACAAAAATAAAATAAAGAATATTGTTTAAAATAAAAGAAAATGTTTTCTTTTGGAATTTCCTGGATAGCAGAGATAATTTTAAAATTTCCTGAAAAAATGGGGTAAAAACTTCTGAAAACTGCGATCTTTGCGAATAACCAAACTCTAGGAACATAATAAAAATGTGAATAGAAAAAGAAGAATTTTAGCTTGCGGACTTTTTGTCCACAACACTTATCCGATTGCAAAATATATATGGGTGATTCCATTGGAACGAGTGTGACACTCGCTTAAATATATTCATTAACTGAGTTTGGTACTATATGGTCAATTGAAAATGTCAGGATAATCGGAATATTATTACAAATATAAATATGTCTTAGCGTTTTAAATATTGGAGATACACATCAAACTAGAGTGTCACGGGTGTGACCTTAGCTTAGCTTATTTTCTTGAATTGTGTAATGTTCTTCCATTACATGACTATAATCATTTTTGCTAATCAAAAGAGTAGTTCATACACTTTCTTCCAAAGTATGTCACTGACATCTCTTTATGAATATAGGAAATATAAGAAATTTAAATTGTAACAGGAGTGACATTTTGACGGAAATTCTGTTACGACACCACCCTATATCTGGAAAATGAAATTATCAGGTCTATTGTTGTCATTATTTTTTTAAATATAATCAAAAATATGTATTATGAAATGTATAAACATTACGAATGTTTATCGGAGTTTTTTTTAATTATAAATTGATTTAGAAAATTTGTCGAAAAAGGGTCATTTTACGTGGAATCACCCATATAACAATATCGCTTACTTATTACGTGTACGAATATTTTTTTTTGTTGAAGACCGAATCTTATATACCGTTTCATTAATATAAAATGGTCCTAACTCATTTTTTTCTGCAAATCGATTTGTCATAATTAACAAAAAATTCGATTTCTCAAAAATGTTCTCAAAATAAGTCTATACACTGAAAGAAAAATGCTTCGTTAGATCAATGAAACAGTTTAATAATTTACAATGAGGCAAATAAATGTTTCTTGGATACAACAAAATGTTTCTTTACCGAAAAGAAAAATTTCATTAACAATATTTTTAATGATTTGTTATGACATTAACACAAGAAAATAGTTTTCATTGATGTGCTGATATCTGATTTGTATAAATCTAAGAAAACTGGATAATAAAAACAAAAAAACTAGTAAGGAAAGGCTAAAGTCGGGCGGGGCCGACTCCACATTATATCTTGTATATATATAGATATATATTTGTATATATATCTAAATCTGAACCGATCAGACCATTTTCATCACAGATGTTTCTAGCTAAATTATAGGGTACTGAGCCAAATTGATTAAAAAATGTGGTTTCTAGAGCGGAAAAAGTCAAATCGGGAGCGATATTTGTATGGGGGCTATATCTAAATCTGAACAGATTTCGGACAATAATTGCGACCTGCATTTTAATTAGAAGAATAGATGGACGGACAGACAGACGGACATCGCTAAATCGACTCAGAAAGTGATTCCAAGCCGATGGGTCCAATTAACGATGGATCGATCTATCTCGTTTCCTTTTAGGTGTTACAAACAAATGCACAACGACATAATACCCTAGTGGAAGGTATATATATTATTATTATACCCTACACCACTTCGTGGACTAGGGTATTATAAGTTAGTTTTCCGCCAAATGTTTGTAACACCAATAAATAATCGAGCTAGACCTTTAAGTATACGGATCGGCTTAGAATACCGATGTCTGTCTGTCCGTCCGTCCGTCTGCAGTCCATCTAAGCTTGTTCGCACTCTACAGGTCGCAATTGTTGTCCGATTATCATGAAATTTAGCATAAGTTACTTTTTTTTGTCAAGGACGATCGGTATTGAATTTGGAGGAAATCGGTTCAGATTTAGATATAGCCCCCATACAAATGTCGCTCCCGATTTCACTTTTTTCGCCCTATAAAGCACAAATAGTACCCGATTTTCTTCAAATTTAGCATAACACCTTATAATCTAAATAGAAAAACCTGTGATGAAAGCGGGATGTCGCTCCCGATTTGACTTTTTCCGCTTTAGAAAGCACATATTGTACCCGATTTTATTTAAAATTGGCACAACATTTGATAATCGAACTAGAAACACATATGCTGAAAGTGGGCAAAATCGGTTCGGATTTAGATATAGCCCCCACACAAATGTCGCTCCCGATTTGACTTTTTCCGCTCTAGAAACCTCATATTGTACTCGATTTTCTTTAAAATTGGCACAATATCTTATAATCAAACAAAAAACATCTATGGTGAAAGTGGGTAAGATCGGTCCAGATTTAGATATAGTCCCAATACAAATGTTGCTCCCGAATGTTTAACCGAATTTAGCCAAACTTTACATATTATATTTCACCAATAAACATACATGGTGAAAGCGGGTCACATCGTTCCAGGTTTCAATATACCCCCATATAAATGTCCTTTCCGATTTAACATTTTTTGTCAAACACATACATTTACGTGATTCAAAAATCCTTTCCGATCCCTTTTTACTGAATTGAATTGTAGCCTTTCCTTACTTATCGTGAATGAAAACTATGCAGGCCCATATTTTGGCACAGGCTTCAAGTGTTGTTATAGGTCCCTTCAAATGTCTGTATTTATCATTGGATGTTGATCAGTTTTTCCAGATCATGTTATATTTACTTTACTTTATTATTTACCATTCATTAAATTTGACCAAAGATGAATTTATAGTAACTGCATAATTTATATGAACTACATAAAATTGCTCCCATGAAATACCTGGGTTTAGCATAGCGAGGTATATACGCAGGGAGTGGTGTAGGGTATTATATAGTCGGCCCCACCCGACATTAGCCTTTCCTTACTTCTTTCTTTTTGTATGAGTTTAGAATGTAATACATTTGAACTTCAGCTATTCGATCAATTAATTTCTTCTTACGAAGGAGGAGAACCACACTTTCAGTGTCCTGTGTAGGGACAAATCATCCGTGATCCTTCTGTATGGGGAGCTTGTGTTAATATGATGTCAATCGGTTGTACATTTTATGAAAATAACATATGCGTTTTTATCGTACAAAAGTCACAGATTTTAAATTATATTGACCAAATTCTCCAAAATATGCTATATTTTACCAGTGACCAACTCAAGGCGAACTGGATCATAAACGATATTCGGAAATAGGGTCCATAAAATGGTAGCACCGTTTTCAGACATTTTCGATATGTTCAATAAAATTTAAAATACCCATGCTTTGTATTCAAAACATTCTAATGGAGAAGAGAGTGGTGAAGGTTATCATATAGTCGATCCTGTCCGACTTCAGCCGTTTCTTAATAGTTTTAATTAGAGAATTTCCATTGCCACCTACCATGTAGCTTGTCCGCCTAACATTGTAATGCGAAATCATGTCTGTTTAACATTTTCAAAACTATAGCTAATTTCTTATTTTGTTCCCAAATTTATATATTTTTCACCAGAAAAGCTCGTACATTATTTTAAAGTTTTGAAGTATGCGTCGCAATTAACCGATATCAAGGTTTTATAATAGAAATAGTACAAAATAAAGTATCTGTGACTAAACGATTTTTCTTTGGCCAAAATGATGTTAGTTTATTCCACAAAGTGGTAGAAAATGTGTTCTTGATAAGATAGAAGGTTTAGTTATAAAAAAACTTTTTTACCATTTTAAAATACAATAGTAATGTATTAATTTGTACCAATAACATTCACTTCATAGGTATTTCTCATTTAAATGGCTTTGTTTTTACTTGTTCTTCTGTAACTCTTTAAGATTGTAATTTAGTGTTATGGGGAAACCGGTAACGGCTGTGAGACAAAACAACGATTAACCGTTTAATCGGTCACGGTTTTGGTTACTCTAATTCTAATGAAGAAACAATGTCTATATGAAAAAATTCTATAGCTAAATGTAGAAGTTATAAGTCTCTTTGTAGATGTAATTTTTTAAATCTTGATTTTTTAAACGTTTGTGTAACTAGTCGCGAAACAGTCCTAACACAATATTTTGTTTTATAATAGGCATTGCGATGGTGAAAATCGATGATCGATCGATCTACAAGATCATAGCTTCCACATTTATTCACAGATTTTCTTCATATTTGCATTTTTGGTATTTTTTAATGTTCATGATTAAAAAATCTTTTGCGACTGAAAACAAAGTCACAAAATGTGCGTGCGAAATTTGTTGACGACAGAAAAATAAGTTAGGCAGTTTTTAGTGACCTTTTCGATTTTGCTAGATTTGATTGAAAAATGTCAATACGTGTAGATACACTAATGTAGACTCACTATCTTTTCATATAGCTAATTTATCAAAACTTTGGCATACTGGAAATGGTTTAACTTACATAACCGGCATGACACTTTGAAATTCTTCATAATCCGAGAAAACTAACAAATATTTCAATCACTATCGAAGAGAAACACGATCTGTTTTCAGGCGTTAAAATCAAATAAATCAATAAGTTATCAGCGTAGGTGTATCTTTGTCCACGCGAAATGTGCCGAAATTCGGTGTTTCAAAATTTGATGTATTGCTGTCAACGATAACATTTATGTACGTATGTATGTATGTATTTGCACAAAGTAGCAGCGGCAACATTTTTCTTAGGCAAAGCCTCATTTGATTTATTACAGAAAACATGTGATATTCCGAATACCAACACTTTCGTGCGCCAAGTCGGTATTAATTGGAATGCCCTTCGAAGTGGCCGTGGCAAGTTTGCATATGGTTTGATCAGAACGATGCGAGTACTTCTCCAAATTATATATTTAGGTTAGACTTATTCAAACTCGTATTGTTTGAAAGACAAAAGGGGCTCCCATAAAAAAGTAATTTTCATAAAATTTCCTCCCACCCAAATTCGTACTTTTATGGCGTAAAATGGGACAAAAAGGGATAAATATCGAACCTTCGTCCTGACTTACTCTTATCATGTAGACTCGCAACAAAAAGGGATAAATATCGAACCTTCGTCCTGACTTACTCTTATCATGTAGACTCGCAACAAAAAGGGATATTTCATAATTTGTACTTTTAAATATTGCAGCTATACTCATGACGAACTGTACCGAAAGGTTTAGAATCACTTTTTGAATCGATCAAAACGATTTAGATATAGTCCCAAACAAATACCTCCCCTGACTTCATTTTTCTGCTCTAGAAATCGCATATTTTTTAACTTGAAATATCTATGATGAAAGTTGGTCATCTAGTTGGATCTAGAAACCACATATTTTAACGGATTTTCTTAAAATGTTGGTATAAGATTTTATACATATATCAACTTAAAACATATTGTTAGGTCACATCGTTCCATATTTGTATGTAGCTCCCATACAAAACTTTAATTTCTAAAGGATATTGAAGTTTTAATAATTTATTTTCGTACTTTTGCGAGTCATACAAAGACGATATGGGTATCAAACGAAAGAGAAGAATATATGCTAAAAATACTTCAAATGTCATACTTCAATCTGTATAAGTTTAGCATTAATAATCACTTCAAATTCCCCCTTAAAAATGAAAATAAATTAACTTTAACTTTCTTCATTTAATACCCATATTGCCTTTGTATGACTCGCAAAGGTAAATTTTTTAATAGTTGCGTGCGGAATGTAATTCGTTCTTTATCGGTACAGATTATATTCTGATAAAGTCAGACTCAAACTTTTTACGATTAAATTAAACAAACAAATTTAGCCATCCTCTTCACTTTTCGGGGATTTTACGTTTTTAATAATATATATAAGAAACCTGAGACAAACGTGGCAATACTGATATAAAAAATAACTTTTGAAGCATCACCAGGGTTTTGCGCTAAACTATTCAGAATAAATCACCCTGTAACCAATTTCACACTTCGGTTTATGTATTGCTTTACAACTTCTATTACCAACCACCTTTCCTCATTGGCAATGCGATTGTTATTAATACATCGGTTTTTGGTTTTTGTCTTTGCTGTACGACTTTTATCGATTAAATTATTATCGAAAAATCTGTCATAACGAATAACAGCTGTTCTGACACCTATCAGCTGACAAGCACAGCGCAATTGTATTTTTTGTTGTTATTATGCAAAAATTATTAATTAATAATTAATTATCAGAATTAAAAACAACAGCATAAATGGCGAAGGGCGGTGGGCAGTCGGAGACATTGTACGATATCCTGAAATTACGGAGTGACTGTAGTGATAAGGACATCCGCAATGCATATGTTCAATTATCAAAACAGGTAAGCACCGGAATAATCATATATTTGTTTACTACTACGGATTTTGATAAATTATAGTTACATCCCGATGTGACAGGTGCCACTAAAGATCATGAGAATTTCGTTAAAATTTCCGAGGCTTATCAGACGCTCAGTAAGCCAAAAATGAGGCAGCAGTACGATGAAGTTCTTAAGGCTGCCCAGACCATGAGAATCTATGAAACAAAATCGAGCAGAACAGAATCTCACAGGTAAGTCAGTGTAGGACACTTTCGTGGCCACGAAGCTAGTTACTTTAGACGAAGCTAGTTCAGGAGATACCACCGAGAGATAACCCCAGCTGCAATCTGAAAAAAGCACTAGTATTAAAATTGAGAGAAAGGGCCCAATATGGATGCCGATGGGAGCAACAGATATAATAAATCAATCACCATTATTATATCTATTGCTCTGATCGGAATGAGATATACACTGTCGGAATTAAAGAGCTAGTATAGTTCTGTCCATTACATTTGAATGGCCGTACGATAGGCGTTTGGGTTGGTCAAGTTATTTTTATTCAGAAAATATATGGTTAAATGTTCCATTATGATTTTATTTATTATATTATTTTTCTTTTAAATGCGTTGTACTTGACCGAGTGGTTATATTTTTATAACATACGATCTATACACATATATATAAATCAATGTGCGTGTCTGCTTGTTTGTATGTTCCGTATAGGAGACCAAACCGGTAGACCGATTCGCTTTGGTAATTGGAGTGGCTACGGCGGTAACAACCAAGCAAATACTGCTTCAACAAAAGAAAATTGTGTCGTCGCACGGGTATGATCTTCGCCTCCTCATGTAGGTGGTCCACGCGAAGACATAAGGAGACACATTGTTGAAGTTCGCAGGGCGGCGTTTTGGCAGGTCTGTAAATTTTTCCAATGTGTCTCGCTCACATTTGATGACCGCACTGGTGCTGCATAGTTGGCCACTGACCGGCCTGATAAGAAAGGACCTTCATTATCTAGAGCGCGAGGTCCAACGTTACAAAAGAGAACCTCTACACCATTTTCAATTGTAATTCAGAAGACGTCGCTTGAAATTCCAAAAATGGCAATTGAAATTTAAAAATTTCATTTGAAATTCAAAAAATATCAATTGAAATTCAGAAATTCCATTTGAAATTCATAACTCGTCAATTGAAATTCAAAAATTATTTTATTTGAAATTCAAAATGTAAATAAAGAAATTCTGCCGTTTAGAAAACAGATTTAATGAATTAATAAGCAATAAGTAGATAATATTTATAAATATATAAAATGTCGATAATTTCGTATATAGTTTTCAAACTTCACCAGTAAAACGGTATAGAATTTTTAATAGGCTAGCAAATACCTGTTACTTCGTACGCGATAAATATTTGGAATCAATTTATTTTGTTATTTGATAAAGTTTTTATAATAACTTTGAGTGTAATATGGTGGATTTTGCAAACCTTTCTAGTACCTTCCACACATATTACAATGACCTACTTAAAATTAGTTTTTAAAATTTCTATACGGATCTCCGGAATACTCAGAAATTTTATCTTCAATTAAACCTATGATTGTAGTACATCGCACACATTTATCTCTATCCTACGTAAAATAAAGTCTTTATAACATCTATGTCGTTATATTGATAAACTGTTTTCTGAGCTGGTACAAATTGTACACTATATAATAATTATTATCTGTTTATCAATTCATTAAATCTGTTTTGTAAACTGGAGAATTTCCAAATTAAAAAAAGGTAACAATGGTAAATAAATAACACTTTAATGTACGTTTTGCTTAAATAGTTTTGTTTGCATTTTTGAATTTCAAATGGAATCTTTGAATTTCAAATGACGAGTTTGAATTTCAAATGATGTCTTTTGTATTTCAAATGATGTCTTTTGTATTTCAAATGATGTCTTTTTAGTTTAAAATTAAAATTGAATTTTTTGAATTTCAAATGGTGTCTTTTGAATTTCAAATGGTGTAGTTCAAAGTGAATAACAGGCAGGTCTTAATGGCATTCACTCTGATGCAGTCGTCGAAGCCATTAGCAACTACAGAGTGAATGTCGAGCATTCACCATCAAGAAAAAAACTGTCCTGGACTCATCCTGTGGAAGTAGCCACCTTCCTTGGCAAGGAAACCAACGCAACAGAACCCTAATGGACAACATATTCACCAATACTGCTACAGCAACAACCGATTCGCTTGAGAATTTTACTGTAGCTAATTTCTGGACTGGGGATGGTTTCTGGGTAGGCCATGGGACGTGGCAACGCCAAAATAAAATATATTTTATAACTGTGACAAAACTAGTTATATCATGAATTTGAATATTTTATTTTTAGATTTGACATTTGCAGGATGTAATATAAAATCGATTTAAAAAGGATTTTCGAAGTCCAATTTTGATTTCATGAAAAACCTGTGGTTTGACACAACTGATGGAAAAAATAAACAAAAATATATATTGCATTCGATTGTGGGCACACCAAATGTCCGTTTCGAGTATGCCAAGGTGGTGTTGCATCGATTACGCCAACTCAAAAAAAGTTATAAAATAATATAATAAAACACAATCATAATTAATTTATTTACTTTGTACCTACACCTCGAAATTACGACATTAGCATGTTGTACTGAAATATAAATTAACAAAATATGTATTTTGTTGCACCACCTATAAGTAGTCATGTTGCTTTCCCCATTGATCGAACACGTGGCAATTGTTACGGCTTTTCGTTTTAGTTTATTTTGTAACAAACGCCGAGCGTATTTAGAATTGATATTGTGATTCTGGTATGAAAGTGTAACTTAATGATGTTTTTATATCTTCAGACCCTGGGAAATAAAACCAGATTATGATCCAAATCCTGGACCCTACTATGGTGTTAAAGGTTTAAATAGAATCACCAACTCAAAAGTTGCAGTTGTCTTAATATTTTTCGGAATTACCGCCGGTATTATTGGAGTATTCTCAGTCAGGTAAGTTGCAGCTAAACGAAATATTTTGTCGTTGCGTTTACGAATTATTTTTAAACATAGTCTATGCCATTTATTTGCTTAGATGTGGTCCAAAAACTAGAAATGAAATGTTCTAAATAAAACACAACAAATACTATTCGTAAACGCAGCGACTTTGTTGTTTTCAATTTAAAATTTAATACAAAATTTGTTTACCATTTAGGCACGGTTTTACGCACAATCAGCAACGCTTGGATGAAATTTCAGCCAAAGCCAGTGAACACCATCAACGTATCCGTTCTGAAGTGGAGAAGTCTACAACGGAAGAAAATGTGCGTCGAGTCATTGAACGCATGGCCAACCGGGCTGAAAGATAACTTTTGTGAATGTTTAGATTTTTGAAAACGTTACGTTGAACATTTATCATGTAAATACAGCCAAGATACAAAGAGATAGATGAATATATATTTTTTGATCAATTTTGTATAATGCAGCATATGTACATATTTTGTATTATAGACGCTGAAATTAAATATAATAGCAATTGTAATACCAATGTATCCCTTCACAGACATTTGAATAATAATCCATGCATAGAAGATATTATAATGATTTAATTAATTGATTTAATCGAAGAAAAAGAATCGTCCGAGCTTCAGGAGCTGAGTTTAAATTACATCATTTAATTTTCTTCATAAAGAAAATAAAATCCTAGCGAACGCGGCTATCTCTACCTATAAAATACTCATATATACGATGGTGTCGAGATTTTCAAAAAAAAAAAAACAAAAGTCGGAAGGAAGGAATGTCACTATTCGTGTTACAAATGTATCGACGTTCATATAATTAATTATTATTATTAATTATTATAGTTTAAGTTTGAAGATAAACGAAATTGCCTCGCACCTTCTGGCACCTCCCACACAATTAAACAATATTCATATAATAAAATATTTTTTTTTATTTTATTTTATTATGAATTACAATACGAAGTAAATTTATATTCTAATTTTGGGTCCAGGGATTGAGCCGGGATGACTAAGACCATTGTAGCTAGTTATTGCAGCGACAGACCAGAGCCACCTCGTCGAACCAACGACCCCCACGCTGATAGCCGAGCACGCTACCAACTCGACTACAGGGGCGATCTATTCATATGTTAAATTAAAGCCAATATAACTTCCAAACGGATATTCGGAATCAGTTATATTTTGATATTTGGTTTTTATAATCACTTTAAGCGTATAAAATATGGCGGGTATTGCCACGCTCCTTCTCGTACCACACAAATCTCACTAACCTACGTAAAATTAAAGATATTAAAAGTTATATACGGATGATCGGAATGCTCTAAACGTTTACCTTTAGCAATGCTTTTATAGACGTTTCATACCCCTGCCACACCCCTTCTGGTAGTTCCCACACAAAGTTGCATAAGCCTGGGTTAAAAACCCGACATAACTTCATACGGTCAAAATCAATTGCAATTTGATATTTGAAAATGTTTTTATAATCACTTTAAACCTAAAAAATATCTATGCTTTGCATATCGAGGGCTTATGAACCATTTTCTCGAAAATGAGTTTTTGATGCCAAACTATTCTCAGATTTCTTTGTCATCTGTCATATAAATTTGGAGAAGACATTTTTTTCTAATTTTTCTGATTTGGCAATCTATTCGTTAACGTTAATTTGTGACTGCAAAAAAATAATATAAATAATATAATTAAAAAATGGAGCAGCATATAACCGAAGATTGTAATTCGCTACCACGATTTTGTTTAAAACAATTTTTTAGATGTAAAGCATATCGTACTATCAAATTCCATCATAACGCGGTTAATAAAATTTTGGTTCCCAAGTAATCAGGCTAAAATACGATAAATAGTGGCTTTAAATTCAAAAATTGTGAAAAGTATCTTTAAAAAAAACCGCGTAACTTTTAATCATATTGAAAATGCTAAAATATTTTTTTTGCATACGATTGCTGACTTCATAGAGAATATTTGAGTCAGAAAAGTTTCGGAATCCTGGATAAAGAAAGTTAAAATATAAGAAATTGCAACCGCGAATTTTGTATTTTTCAACAATAGCAGCGATTTTCGCATATGTTACAAGCGACATTGGTTCTTAATACACAAATAAAAATTCAGTCGGATCCGTTGGCTCGATCGCGAGACTATCACAAAACAAAAATGTCATGTGTGAAAATCATTTTAGCCATATTTGCCGCGAAAATGACCGACAAAAGTCAACATACGACCCACATTTTTGCGATTTAGCGAGTTCCAAAACATATTTGAAAAAAGTAATGATGCGGTTTTGTTTGAAATCGTGTTTTATTCATATAACAATAACAAAATGCATTACTTCAATATAAACACAAAAGATAATAACAGAATACGCAGAAAAACCCTTGACAAAAGTCTACATACGGTTTGAGATGAGACATAAAAAAAGCAATTTAACGTGACAAAATGATACTATTATATAATTTAATATTTTGTTGGTCCACCATGAGCATCTACAACAGCCAGCAATCGTCTGGGCATTGATGCAACTAAGTTTTCCAATTCCGCAGGTGATATTTGTCGCCATTCCTCTTCCAGCTTGTTTTTTTAGCGTTTGGGCGCTAGTTATGTGATGTTTTCGGATCCTGCGTTGCAGAATCTCCCACACATGTTCAATAATATTCAGGTCGGGGCTTTGTGGCGGCGAATAAAGTTGTCTTGGAGCATGGTAAATCAGCCAATCTTTAACAAATTGGGCTGTGTGCTTCGGATCGTTATCTTGTTGGAAAATCCAGCGCTCTCCGAGGTTTAAATTATCGACCGATGCCTTCAGATTTTGTTCCAATATGGATTTATATGGTTAGCGATCCATGTTACCCTCAATAAACGCAAGATTTCCAACTCCAGACGCCGCGGCGGCACCCCAAACCATTACGTTGCCACCACCATGATTTACCGTAGCAAGTAAATTCTTCGGATTCATTGCCGTATTCGTTTTTCTCCATACTTTGGCTCTCCCGTCACTTCCAAATATATTATACTTCGACTCGTCCGTAAATAAAACCCGCTTCCAGAAGTCTAATCCCTTGTCCAAGTGTTGCTGGGCGAATTCAAGGCGAAGCTTACGATTCTTTTCACTTATAAGAGGTTTTTTGCGTGGCATTCTGCTTCGGAAACCATTATTATTCAGACTTCTTTGAATTGTTCTTGGATGTACAATTGTATCCGATCTTTCTGCGAGTTGTTTGGACAACATTGTAGCATTCACTTTCGGGTTTTCATTAACTTCTTTTAAAATAAAGCTTTCATCTCGTCGACTAAGTTTTTTTGGACGCCCACTTCTGGGCTTATTTTCAACAGTACCCGTATTTTCGAAGTTTTTGCATATAGTTTGGACAGTTGATTTACTTAAATTAACCATTTTAGCTATTTCGCTTAAAGATTTTCATTTGTTTCTGCATTTTATTACTAAATTTCGAATATCAGTTGCAATTTCTTTACGAGAAGCCATTTTCGCGGACTAATGTTTCTTGAATTATATTTATTTAAAGAAGAGCAAGTACAAGACAAATGACAATACAAATTTCGTCAATTCTCCTATAAATTACATTATAAAAAATGACGTAAAGCATGGGATGCTATGTCGTATGTAGACTTTTGTCAAGGTGTTTTTTGTTTATTTTGCCAATATCTTTTAAGTTTATATTGAAGTAAAGCAGTTATGAAGTTATTGTTATATGAATAAAAAACGATTTCAAACAAAACCGCATCATTACTTTTTTCAAATATTTTTTGGAACTCGCTAAAACGCAAAAATGTGGGTATGTTGACTTTTGTTGGCCACTGTACATTATAAATCGGTTATATTTTACAATTTTTCATGAATTTATTTAGTGCACAAATGTTAATTTTCTGTTACGGTGAAAATACAAGAATAGAACTATAGTTAGTGGCGAATAGGGAAAGAAATCACATTTAATATAATTATCAATTTTCTGCTGATTCAGATTTTATTTATTCCAAAAACTTAAAAAATTGAGTATAATCTTACGACTAACATTTGTTAATTTCTAGCGTACTTTTAGAATGTTGCAGCGTGCTGCAACATTTCCATAATACATTTGTATCGCTATACATTTTTAATCTCCCAAAAAAGGAACAAGAAAAAGAGAGTTACTTAACATTTTTGCTTTTAACATACGCGTTTTTCTGCTGACAAATTCTTGTATTCATAGAATATTTAAAGTATTCCTGACATTGTTATACACTACGAAAAACGATTCGTAAGACTTTTGCATTTTACATGACTCTTTTTTTCGTTTATTCCTCCCAAATTATGCAATAAGCATTATAACTAATCTTTTTGGACTAATTTTTACTAACGGACCATGTAAGCCATTTCGAAATAATCAGAAAAGTGTAACAATGTACGACTTTTTGTTAAAAACGTACAATGAAATTATACATCCCCAAAGTATGCATTGGAACTATACTACAATAGTTCGGCGTTCACTAAGGTTCCAAAAAGTACTTAATACTGCGTTCGAATATACATATAAAATCTACATTATCTGGATTTCATAATTTGTATTTACAAAACTAGTATGTATTTACAGCATTCAGCTTATTGGTGAAATTAAATGAAGAAAGCAAGAAGACCACCATTCTGGCATTCACTTTTGGATTTTTGTCCTTTTTTTAGATAAAAGCTGACATCTATGCAATTTGGGATGGCCACATCAATACAATAAAAAAAACCAATAAAAATACCAAATTCCTTGGGAGTCATAATTTCCATTCTTAAATTACGTATGTAATTCAAGAAATAAAATTATATATTTTTGCTTTTTATATTAGTTTAATAGAACTAAATCCATTAACTTTTGATTTGATTAATTTTTTCCATTTTTAATTTTTTTTTACTCTAGTCACTTGCAAAATATTCAGTGACAGTTTTTGTCGAATTTCACAGTCAAATACCACATACGCGATACCAAAAATGTAAATTTGTGACACGAGTCGAAAATTCGACACGACTACGACTTACATGATGAGGGTGATTGTCGAGAAAAAAAGAACCTATTATTGAAATTATATATGAAATACTTGTCTTGTGTACATTTATGCACGTTTAAGCCTATATATGCTGTTTATTTAAAACTTGATGAATTTGTCCAGCAAAAATTTGTTTGGGGAAAATATTGAGGGGGAATTAATGGGGGTCAGTCTTACACTTCCGCCTATAGTGTTTACTGCGGGACAGGGGGCCACCTTAAGGGTTGCAGTTGGAGGGTAGGTGTGTTCTGAGAAAATTTTGGCCCTGAAAAAAGATTGGGGATCAGTCATACATTTGACTCCACTAGCAGTTAGAGTGCTGGGAGCAAATTTGATATAAATTAGTTTTTGTACGAGAGCTCCATTAAGTAGTGGGAATATGAGGTAAGTTTGTTCGGAAAAAATGTTGGGGAGGGTTAATAAGTGGAGGTCGGTCTTACATTTAACCCAGTTTGGGGCGACTCTAGGGCAGTTTTAGCCTTACTTTCATAACAAAAATATAAAAAATAAAAAAATCGTATGGGGACTACCATAAGGGTTGACGATAGGAGGTAAGTATGTTCAGAGAAAATGTGAGGGTTGAAAAAATATTGGGGGTCGGTCATACATTTAACTCCACTAGCGGCCTCCTTGGGCCAGTAACAGCGGTGGGAACGAATTTTATAAGAAATTATTTTTTCTGTGGGAGCCCCCTAACGAGTGGAGGTAGGGGGAATGTGTGTTCAAAAAAATGTTGGGAATGGAATGTTGGAATGTTGGGAATGAATGGGAGTCGGTCATACATTTAACTCCTCTGGGGATGACTCCAAGGCAGTTTTGGACCTTTTTGAGCATTTTTACAACTTTTCCCTCACCCCGATAAGGACCCTCGTACACTCACCCCACCACCCCCATTTTTTGGCTCATTCATTTTTTCCGAACTTTACAAAATAGTGGTTTCTAGCATATCCAAATCGATCTCCTAAAATTCCCATTCAACACTATCACACCGCTATTGAATAAGTGTGCAAAGGTACGCAAACCGGTTGTACTCGACAATACCTACAAGAAAAAAGTATCACTTACCAGAGTTTTTGGACTGTTGCACATTGTTATTAATCTCTTAAAAGCAACCACACTAAAATCCCACACATTAGGAGTTTTTTCATTCTGTTTGCATTACCTTCAAATATTCTGTTGAAAATACACAAACTTGTGAACGAAAGGAGCTAAGGAGTTAAAATTTTCCACATATGCCTCTAACAGTTGCAGATCGGTTGGAATTGAAAATTGGCGAAATCAAGTCCGGGGGAAAAATGTTCCCCTTAATAGAGAAAAAAGTCTGTTATTGACAGCAGCTATTGTCTGCTACCTATTAGCAGGCACTTTTCTGCTATTACAGCAGTTTTTTTGCAATCTTGCATCAACATTCGCTCTGCTAAAGGGTTTGCAGTCAGCTAAAAGTGGCTACTGTAAATTAAAACATAAAAATAGATAAACAAGTAAAAAAAGGCGTTAAGTTCAGCCGGGACGAACTTTATATACTCACCACAATGGATTGCATTGCAGAGGTTGTCGATTTTCGGAGAAGTGCAGTAATGTTACAGGAAAATATATATTTTTTTAAATATAGCCAAACAAATACAAATATTAAAAAATTTATTTTCTAAATAAATAAAAAATTTTTATTATTGCAAACCACGCTTATAAGGCAAGGCTACTAATACGTTTACTCTAGATATATCGAAATAATACTTCAAGTCAATTCAAAAAATAAACATGTTTATATTAATATTTTCAAAAAAGCTTAAATACCATAAATATAGGTACTTCGATTCTATTTTAATTCCAAAACTATTTTTTTGTTAATCCATTATCTCACGTACATAGTGCTTCAACTTCATGATTCAACCAATTTTTTCCGTAAAAATAAAAAGTAAGATTTTGGAAAAATCTTTTTACATCGAATTCCATGATTCTAACTGCGGCCGTTGGTACCATTTTTATCCCCTTTTTCTTATTTTTCCACCTTAAGAGTAAGACTTTCTAAAATCTCTTTATTATACGTGCCCGCGCTATTAGAGATATGTACACGCCGATTTTTATCATTCTAGCTGTGGCCGTATAGTTGGTACCATTTTTATCCCTATGTACCCATGTCAGAGGAATGTATACTCCGAATTTCAGAGAATGTATACTCCGATGGTCATTTGGTTGGTACTATTTTTATCCCCATATTCCATTAAACCTCAAAAATTACGAATTTCGAAAAATCTGTTTATTTTACGTGTCAACGCAATTAGAGGAATTTCATTATTTTAGGTGCAGCCGTGTGGTTGGTACCATTTTTATTCCTCTATTCCTATTTTACCCTTTAAAGAATGAATTTGGGAAACATACTTTTATATTATGTATCTACTCAATTAGAGGAAGATACACCGTATTTGGTTTTTTATCTGTACCACTTTTATACCTTTTTGCCCCATTTCACCCCCTAAGAATACAAATCACTTTATGATGCACGTTTAAGTACAAGCAGATATATTGAAAAAATGCTTAATGCTCTAAAATATTAGGGGTTATTATGGGTATTTTTAGTCCTTGTGAGTGAAAAAAATTTCCCTTTGGACTGTTTTCGCCCAGTTTCAATCCCAACTGATCTACGACTAAAAGACCCATTTATGGAAAATTTGGGCGTCCTAGCTCATTTCGTTTAGATGCTAGCGTGCTTTCAACAGACGGACAGACGAAGGACATGGCTAGATCGTCTTAGACGATCAAGAATATATATAGTTTATAGGGTCTCAGGTCGATATTTCACGGTGTTACAAACGGAATGACAAAGTTAGTATATCCCCATCCTGGAGGTGGAGGGTATAGAAATAAGCGTTCAAAATATAAAAGCCTTTCTGATTGACGGCAAAAACGAGTTTAGCTCCTTCCCTTTCATATTACCTTAGGAAATAAATTAACATGAATATTCAACTATGCCTAAAGTTACAAGATAGTGTTTTTTCTTT
This sequence comes from Polietes domitor, assembly GCA_947397865.1. Classification (NCBI taxonomy): domain Eukaryota; kingdom Metazoa; phylum Arthropoda; class Insecta; order Diptera; family Muscidae; genus Polietes; species Polietes domitor. Next base: position 191,090,989 of record OX377618.1, on the reverse strand, counting down.
GTTTGCATATGCGAAAATCATATGCAAATCTTTTTCAGCAGAAAATCTTCTCTTTCAGCAGACTTTTTTGATTTCTTTTACTGAGAATTTCCTTTGAATGTATATCAGAGACAGCCCAGTCGAACTTAACACCTTTTTACTTGTTTTATGTCCACCACTGTCTAATATTGGTGTTTACGACGAAATAATATCGACATCGCAGTAATATGGTGTATATTTACAATAATTAGAATAAATTCTCAATGTCGGTATTTATATTTTGTTATTGTTCTCTCAAGAATTTGTTTAAATCGGAAATTGTGTTATTTGAACAATAGGCGAAAAAGGTAGCAATTCAAAATATTAATTAGCATTTTGGCATGTTATACTTTCATCGACCGATTGAAATTGAACCTCGACAAGCGTTGGAATAATCACGACATGCATACATGTATGTACTTATCGTTACCACTTATATAGAGCTGTCAATGGGGACTACGCCCATAACAATTTAAATACTTAATATTCCAAATATAATACTTTGCATACGAATCGATTAGTCACGATCTTCAGTCACACTCTCCGCTACAGTCACAATATTTGTATTTGAAAAATATTTAATAGTAATTATACTCACATGAAATATGGCCACGTCCCTTCCCGTAACCCCATCACAAATTAATCAACTCTTTGGATATAAAAATCAATAGAACTTTTAAAATATTGTATTTGGAAATGATTTTATTTTCATATTAAACCAAAAATATTTATGCATTTGCCACGCCCCTCCTAGTACCTCCCACACATTGACCATGTAACATTTTAAATTAGAATCGGCTATAAAAGAACTGATTATTTTTTTTTTCAAATTTCTAGTTTTATTGAAAAGGTTGAACTTTGTCATTTAATAACACTGTCCAACAGCATTTTTGGAACAGAATAGCGACCCTGTAATTCTGAAAGGGTATGTTGAGTAGATCATTTTTGTAGAACAAACTTATGGTCCAGCACGTCTGAGTTTTTTTACAGTGGGTCAAAGTTTTCATTTTTTGGTCGAAGGGAGCATTATACTATATGAAAAAAATGCTGTAAGTTAATGTCTGAGAGAATTCTTATGGTCAGAGTTGCATTGTGGAATTTTATATATTTTTTTTATATATTTTATATTTTTGTGGAAGATATTAACCCTCTAACTGGTCTCTTTATGGGTCAATTTGACCCTTTTTTCGAGAAAATCAAAAAATATCCTTTAAAAAAGGACATTTAAGGATTAAATATTCTACGAAAATGTTTGCCGGAAAATTTCAGTGGGGTTCACCAAAGACACCATTGTTGTAAATAAAGCTCTGTACGATTAATTGGCAAAATTACACGCCAACACGAGAACTTAGTGTTCGGCCCGGCCGAACTTGACGACGTTTTTACCTGTTTTGTATATGTTGGCGTGTAATTTTGCCAATTAATCGTAAAGAGCTTTATTTACAACAATGGTGTCTCTGGTGACCCCCACTGAAATTTTCCGGCAAACATTTTCGTAGAATATTTTAATCCTTAAATGTCCTTTTTTAAATGATATTTTTTGATTTTCTGGAAAAAAGGGTCAAATTGACCCATAAAGAGACCAGTTAGAGGGTTAAGATCTTCCACAAAAATAATCCTCATACAATTCCACAATACAACTCTGACCATAAGAATACTCTCAGACATTAACTTACAGCATTTTTTTCATATAGTATAATGCTCCCTTCGACCAAAAAATTAAAACTTTGACCCACTGTAAAAAAACTCAGACGTGCTGGACCATAAGTTTGTTCTACAAAAATGATCTAGTCAACATACCCTTTCAGAATTATGGGGTCGCTATTCTGTTCCATTCAAAAAGTCTTAATTTGTTGGACAGTGTAATGGAACACAATATCATTCATATGACCACCACGACTGGCTCGACAGTACCTCATCCGATCAACCCAATTTTTCAGGCTCGAATCTCTTCAATGACAACTTCGATTTCATGTTTCAACGCTTCAATTGTCTCTGTATAGTTTGCGTAACATTTATCCTTAATGGATCCCCACAGAAAATAACCCAAAGGGCTCAAATCACAGCTCCCAGTCGGCCAATTGACATTATTTTGACATTTCGGCTGATTATTCGATTTTCAAAAACAGTGCGTTGGCTGTGTGACATGTGACCCCGTCTTGTTGAAACCAAATGATGTCCATGTCATTCTCTTGAATTTTTGGAAACAAAAATTCATTGCACTGTAACGCTCACCGTTGACGGTAACGGCGGCTCCTTTTTCATTTTCTGAGAAAAATGGACTAATGATGGCGCCAGCCCAAAATCCACACCAAACAGTGACTCGTTGTGGATGTGTTTGATTCTCAATAGTCTCTGAAAAAATGAAATCAGACCACACTAAAAGCTTTTAACTTTATTTTTTTCCTTTCGACAACTTTTTTATTATGAAACTTGAAGTTAACTTGTTCTCTTTTATTTTTATTAAAAGTTGAAGCGTTATAAAGAAAATTGTAATTCTAAATTATAAAGAAAATTGTAGCATCCGTTTTGTCGCGTTCGTATTTCTGCTGTACCTAATTAATTAAACAAATCTAAGAGATGATTCTCATATTTCATAAATCTACCAAAAAAATATATCCTCTGACCTTAATTTACATGTATATATTGAAAAACAAAGTTCTCAAAAATCGCTGAACTTTACATATTTCTATAAGAGCTTCGAAAGTACTTCTTTTTTGTAGTGTCCGTTTCAATGTAAAATTGTTAATAATTTTGTGCTAATTCATGACGATATATTTTTAAAATGTAGTACTCATTAAGCGCTTTAGAACACTAAAAATTCTGATCGACTTTTTCAGTTTCTTTCTTGTTTTTGGCGTTGTTTAAGGCGTGCGAATGTCACGTCCGGGCCAATGGGAGATGCACATATGCGGCAATTTTGCATTGCACCGAGATTATAATGAGCTTCATCTGAAAACACGATTTTTCGGTAAAATTCGCCATATCCTGCCAAACAATCACCAGTCCATTGGGAGAAGCGAAAACGCATCGGACGCGTTACATTTTGCGAGTTACATATGCGGCAATTTTGCTTATTGACATAGCAACCGAGATGAAAATGAGCTTCATCTGAAAACACGAGTTTTCGGTAAAATTTGCCATATCCTGCCAAACAATCTTCAGTCCATTGGGCGAAGCGAAAACGCATCGGACGCGTTACATTTTGCAAATGTCAAAAATAAACCTGAAAATAAAAATAAAAGTTATTCTACCTTTTAAAGTCAAATTTAAAATTTTTAATTTTAAATGGCCAACCCTGAAAAACGGAAATATATCTTTTTACGAAAAATAAATCGTGGAAATTGGTTTTGTTTCGATTTTAGAGTATAAGTGGCCGTAGTACCCAAAAATATATACTTTTTATAAAAGTCCGTCATATCAATAATTAAAACTCTGCCCTGGTGCCAACAATGTCTTGATTGCAATCACTAAATTCTCTTCACCATTTCGAAATAACGCGTTATTAGCCGGAGCACTGCCCCTTTTCTTCTCATCTAAATGTCAAATACGTGTATGTCTCGTCCCATCACTTCAGACACACCGATTGTTTGTAATGATTCTCCTTTAGTGTACAGAACATGCAGTAGCTCAAAGTAATAAGACACTGCTGTCATATTGTGATGCCGGTGAAATTGAGGAACGCTCTCGATGGCACAGGGTCGAACTTGATCCCATTTTTGGGAATGGGTTAAAAATTGAAAAGTGACTGAAAATTAGACTGGGTCGCACCCCATATAAAAAAATAAAGTTGCGATGGACGGAAACAAAAAACAATGCGCGGGGTCAAAGTGCGTGGCAAAAAAATATATTTTTTTTTTTGAAAACGTCTTCAAAGTATCTTTAATTCTAGGGGTGACCGGAACAACTTTTTTTATCGACCCACCCTACTGAACATCTCTGGACATTCTAAGAATTTTTTTCTTTTATTTCCATTCCATTAATCATTTGAGCCACAGTGATTCGGTACACAAGGAGCGACATTTTTGTAACAGGTTTATCTTTATTGTTTTCATTATTATTTAATTTTATTTTTTATGCATTATTTGAAGTATATATAAAGTATTTTACAGGTTATGCAAACAACAGACAGGCATTATAAACAAAATAGGTATATGAATTGCATATCCATTTATAATTTTTAATTCAAAATGCGATGTTAGAAATTCTTTTTGATTTGTTAAATGTAAATATATAACAAATACATACATATATATTGTTACGATTTAATGAATTGCAGATTAATTGCGATACACGATATGGCATGTAATCTATGTCATCATTATTTAACTTGTTCTCTTGACAAAATGAGGTGGTGGACAATGACAAAGGTGGAGGGTATAACTCCACCTTAGGATATTCTTTTTGTCGTTTGTAATACTTTGAAATATAAATCGGAGACCCCATAGAGAGTTGGGTCGTTGTAAAATTTTAAGACGATCTAGCCATGTCCGTCTCTCCGTCTCTTTGTATGTTGAAAACACGCTAGCTTGCAAAGGAAGTGAGCTAGGGGTTCCAATTTTCCACATATGTGTGTAATGGCTGTATATCGCTTGGGATTGAAAGTGAGCGAAATCGGCCCAGAGGGAAAAATTCCCCTAACAAGAGTGTTAACATTTTTTTAAATTTCCGCCTTATAATAACTTGAAATTTTTTACGAACAGAAGCTATTTTTGCCAAATTCATATTTTTAAGAGGTTAAATGGGTCAAAAGGGATGAAATAGTACCAATCAAAGGACAACAGCTAGGAATATGAAAATCGATTTCTACATTCCTCTAAATGCGTACATTGTAAAATAAAACCATTTACAGGTCCCATGCATGCACATGACACTCTTGATTTGACTTTTTCGCTGTGGAAACTATATATTTTAACCGATGTTCTCACTTGTTTTCTTAATTTTTAATGTATTTTATAAACATATTAATTCTAAAAGAGCGTCACTTGCAATATTTTCGAAAATTTTATAATTTTATTCTTAGTTTTTAGTGTTGTTTGCTTATAGATCGTTTTCATTGATTTTCTATGTGTTTTGAATATCATACAATCGAATTCCAGCTATTCGGAACAAGGAAGGATTACGAAGGAAGGATTTCTTCTTTAGTGATTCTGATTAGTAGTGACTACACCCTAACCCAAAAATATGAAGGATACCGGTCACTTTAGTTCTAAGTTTTTTTTTTTAACTTTAGCAAAGCTATTTTCCGACCGATTGAAAAGTTTATTCATTGTTAATGGGTATAGAACTTTAAATTGAAATAAAATAACGAAGTAACACATAAATTTAATATATTAATATTATTAGGTGTATGTGGGCTCCACTAGCTATGATGTGCCGCATTCTGTAAGTTGCCGTTCTCACATTCCTCATTTTCAAACTGAGCACAGATTATATTAGCGTTTCCAGTTCTGATCAATTTGAAAAATGGAATCTCTAAGAAACACTCTTTATATGCGTTTTCCATACCATTATATGGTATGACTGTGCAAACGTTTTTTACTCTTCGGGACCAGTTCTGTGATATATCACCGATCACCTATTAATTTTATGCAGGGTTAATAATCTCCACATAACAGAGGGTATAAACAGGAAATTTCATAAAAGGGAAATGGTCCAAATGTTCAACATTCGAAAACGTTTTTTAGGAGATTTTATTTTGTTCGTGAAGGGAATTTTTTGGAAACATCTTAAACTGCTTATGACGCTTTCATGACAAATGTAAGCCCATTTTGAAAATTAAATTCTAAAAGAATGTACAATGTGATACCAGAACTATAAAGTATAGAAAAATTACTAAAACGTCTTAATTTAGATGATTTTCGCCTTGTTTTAAAGATTTTGCGATTATTTGCATAAAAAATAAAGCCTTACAATTCCGAATTCCCCACTGAGTTCTTTAGATTATTTCTTTGAATAAAGCCTGTTATTGTGAATAAAATGAAAGTAAAAGTATGTGATTTATTTAATAACAAGTAAGGAAAGACTAAAGTCGGGCGGGGCCGACTATATAATACATAATAAAAATATGTTAATGTGTTTAATGAAATTTATGCCGAGTTCTTCATACATTTAAATAATAATGAACTTATAAAAAATCACTTGAAATTGAACTTATAAAAATTCACTTGAAAATTCTTGAATATTAATCTAAGCAGCATTTCTCGTTTTCATGCCAAAGTATGGACACATATATTTAACTTTCATAGTGTGTATTCTTAGTTGAAAAATAATCCGCAAAATTTGAAAAACTTCCGATGTTAATTGTGGGACTTAGAGGGGTAATGATAAAAATGGTGGCCCATTTGTAAGGGCGCCACATTATAAAGTGGACCCTTATAGATCACTTTCAAAGTAGGTATTCTTTATTGAAATATAACATGATCTGCAAAATTTTATCAAGATTCAATGTAAGATGTGGGTTATAAAGCGATAATAGTGTAAACTGGGGGCCATTTGTATGGGGGCTATACCAATATATAGCTGACTTTAAAAATAGGTGTTTTGTGTGGGAAATTTGAACAAGATCCGATGTAAAATGTGCATTTTAGAGCAGTAATATTGTAAATCGGAGGAACATTTGTATGGGACATGGGAAAACATGGACCCATGTGGTCCGTTGGCTGTTTTTAGTTTAAATAAAACATGATCCAGAAAATGTTGTAATGATCCCATGTAAAATGTGTATTCTAGAGCAGAAATAGTGTAAATTATACGGATAGTGTGTAGAGGCTATATCTAAATCTGAACCGATTCCCTCCAAATTCAATACCAATCGTCCTTGGTCACAAAAAGTAACTTTCACCAAATTTCATGACAATCGGACAACAATTGCGGCCTGTAGAGTGCGAACAGACATCGTTAAATCGATTCTGCTGATGATTCTAAGCTGATCCGTATACTTAAAGGTGGGTCTGGCTGGATCATTTCTTGGTGTTACAAACAAACTAACTTATAATAACCTAGTCCACGAAGTGGTGTAGGGTATGAAAATTGGACTAAATTTGAAGTTGTGTTAATCCCTTACCTTCATAAATCCTGATGAATCTTAATTGAGGAAAAATAAAACTAGACTGGTTAAATTATTTGTATTTTGGCATTTATTATGATGAAATTATTTATAAAATAATTTTTGTTTGTAATATAACAATATTGTAAATAGTCATTGAAATGAAAGATCATAATCAAGTCAATACAATTAAGAACTAATATAAAATATATGTATACAAAAAGTACAACAAAGAACATAGGCTTTTACAAATTGCATGAACTTTGCGAATTCAACTTACAATCTAAACTCACATTAAAAAACAGACAAAGAAATGAGTTTTACAAAAAAAAATAAATTGCAAAAATTAAAAAAAGCGCGACAGTGGCGAGCCAAGGGCTATGGAACTTAACAATTAATGAATGCAAAACTTTCAGGCCATGTTGTCGATCTGGATAACTATGAACAAGCTCGCCACTGTATTTGAATTGCATTCATGGACAAATATAAATGTTTTCGCAATGACAGGCAAAAATGTCACAAAATCGTAAATTCTCAAGATATTTGTTTGAAATTCAAGCTGAGGCATTTGAAATCTCCTCTGTTATTTACACAAATAAATCTTGACTTATTTCAAATATTTGTAAGATTGTTTAACACTTTTGCACGCCACTGTTCAGGGGATAATGATAATTGAAATTACAACTTAAGAAATAGATTTGAACCAACACCATAATAAGTTTAACTTAAATCAATCTAAAATCACATTATATTGTTTTCTTTGTTTTTTTAGTTTTAATTATTTTAATTATTAATCATTAAAGTAAAATCAACAACACATACATACATAGATACATACATACGTACTACTACATACACCTAGGTATACATACAACCATGCAACTGACGTTTGGGTGGGTTATGCCTGACAGGTCCGCCGAAACAAAAAGGCTTAGCTATCCTGTCACATTTGAAACTATCCTCGCCCGCAATGTCTTTACAGTTTTGTCTTTACCACATCACCGATCTCTTTCACCAGTATACGGGCAGCCACATGCGGTGGTTCGGGTTGCAGCACCAGCTCATTGTTGACCTTATAGTCACTGTAGTTTACGCGATACACTTCATGGAAGCCCAACTTCTCCATGACACGGGCCGAATAGTGGCTCGAACACAGAACATGCATAACCGGTATGTTATTGTCGCGCATATACTCCAGGGTCCGTTCGGTGAGGCGTCCGGCAATGCCCAAGCCTCGATAGTTGGTGTTGACCGAAACGATTTTGCCATCCAGTATGACATCGGTGCCGGGATATAAATCGAACACATTGAAATCTCCCTCAATGAAGTCCATAAATCTGAGGATTTTTTTGAATTTCGGATGATCACAGGATTCGGCAGATTGTTCGTGTACGGCATCGGCAGCAGGGCGACGCATGAGAGCGTTAAGAAAAACGCCAATAATATCGCCATTTTTCGCTACAGCTTTGAAGGAGCAACCATCCTTGATGCACTTCACCGAGTACTCTTCCAATTCCTTGCATTCTCCCAGATTCAGGTAGGTATTGAGTGGTTCATCCTATAAGCAAAAAATAAAAATGTGAATATTAATTAATTAATTGATATTTTTGTAAGACTTGAATCACTTGAAGAAAAAAATCACCGAATATAATACGCTTCAATTGTAATGGTCAACAAAAAAGAAGTTTATTGGCCCGACACGAACACGTGATATGTGATGCCTTAATTGCTAACTCAAAATTCCAGTTATTGAATGCAAATATTTGGAAAGACATTAGACTTGTTTTGTTGTGTTTTTGGATATAGTTCGTATGTATATAAATTCTGTTCATTTTGTAAACATTTATGAACAGTTTAGTTGACTAATAGACGAAGACTAACTTGAATACGTCCACCGCATACGACCGTATAATTTTACTTGTATGTATGAATGTATTCTAATAAATTCACCCTAATTAAACACGCTTTCGTACGGTGAGACAAATTCGAAATTTACTACTGTGAGAGGGCGCATGGGTTGAAATATATTAAAGCCTATCTGAGAGGGTGGGAGAAGTCAAAGATAAAATTATCATAAAATTTAAAATTAATTTTTAACTATTTTACTTCCAGTAGGTGAAAATCAAAAAGAACATGGTAAATTCTCATTTCGACTGGAATTAGTTGTTCGTATTAGTAAACAAAAAACAGAAATGTGATATTAATTATGCTTATGGCTTTTTCAGATTCACAACCAATAAATTGGACTCAAATTGAGTACTTTTTCCTTACAAAATTAAAAAATTGCTAGGTCAGGTAGTCAGCAACAAATAATAGCCAAAACAAAACATTTTCACCAAAACTTTCGCACCACATGTTGCGAATACTGGGTTAAATATCATAGATCTGAAGTACTCCTGATTTTTAACCAATTTCACTAGATTTTCAACGCTTGTCATTTATTTTAAAGCTAATGCTGGGATATGAACCATAAACCTTCTAGCTGGGTAGTCCAACCATATAATCGTATGAGCTGAACTGTGATTGAAACACAGAATAAGTTAACGCTACAATGAGGTAAGGTAAACTAAAATTTAGGAAATTTGAACTTCTGATAGCGCTAAGTAATATTCCCTCATATCAAGTTCAAACTTTTCCTTGAATGTAGGACATGCTTTGAACTTGATTCTAGTTCAATTTCAAAAACAAGTACATATTTCCTCGAATCAAGTAAATTTTTACTGAATCTTTTGCTTACATTTTGCTCAGTGTAAGTAAATATTTCCTCAAACCAAGTAAGTACTTACATGTACTGGGGAACATTTGTCCTAAACTCAAGTAGATATTTATTCAAAATGATAAAATTTTACAGAAATTTTCAACAATACAAATAAATTTTTACTTAAATTGAGGAAAAAATTACTTAATGATAATAATGATTTGGCTTCACAGTATGCAAAACCCATATAAACAAGTAAATAAGCGTTAGTCGGTTTGACTGATATATACCATCACTCTCAGAGAACATATGTATGGAAGTTATAGGAACTTAAATTATTAAAGTTGTGTGGAAGGTACTAGAAGGTAAAACAAATCAAGTAACAGTGGATTCCAGTCTATCAGTTATAAAGAATTAAATTTTATTTTATTTATTTTTAGGATAGATCACAATTGTGTGAGAGATACTAGAAGGGGCATGACAAAATCATAAACATTTTAAATGTTTAAAGTAATTGTAAAAACATTGTCAAATATCAAATAATAACTGATTTTGACTTATGCCAATTTGCGTGGGAGGTACACTCAGAAAAAAGTATGCTACAGATTAAGTAAATATGTACTAAAACTGAGGAAAAGTGAACTTCGTATAGCGCTAAGGCAATAATTGATCACATCAAGTACAAACTTTTCTTTGAAAATAGGACATGCTTTGAACTTGATTCCAGTTCAACTTTTCCTTAAAGCAAGTAACATTTACTCAAACTGAGGAAAATTTTTCTTCAAATCAAGTAAATCTTTACGTAATCTGAGAAAATTTTTAAGAAAATTTACTCAAATCAAGTAAATTTATATTCAAACTGAGGAAAATATTCCGATTTTTTCCTCAATCCAAGTAAATTGTTACTCAAACTAAATAAATTTGTAGTCATGCCAAGTAAATTTATACTCAATCCGAGGAAAATTTTCCATAAACCAAGTAAATTTTTACTCAGCATGACTACGACTTTACTTGATAATTGAAATAAATTATTTCGCTTCAAAGTATGCAACACTCATATGAAAAATATCAACATAGAATAGTTCTCAAACGTTTCATCTTACTTATACGATAAGGAGTTGAGATATTTCACCATGACTGCTGCGGAGACTAGGTATGCGCCTTCGCAGTGATTGTTTGGAGTAATATTTTAAGTACTTATGAAGAAATTATTTGCTAACGAACGAGAATTGCTTCTTAGACTACTATTCATATATTTTTCTAAACAAACTGAAGTATTTTTTATAAGTTGTTTTAAAAGGATTTTTTCCATACAAACATTTTCTTCATTATTTTCTTTCATAAAAGCTAGTAAATTTTTTTCCGCAGAAGTATGAATATACTTAATTGTCAGAAGTATTTACTGGATCCGAAGAAATGTTTTTAAATACATTTACTACCCTATTTTGATTATATGTACTATTTCTTCTGGCTTTGAGATAAGGTAACCTTCTCGCAAGGAAATTTTAACTAAACTGGAGTAATATTGTTAAACTAAATTGGAGTATGGATTTTACTCAGGTTTAAGAATGCCATTTTTCTGAGTGTACCAGAAGGGGCGTGGTAATAAAGCGCGTATTGCAGGTGAATGCAACGTATATAAAAACATTGCCGAATGTCAAATTTCAGAGTGTTTTGATCATCTGTATATAAGTTATGAGTTATACCAGCTTTAATTTTACATAGTTTAGGTTGATTTGTGAGGGACATAAAATGATTATAAAAGCTTTAATAAATACCAAAATATAGCTGATTCCGAATATCCGTTTGGAAGTTAAATGGGTTTTAATTTATCATTGGAATATGGGCTATTTGTGTGGGTGTGGCAATTTCGCCCATCTTCGAACTTATACTTAGTTTGGAATAATATTACAAAGTGCAAAGTTTGAATTGACTCCTTAAATCCTTTCGACAGTTATCTTGTAAACCAGCCAGACAGACGGACAAACGGACATGACTCAAACAACTTAAAAAGTCATGAAACAATTTTGGTCCAGACATACTTGAGGTCTTAAGTCACCCCCTCAATGCGTTACACTTTTTCTGTCCCAAATGATATACACCCTCCTACTCTGAAGAGTGAGGGTATAATTACTTTAACTGACTTACTGTTGTTATTTAATAATAATTCATCATTTTTCTATGTATTAAAAGTAAGATTAATGAGTTATGCGAGATAGAAGCTGAATTTTCGTAAAAATTACACGATTTTTTGAACTTCGCCTATTTCCACAATAAGGGACATAGCATCTACATTTATCTATAAACTTCCTTCAAATAGAATTCCAACTACTATAAAATAATATACTTTAAATTGTGTGTCTACAAAAATTATCATAAATTCTACATTTATCCATAGATCTAGTACATATACAAATTGTTTTATTTGTTAGAATATTAGCTTGTAATAAATAAAACAAAATACTTTTTTCCGATTTTTTATGGTTTCCCTAATACCAGAAAAAAAATAAATATAATTTTTGAGACTCTTTTCCCAAATACCTGTTTCAATGTAAAAGTGAAAAATATTAAATATTTTTAAATTCGACAGCAATCGCGTTAATAATTGTTTTAGAGTAATTACCAGGAACACAATCATGAAACTCATAGAGCATCTTACTGACACTATTAATTATGAATAAAATTATTTTATAAAATAAACAAGAAGAAAAAAACATTTTTTTTGATTGACAATTTTCTGTAAAAGTAGAAATTTGTTGAGTAGTTTTTTTTAAACTGTTAGAACAAATTTTTTACTATGCATTTTGTAATTTATATTATATGGGCCAATAGGCTTAGAATTACAAGTCGTGAATAAAATAAATGAAACGAAATTTGCTTGGAATTACAAAAAAATGTATTTATTCTATATCACAAAAAAGTGAAAAAAAAAAATAAAATTCCCTTATGACAAAAATACTTTACTTTCCATCCACCCTAGTGTTATTTTTTTGAAAATCGGGTAATGCAGCTGTATAGAAAAGTACATATCTGGAAAATTTCATCAAAATCTGATAGACGAGCCAAAATGTGTATGTGATGGGTTCACATGAAATTACTCGCCTCCAATATTTCTCGGAATCTTGGTGTCATAATTCCTAAGGATTACCGATCCAACATAAGCATACAAATGAACAGAAATATAATACAAATTTATTCTATTTACTGCAAAAAATGTTGTAATCGCTATGTTATATATCTTGGCATTTTTGTTCACTGGGTACAGCCCACTTTATCCTCGGCTTTCAAAGTCAATAATAGTTGAAGTCGTTTAGGAATCTGGTGAAGGGAATGCAATTCATTATATCCTATTCTAAACGTTAGTTCTGACATCTAGTCATTAATCACAACAGTTGTGTAGTCTATGCTCACATTGGAGTTTGTTTTTCCTTCTGAGCGTATCCGTGTACTGGTTACTCTAAATGAAAACTTACATTTCAAGTTCAACCTAATCTATCCATCATCACGAATAGTTCAGACCAACTCACTTAATAATTAAAAGCTTTATAGACATTATTTAAATCACGTTTAATTTCTTTATCAACAAACAAACACCTATCCGGCCGGCTACACAGAAAAGTCAACAAATCTCAGTCACGGTTTACAGCCATTAAGATATCCGAATTTAAGAAAATATGTAAATCTACATCTACATCTACCCAAAGCAAACACTCCCTCAATGGCAGAGAACAATGGATAGATAGAATTCAGGCAATGTAATGTGCATTATTTAATTAATCAGTAAAGCCATCGATCGGCACGGCACGTTCGCATAAATACAAATTAATTGCAGGTACTTAGTTGGTGGTGTGGTCCTAAAACGGCAACGCCGCCGCCAATGCTTGGATCCGTACATACTGAGTGAGTACTCCAATGGCTGGTTGGCTTGCTGCCCAGATCCCACATTTGGCGGTTCTCCTCCATACATACGAGTACATACATATATATGGACATACCCGCAGTCTACAACTTATGGTATTTATTTTATTACGTCTGACTCAACTCGAACTTAGCCTGTCGTTCTAATGGATTCATGTTAGTTATCTCGGGTATGCTAACTTAGTTCGTATTGCTTGGAATGATTGTACTCGTGAGCAACTGCGCTATTTCAAACGTTTATTAAGTGGTCTGCGGCGGATAAATATTTACTTAACACCTTATTTGGAATAAATGGTTGTTTATTTATGATTGTTGTGTTGAGAACATAATCTATCTGTTGCGGACAAGTGATGTTGTCGCTAGTCGCTACTAAACAACTAACTTAAGTAGATACACACTTGTATTACCAAAGCGTTTAATAGCGCCATCAACACTTCTAAAATTGTATACGATCATTAGCTATAACAACAACAACAAGTTCTCAATATATTATTCCTAATCTTATATCTAAGGGAAGGTGAATATTTGCGCAATACAATTTTAAATGTGAACTACCCATTACTTTGATTTTGAAAGGTAGAAAATAACATTTATTTTTATTTCTATTTTCAGGTTTATGTTTGACATTTGCAAAATGGGACGCTATACGCTCGAACAAAATTGGAAAATATTAAAAACTTACTTCCAAAGCAGTGGTTCTTTAACGCAAACTGTAAGAAATTTATGTGGTAAATTTTAGGCCTTCAGTTCAGCCTTCATGAAGCTCATTTGCATCTCGGTGGATATGTCAATAAGCAAAATTGCCGCATATGAGGTCAATACATTCACAACTAGTCACTGTTTGGTGTGGATTTTGGGTTGTACTCAAAAATTGGTTTGATCGGATGAGGTACTGCCCAGCCATTCGTGATAGTCATATGAATGATATTGTGTTTCATTATTAAATGATAAAGTTCAACCAATTTCCAATAGAACCAGAAATTTGAAAAATATCAGAACTTTTTGTAGCCGATTCGAAGTTTAAAGTTTAAATTGTCCACCCTATATTAAGCTGAATTAAAATTCTATATTCAAATATTATGACGTATTTTTGTCCATGTGTCCAATTTTTCTGTGCTAGTTTTGGCCATATTCGACTCTTTTAACTTCTGTTGCCGTGTTTCTTTTTTTCGAAATATCTCCTCTGCTTTTAAATGATTTCCATCCTTTTTTAACTACATTTTCCATTCAAAATATTGAATAAGTATTTAATTTTTTTTTGAAAAATTGTATGCTTTGAAGCTTTGTAGTCCTTTTAAGGGGCAATAGGTACCTCCTACACAAATGACACATATTTCTATGTTAAACTAAAACCAATGTCACTTCAACACGGATATTCGGAATCAGTTAATTTTGTTTTTATAATCACTTTAAGTGTAGAAAATGTGGCAGGTTTTGCCACGCCCCTTTCAGTACCTCCCACACAAATCACCCTAAACTACTTAAAATTAAAGGTGATATAACATCTATACAGATGATGGGAATATTGTGAAATATGATATATGACAATGTATTTCTGTCGTTGTACCCACCTAGAATATGGGCGATATTGCCACACCTCTTCTGGTACCGCCCACACAAATTGGCATAAGCTATGTTTAAAATAAATCTGACATATCTTTCATACGGATAGTTTGACTATCACTTGCAATTTGAAAATGCTTTTATAAACACATTAAACCAGTAAAATATTTATACTTTTGCCACGCCCCTTCTAGTACCTCCAACACAATTGTCCTTGTCCTATATAAACTAAAATCCTTCTGTGCCGATATCTCAAATCCATTTCTGGCATAAATAGTTCGGCCCTAGATATTATAAGAGCTTTTGAAAATCCCAGACAAATGCTTGGAATTTTGATTCTGAGAGTGAGGGTATATATAAGTCGGTTTAACCGACTGAAACTTTCTTATTTGTTTTTATACCGTTTCTGTTCGGATTTAACCACTAGAGATTCTTGCCTTGTTGTGTCATGTTGGGAAATTTTCAATTATAGTTTCGAGGTCTTCAATATCATAACAAAGATTGATGGCTTTTCCTGCATCAAAATACTTTTGCAAAAATGTTCGTATCCCATTAAAAATCCTGCTAACCAATGTCACCCTCCGACTCAAACATCCCAATGTACATATTTGGTATTACTTTCGTTTATATTAACAAAACGTACAATGACATTGTGGCTGCCGCACACTTATTTCCCCCCAACATTTCGGAATTGCTCTTGGACTTTTATTGTTGTTACGACACTATAATTGTCTTCGATAATATCTCAGGTAATTTATGACTTAATACGTGGAGAGATAGCCAAACGTAATGTTGCAGCCGGACACATATTGATATTGAACAATTGAATGCATGATCAAAGCGAGCGAGCACGTACCAAGGAAATGTCACAATAATAGTGTTTTACGAGTCATTTGTGCAATGTAATCTGTCTATTTAGTGTATGCAAATCATCGGAAATCATTGCGCAATGATCTCCAAAGGAGAAGTTTGATAAAATGATCAATCGTTTATGGATTGTAGATATTACAGTGATACAAAAGAGGAAGGAAGTAGAAAATCCTGTGAAATGACTCTATTATTTAGTTTTACTAATTTAAACTATCTATTTAGTGTAAGCAAATCATCGGAAATCATTGCGCAATGATCTACAAAGGAGGAGTTTGATAAATTGAACAGTTGGCTGGGGATCGTCGATAACACAGTGATACAAAAAATTATGCGGAAACTCCTGGGAAATTATACTATTTTTCTTGTAGGTCGTGTCGAGTAAAAAAAATCTGTGTGAGTTTTGTCTCTTAAAAAGCAATATATAAATAAACTAGAAAAACTAAGGGGGGTAAACGTAAAATAGGTGTTAATGCTGAACTAATGCAGACAGAACCATGATATTTGAAGTATTTTTAATAGATATTCTCCTCTTCAATTTGAAACTAATATTGTTATCATAAGGTGCGAACAACTATAGAAAATAATTTGTTGAAAAATTGTATCCTTTGGAACTTTGTAGTCCTGTGAAGGGGAAAACTAAAAACGTTAAGTAACTCCACTTTGCCTATAGTTTCATACGTATATCATCCGGTTCAAGTGTAACGACTTTTTAAAACAAATTATCGTACGGCGTTATCCTAAGGTGCTTCCTATTTTCTTGAAGGGATGGTTTTCAGCAACGTCAACCAAATGTCGTCATATCAAATTTATGTGGCCAGACTGGAAAACAAATTTTGCAGCAAAAAAAGTGAGAAGTACTTCCAATAGAAATGCTTTCTATCCTATGAATGAATATATTTTCCGCTTCCCAGAAATCATTTCATAAACTGTACATTTGGAGTTGTGGTCATATTTACATATCGAATTTATCACCGTGTACCACTGTGTTTTCTTGGGATTTTATATATGCATAATTGTATTTTAAATCAATGGGTGTCTAAAGTCAACATCAAAGATCGTGTTATAATAACAATCATAATTAATTAATATTAACTAAACGTTTTTTGCATACATTATTACAATCGTGTAAAGGTGGAGACTACGACGCTACGCTAGTACACAGCTGGATGTTATTTGCTATTTTTTCACGGGAAACTTTAACAAAATTTCATCACATTATGACTGGTAGTCCGCAGCCACTTGCCATTTCTTTCCCATTAATCCGGTTTTATTGAAATTTTACAGAATTTTATGGGGCGACGAATTAAAAAACACTTCGTAATAAATGTTAACATTTAAATTAACGTACGTTGGGGTCGTGTAAACGTGGCGATTACAAAGCTGGAAATTATATGATATTTTAATTATATTTCATGTTTTTGCATTGCTGTTGATGTTGTCGTTGTTTTGAGAAATATTCGATAGTAAAGATTAAACGATGTTAATTTGCAATTGTCTGGTGGCACTTGCTGTGGTACGTCACTGTAAAGACATGGCAAGCAATCTGGTGAGTAGCCAATGTAAATAATAAACACCAAAATGTCTTGATTCATGAGAATATTTACATTCAAATCATATATATAATAGGGTCAATAACCACAACGACTTTTTGGGTATCGATACAGACAAAAAGTGTAAGATACTGAATTAGGTTTTTTATAACACCGTGCAACAAAAATTTGCGTAAATTTTTCGATTTCGAATGTCGTGATTAGCCTACGGTTGACTGGACACTAATTTAGAATTTATATATGTATATATACATATATATTCTAATTTTGCAAAAAATTAATTTAAAAACAAAATTTCGACGAAATTTTCTATAAGAATAAAATATTGAAAATAATAAATTCTTCTATAAGCAGAAAATTTCGACGAGATTTTCTATTAGCAAAAAAATTGTACCTAATTTTTTATTAGCGGATAATTTCGACGGGATTTTCTATTAGAAAACAATATCGATGAGGTTTCTATAAACAAAAATTTCGACGAGTTTTTCTATAAGCAAAAAAGTTCGACGAGAATTTCTATAAGCAAAAAATTTAGACAAGATTTTCTGTAAGCGATATATCGATGAAATTTTACTATAAACATAAAATGTGGACGAAATTTTCTAAAAAATCAATGTCGACGAAATTTTCTAAAAAAAAATTCGATTAGATTTTCTACTGACGTAAAATTTTGACGAAATTTTCTATAGGCAAAAAAGATCGACGAGATTTTCTATAAACAAAAAATTTAGACGAGATTCTCTATAAGCTAAAAAATGTCGATGAAATTTTACTGTAAACATAAATTTTCGACTAGATTTTCTATAAACATACAATTTCGACGAGATTTTCTGAAAAATCAATGTCGACAAAATTTTCTAAAAAAAATTGGATGAGATTTTTTATAGACATAAAATTTCGACGAAAATTTGTATACAAAAAAAATTTAGATGAAATTTTCTATAAACATAACATTTCAACGAAATTACATGAAATTTCGGCGAAATTTTCTATAGATATAAAAATTCGATGAAATCTTCTATAGGCATAACATTTCGACGGAATTTTCTATAGACATAAAACTTCGACGATATTACTCTATAAACCGAATTTCGACTAAATTTTGTATAAACAGAAATTCGACGAAAAAATAAAATTTAGTTTCCCATAAAATCAACTCCATAAATATTTTAGTGATATTTTTTAAAAATGTTTTTTATTAAATTTCCAATTTTATTTCTACTATAATTTCAGAAGTATAATGTTAATGGTAATACCACTGTTCATACTTTCCGTCATAATTGTCCCCCATCCCATAAAGATGAAGAACGCCCCCCCCAACACAAATCTGGCTCCATACCATCCCGGCTGCCAAAATCGTACGTGTGCCAATTGCACATAAGCACGCACTGAAATTAACACCTGTTCCCCCCACCAGCTACCATCCAACAGCCATCCACACGCTACATATTCTCGTAATTGTATGGGGCGGCGTGTGGATGTATCGCGATGGCATGCTCGCTCCGAAGCAATTTCAAGCAAAATGACCATTTATTTTGGTGCGAAAAATCAGTTTGTTTGTGTTATACTATCGCATACGTAAACAAATTAATTCAACAAAAAACAAAAATATTTACACTCAAAATAATTCCGCTAACACACACACGCATACATAGCTAATTGTTAAACAAAAACAACTAATTATTCATATTCAATACAATGGATAGATGTACAGTGAGGGAAATCCAATGGGAATTAAGTGAACTCGGATCTTTTTGAAAGTGGTATAAGTCCCAATAAGTAGTTAAGGACAGTTTTACAAATATAGCGAAATACCTACAAACCTACATCACCGAGAAGATATTCCAGCAATATAATCCATTTTTTCAGTTTTTATAATTTTTATGAAATATTGCCGATATTGACAAAAAATGGATATCGTTGTCACATTTCGTACAAATAATTGGACAATATTAAAGGAAAATAGAATTTTTTATGGAAAATCGGTGTCTATTTTCAAATTGTATTGGTAAGCACCGCAAAATGAACTCGAACGCTATAAGACAGCAATTAAAAGAGAAGCTGTAGGAATAACGAAGTTATAAATTAATTCGATAGTGAAATATTATTAGTGAACTGACGAGAAGCTAAGTGGTAAGTTTGGGTCTAATATTTTACCAGACATTCTTATTTTTTACATATCTCACATTCAATGCTTTTAAAACGAATATGAGGTGAGGATGTTTTCTATTAAACAATTCACCAAATATACTTAGATGGGAACGAAGCAGAAGTCCCCGATTCAAAATTATAACTTCAATTCTGCTATTAAAGGTATCGTATAGGAATTGTGAATAGTATAGCTAGTATTATATGAATTTAGATATGTGTCAGACACAAGTGAAAAAACCATGCAAAGGATGGAATTGGCAAACCAAATAAAACAAAAATAGCAGTGGTATAATTAATGCTTTTTGATCTGTAAATATACTATATGTATATGTTTTATTATCATTTACGACGTTATTGTTATTCTTCATTCACCGGTTACTTTATTTATTAATTAATTTCGATGAAATTAAAATATGAAAAACATTGAAAATTTGCATGTTTGAATTTTGGCGATATCTTATTTTTATCTTCCAGATGTTATTTTGGCGATGTCATCTAGATTTATACCGAATGATCAGGAAAAAATTATAAAAAATTAAAATAAAGAAATTGTATGAAGAAATTCGTTGAATAGTTTCATGAAATGTTTTAGAAATTCTATGACACTTTTAATTGACTTCTGCTTTATGAAACATGTTTCATACATTTTATGAAGTGCTTCTTTGGCGACTTTTTAATGAATATTTTCACTGATGTTATGACAAAATCAAAATTATTATGAAGTTAACGAAAAGAAAGTAGGAACGAAAGTTATTTTCGAACAATTTTTAAAAATTGTAATGGATATTTTTTATATTATTTTTTAAATATTCATGTATCAGGGATATTCATAATCAGGGATAGTTTCACTATTTCTGTTACAACTTGAGACAGAAATAATCGACCAAGGTATAGGCTGAATTTCAAGACAACAACATGGGATACAAATGATTTTAATCTATCTAATCGTTTAAGAACAGCGGAGGAAATATGGTTTTAATTTTTCAATAAAATAAAAACATTCAGGAAAACTAGAAGTAGTTCCGAACTTTTGTAGTCCATGCAAACCAGACCGATTTTAGGAAAAAATAACGTCATGATTTCTACGTAAATTTGCAGAATTGGTCCTCAATAAATTTTGATCCATTCCAGGTATGAAAAAAAGTTAAAAGTTATTATATTTAAATTATCAATTCCTGAAATACTTTACCGATTTCAATATGAGTCATTCCATGTCAAGCGGTACGGTTTTTGACCTCGATAAAATATCTTCGATCTTCTCATAAAAATTACGTATTTTTGGAAACACACGACTTATGACCAATTTAACAGTGAAAAAATACTACTTTTTCAAAAAGGTGTGTTCATTAAATCGCCTGTAACTCCTGACTTTGAAGGTCCCTTGTTTTGAAGGTAATTTCAATAACTTTTAAAATATGGTATGGTAGGCGGTCGAGGTCAAAAGCCGCACCGCTTGACATGGAATGACTCATATACTTATAGTTTTGAAGGTAATTTCGATTACTTTTATAATATTAAAGTAATATTAAAATATTACTTTATACTGTCCAACCAATTAAGATTTTTTGATTGGAACAGAATAGCGACCCTATAATTCATGTTGAGTAGACCACTTTGCAGAATAGACTTATAATCCAGCTGGTCTGAATTTCGTTTTACAGTGGGTCAAAATTTTCATTTTTGTTCTACGAACAAATTTTCCGGAAAATTTCAATGGGGGAGAATATCCCAGTTCAAGTCAAAACTAAATTTTTTTAACGTTTCGAAATTCAAAATAAAAAACAATACAAAATGGGCATGAATAAAAAAAATTAAAATATAAAAATTTGCTAAACAATAATTATTGATAACAACGACTATTCTTTTCGATTTTGGAGTAATGTCGTCAATGCATCATAATCTTATTTCCTGGAATGTAAAATTCTATAAATTAAATCAAATATAAACCTAAACCAATTAAACAAGTAGCCAATAAAAGGCGACTATTGCTTGGATTAAAATCTTCATTAGGCCAGTTCCTTTAGTCGGAATAGCAAAGCTCCGATAAGAAAAGTGAAGTGCATTTTTCACTCAATGGGTTTATCAACAAAATTTAAAATTATTTTATATTAAAATTAGTAGAATTTATGGCTATCGCGGCTAAGTCCAAAAAAGTTAAAATTTTTTGCCAAATTTGTTTAATATTGCAGTTGCAAACAATGCGAAAAAAGATAACAAATCAACTCTTTGTTATGGTTTTCATCGTTGATTGTTATCCTGGCTTAAAGATTGCTATTCCGGCTTCGAGAAAATCAAACCTAGTACCACTGCTGAACTGCCACTAATTTTGTCACATGTTTGGGGCATGATTTTGAACCAGTCTGTTGTTTTAATAGATGTGTCAATTTTTAGTGAAACTATATAAACAATTATCACATGTGCAACTAAGCGAATTTTTGCTTAGCACGAACCAAATTTCCCATACAGGTGTTATACAAATTTCAACAATTATTATTTTGTATAAATAATATGCAATTATTTGAATGCCATTGTGTTATAATTCACTCAATAAGGAATTTGTGAATAATTGCTGAATTTTGAATAATATTTTTTCCCAGTGTTGAATATACCTCTTTCGTTCGTGGACGTACGTACGTACGTTTTGTGTAAACATCCAAAGTGCCAAATAAAACGCACTGATTGAGGAAATAATTATTGAATCTTTTCACTTGGCTTCTGTTTACTTAAAGTGGATTTTCGGCATTTTGTTAGAGAAATGAATGTTGATGAGCTTGTTGTTATGTCTGTTGCATATAAATTGATAAAACTTATGGCTAAGAATTTCAATCCATATGCATACCAAATGTTCTACATTTTGTTTTTGGATAATGTGCGAAATTTTGCACAACAACAGTTTGCAATGAAGGCATGATAACGAATGAAAGAATGATGGACAACTTGATGATGTTAATGACCCCCCCGGAAAATGTTCAAGGATTATAGCACCTGGATGTAGAGCAAAGATTATTTTAGCTATTTGAAGGCCTGCCATTTCTCCAACATTAAACGTTTTTCAAATTTGTACGAGAAAATAAATTGCTGTCGATAGAAATTGAGCTTCAATATCCAGACATGCATGTTAATATCTATTTTTTGCATAACTCCCCAAAATTAGCAATTCATTTGCGTGTCTTTTTTGTAACCTATATACGTTAACTCATACAAATGCTAACGTACATGTTAGCATTTTAATTTATCTCCATTAAAAATTGGGCAAAGCAAATCCGATTGGCGTTGTCAGCCGAAACAACAAATACGTTACCAAAAAAAAATACTTAAAATTCATCAATAAATTGATCTTTGTATATCCTCCACCATAGGATAGAGTGTATATACATTTTGTCATTGCATTTGTAACACCTTGGAGACCCAATAAAACAAATATATTTCGGGTTGTAGTAAAAGTCCGATAAGGCGATCAACCTATGTCCGTCCGCTTGTCTGTTGAAAGCTAGCTTCTGAACAAAATGAAATAGAGGCTTCAAATTGTCCACGTAATGGACATAAGAATTTATAATAATTGTAATTCTAATGGTTATAATTTACTTTAAATGTAATTGATTCTAATGGTTTGTATTGAAAATGAGCGAAAAAACCTTCCCAAGGATTGAAAATATTTGAAATAACTCATAATAACACCGTACGATGTATATGTCTGAAACTATAAGCAAGATTGAGATTGTTGGTGTTTTCAGTTTTCATATCCTCACCCTGTTGCCCTATAAAAAGACTACAAAGTTTCAATTATTTTGAATACTGAATTGCACCCTACGATACCGATAAAAGTATCAATTTAAAGAGGCAAATATCGGTTAAAAATACTTCAAATTACATGCTTCTAACTGCATTAGTTTAGCATTAAAAACTATTTCAAGTTTTCCCACTTAGGTTTTTAGTTTATTCTTATTTTACATTTCAAGAAGGGGAAATTAAAATGTTTGTTACTGCTAAACGAATACATATAGAAGCTCGAAGTTTCAAGTATTGTCCTCTTTAATTTGAATCGGCATAGTAGCTTGAGAATAAGCATTCAAAATAATTATTTGAAAAATTGTATCCTTTGATTCTTTGTAGGAGCAACAGTATAAGGAAAAACTCATCCGCCGCAAGAGTAATATAGACTGTCGGACGTTGTAATGGAACATACATCTTCGTTTTTTCATACTTTATGCTGTGAAAAGGGGCAAAAAGGGATACAAATGGCACCAATCAAATGAAAATAGCAAGATTTTCAATGGGCAATTTGTTGTGCCCATCCGTATAATTGCGTAGGCATGTAAAATAAAAGTATATTTCGAAACTCGTGCTTTTAAGAGTAATATGTGAAAAGAGGGATCAAAATGGTACAAGACCGAAGCTAAAGTAATGAAATTCGGCATGTACATTGTTCTGACTGACTTAGACTTAGACATTCCTCTGACTGCATAGAGGCGCAAATTAAAAAAAAATTAAAAAATCAAACTTTTAGGACCAAAATGTATAAAGGGATAAAAATTGCACCAAGCAAATGGATGTAGTTTGAATCATAATATTAATTTTTTGATTTTTTAAATGGATCAAAATGTTACCAAACGAACAACTGCTGTAGTTGTAGAGACAGAGGAAAAATAATGAACTATTTTTATACTAGGTTATTATGTCGTTGTGCATTTGTTTGTAACACCCAATAGGAAAATATATATACACATCGTTTATTATGTAGATCGGCTTAGAATCACTTTCTGAGTCGATTTAGCAATGTCCGTATTTCTGTCCGTCCGTCCATCTATTCTTGTAACCAAAGTACAGGTCGCAATTATTGTCTGTCTGATCCTATCAAAAAAATGCGGGCTATTTAATTTGAAACAAAACGGTTCAGATTTAGATATAGCCTCCACACAAATATCGCACCCGATTTAGTTTTTCCACTCGACAAACCAGATATGGGCATTTCCCAGTGGCCCGGACGCGACATTCGCAAGTCTTAAAAAGTCGATCAGCCTTTTTAGTGTTCTAAAGCGCTTAAAGAGTACTACATTTTAAAAATATATCGTCAGGATTTAGTACAAATTAGTACACAATTATAAACAGTTTTACATTGAAACGAACGCTACAATATTTTAGAAATATACTATGTTCAGCGATTTCTTGAGAACTTTGTTTTTCCATATATACATTTAAATGAAGATCAGATGATATATTTTGTTCGATTTATGAAGAATTTATATGAGAATTAACGAAAATAATACGGAAATACGGACGCGACAAAAGGGACGCTACAAATATTTCCACTCGCAGTATAAAAGTAACACTTCAACTTTTAATAAAAATAAAAGAGAACAAGTTAACTCCAAGTTTCATTATAAAAAAGTTGTCGAAATAAGGAAAAAATAAAGTTAGAAGCTATTAGTGTGGTCTGATTTCATTTTTTTGGGAGATGTCCATATTTTAACCGATCTTCTTCAAATTTGACACAAAACCTTATATTTCAACTAGAAAAGTTTATGGTGAAAATGGGTCAGATCGGTTCAGATTTAGATATAGCTACCACACGAATGTCACTCCCGATTTGAATTTTCCGCTCAAGAAACCACTTACAACAAATGGAGTAAATTTGTTGTAAATTAATGTCTGAGAGAATTCTTCTTGTCCGAACTATATTGTGGAATTGTATGAGGATTACTTTTGTGGCTTTTTGATTGCAACAGAATGGCACAATTGACTTATAATCCAGCTGGTCTGAGTTTCTTTTTACAGCGGGTCAAAGTTTTCAATTTTTTGTCGAAGGGAGAATTTTAAGTTAATGACGGAGAGAATTCTCATAGTCAGAACTATATTGTGGAATTTTATAAGGATCATTTTTGTGGAAGATCTTAACTCTGCGCTACTCTCTTTATTGGTCAATTTAACCAATTTTCGAGAAAATCAAAAAAAAGTCCTTTCAAGAAGGAAATTTGAGGATTAAAATATTCTACGAAAAATGTCCCAGTTGGTATCACCAAATATACCAAGGTTTTTAATAAAGTTCCTCACGCCTAAATTGCAAAATTACATGCCAACTTTAAAATTTAAAAAATAATAAACATTTAAAATTCAAAATAAAATGATAAAAATCTTATGGTTATGGTCGATTGAATTAAGTCGAAATTTCTGCAACAAAAAAAAATTAAATTAAAAAAAATGTTAAAAAATAATTGCTGACAACAATGACTTTTCTTTTCGATTTAGGAGAAAAGTCGCCAATGCACCATAACTTCGTTTCCTGGAATGTAAAAATCTTTAAATTCTTCTTGTCCGAACTGTATTGTGTATTTTTGCAAAATTTTCATTTCCGCAGAATATATGACTAAAATGATTTGTGTGGATGACATTTTTGTTTCAAGATCAATCCAACGTATTTGGCAGATTTTTTGGATTTGTATTAAGAACCAATGTCGCTTATAACATATATGTATTCAGTCGCGAAAAAAGCTGCAATTGTTGCAAAAATCCACAATACGCGGTTGCAATTGCATTTATTTCAACTTTATCCTATATCATTGTTAGTGACGTATTTTTTCGGTGATATAATTTTTAGGTTTTTTTTTGGGTGAATTCTTACCTTAAAGAAGAATGTTTTGAGCATTTCCAAGAGTGCCGCAGCATCATCCTGAGTCACCAGCTCCACTGTGTATGGAACATCGTCTGTTTTTGTTTGTTTTGCGGTGGGGGCAGGTGAAACATTCAAAACGCTGTCCATTTTTTGTGAGAGTCTCGCAATTGGATATAAATCCGAAAGCTGAAATTGAAAATTGAACATAATTAATTAGAAATAATTTACATAAAGAGAATGGCGGTAATATGTATGTATATAAGGGTATATTGGAGGACAAAAACTGGCTTCAAAAAAAAACAAATCGAAATTGGAGACAGGTATCAACATTACTGTCCTGGAAGGAAATAATCCCATGAACGATATGTCTGTAGATTATTTTTAGAAATGTAAATTGAGGGGTGTTTCATAATTTTTAAAGGGACATTAAAAGTGTGGAACAAAGAAACCTTCCAAATTACCAACAATCTTTGATATTATTATCGCATCACAAAAACGCAGAACAATTAAATATTTTCTTTAAATATTTTCTTTAAATATTTTCCAAAAATATTAAAATTTTTAATAATAAAAATGATTTTTTTAAATTGTTTTTTAACCATATGGCGAATAGTTTTAAATTAAATTTCTCACATTATTTTGTTGTTTTTTGTTATTGTTATTTAGGTAAAAATTTATCTTATATAGTTTGTTCCAAATTTCTCACAAGTACAAATTTTGGACTAACTTCTCATTAAAATATCTAAAGGACTGACTCATAGCATGAAATAAAATGCACGGTTATCTTCCCAATATTGCATTTGGTTGAACTTTCAGTTTGATATTTAACAAAATAAACACATTGAAACGCTTCTGTTGCAATTTTGTCTTGCTTCCGGGTTAATTTTTCACAATTTGTGGAAAGAAGGCGAAACGTGTCTTCTTGAACAAACAAAAACATTGGAACGCTTATGTTGCAATTCTGTCTTGCTTCCGGGTTAATTTTTCACAAATTATGGGAAGACAAGGAAAACAAGGAAGACTTGCCTTCTTTTTACAAAAGGTGAATGACTCAAGAAATTGATTACACTAGTTTACAACCGTTTTGTCGAAGAGCTGTGCATAACATTTTCTGATGTATGTTGGTGCCTTAGACTCGTAAACGGTTGAAAGTTATCAATTTTCGTTCAAGGCACCTATACTCTATACAAAAAAATAGAAAATGTATTTTTATCGAAGAATACAATGTCTATTAGATGTAAAGTTATGACGCTCCTAGTAGACGTAAGAGGATTGTAAAAAAATATTTTTTTGCCTTAGCTTTTTTTTCTTATATTCCCAATATGATAGTACAAATACTAAAGGATATATTATTAAAAAAAATAAAAATTATTCATAAAAATGTTTGTGTTAATTTTAGGAATCAATCTCAATACGCACAAAAAATAATTCTTAGTCATCTTACAAAATTTGTTTATATATTTTATTTTTTTGTTTCATAGTGTTATCAGACAGTTTTCCTCCCCCAAAACAGAACGATGAAATTCGCGATAACTTAATGACAATATTTCCACATTGGTGAATTGTAGGAAAGATACAAAGTCTCGATCTTTGGATCATTAATAACAATACACTTAAAATGTCATTAAGACATTAATTTACATATGTGTATACTGTGTATGTGCGAACAAATGTTCGCATGTTCGTTTATGTGTATTAGGGTTTACTGAAAACTTGGTTTTTGGTGTGAAAAATCGGGATAAGACTTAAACGATGCGAGCGTACTTTTGGTCGTCATACGAGCAGTATTATAAAAACTCTTATTAGAACATATTTATCAAATACTAAATAGAAATATTAAAAACAAATTGTCAATAGACTTTAAGTAAAATAATATAAAAATAATACATTATAAAAATCCAGTCAATAGTTATTTAGAAATTAGCGTCGTTCATTTGATTTATTTTTAAAGTTTCCACCTGTACAGTTTTAATGGTATCATATGAAAATATTGAAAAATTATTGTCATTCCTTTTATTTCCAACAGTTCAATTAAAAAAATCGTTACACTTGAACCGGACTCTTGTTGTTGACTCTTCAAAAGACTACAAAGTTTCAAAGGATAACATTTTTTAAAAAAATATATTATTAAAATATATTATACCAATAAAAGTGTCGAATTAAATTGGAGAAGATCTGCTCAAAATACTTCAAATTTCATGCTTCTATCTGTATTAGTTTAGCATTAACAACCATTTCAAATTTCCCTCTTAGTTTATTTTATATTAGTTTATTTCATATTTTACTTTTTAAGAGGGAAACTTGAAATCGCTGTTACTCCTAAACTACTACAGATTGAAGCATGCAATTTGCAGTATTTTTAGCAGATATTCTCCTCTTTAATTAGAAACTTATACCGGTATCATAGGCTGCGAATAAGTACTTAAAATATTTTTCCGATAATAGTATCCTTTGAAACTTTGTTTTAAGGGATAATGTGATGAGGAAATGAAAATCTTAAAACGACAATTAACTCCATTTTGCTTATAGTTTCAGACAAAATTATATTACACAAAATTTTGAGTAATCTTTGGAAATAGACCCCAACAATTCTATCGATATTTTTTAGATCAATGTGAGAGTTTACTAAATGTTAATTCTGAAAATGATCCGCGTGACTTCTCAGCTCCGAGTTATTCTACGCTTGATTTTGTCGGATTTTTCGAAACAATATCAGTGCTTTTCGTCGTTGATCGCATAAAATCACAGCTTTAAGTATAACTTCAAGCATATTCTTGACTTTTATTAGCAAAGTTTAAGGATGGGATGTGTTGGGATCAAAATGGCAGAATAATCCTCTGACAGTCTTTAGTAAAGTAAAGCACACTGAAGAAATATATTGATTGAAATGAGCCTTTCATTTTAAAGAAATTTGAAATTGTAAAATTATTTGAATTCCCAAAACCCCAACCCTGCACACGGACCTGCATGCCGGGGGTTTATGTTTTAATATACAAAATGGCAACAATAAATTGTATATACTGGCAATTTTAAATTGCGAAAGTGGATTTTTTTCACTGCCTTAGCTTCATTTTTTCGCATATTGCAATTTATATCGAATACGAAACCATTTGTTTTACCGAAATAGACCCGTTATTGGAAATTAAATTGCTGGTATGAGGCCAAAAGGGACCTTCACAAAAATTAATATTTGTCCTTTCATAGTCATGTTCGGTATCGTTTGAGCCTTTGACCCTCCAATTTCTTCTGTACACCCTAATAAACATACGCCAAACATTTGTCGTCACATTTTACGTGACATTGTAATACCCTACAGATTAGAATACGTTATTTGTTTTTGGCATGTAGTGTAAGAGTTTATCACGCAGACAAACTCAGGTTCAACTCTGGACAAGACTATCTGACTTTACATTGATGTTGCATTTATTAATGAATGTATGAATAAAAATGCTGATTATGTTTCTGTAACATAGATGTTTGCGGGTGAATTTTAATTTTTTAAATTTTATTTTGATAATAATATTAATAATTTTGTTACTAATATCAATTTTGATGTAAACGGTATGCAAAGTTTTTAAAATTTCTAAAAGTGAAAAACGTTTTCTTTTGTTTTCATTCATTCTTTAAAAACCCTGGAAAATATATTCATTATCAGCAAGATTTCGAGGAAAGAATAAGTATATTGAAAAAAAATGACTCTTGCATCTTTAGAAAAACAACTATTTTTCAGAAGTATTTCATACAATTGGAAACAATACAAATATTACTAAGTTGTTTATATTTGCGCAGCATATTCAAAAAGGTCTTGACTTAAAAAAAAAACGAAGTTATTACAAAATAAAAAAATGAATGAATTCATATCCGAATCCACCAAACATTATTAATTTGGCCATAACTCTGCCATAATTTTCGTTTGTTGACAAATATATGTTAAGAACACCAACAACACTAAAATCACATATTTCTTTAACTTAATCAGAGATACAAAATTAACATAAACTGTAGCAACTAATGTTCTTTTTAATATGCCATAAATTTCATAAAAAGCGGTTTATCCGCCTGAAATGTACGAAATATCTCATACAACAAAACAGGTTGTGCATATTTAAAAAATCGTCTCCTTCGTCTGTTTCAAACTAAGCAGAGTAAAATGAATCGGCCCACTTTCGGGATAAATTATAATCCACAAAAAGTTTTTATCAACATTTCTATTGAAGTATGAGCGGATATTAAAATAATTAGGGGAATTCTAAAATTGGATCCAACACTATTAACATTAATACCCTCCCTCCATCACACTCTTATATGTTGCTGAATACTAAAGCAAGATTTATTCGAATTTCCATACATATATATTAGGCTGGGTCACGAAAATAAATTGCAGCGGTCACCACCCAGAAATGATGAATGGATTAGCAAAACGCTCCTGAAAACACCTCTTAAAATCAAGTTTTCCCGTGTAATTTTTTATGATGCATTATTGTCCAACATTTTTTTCTGAATTAATAGACCATTGGGAGCACTTTAAATAGAAATTTTTTTATTGTCTTGAAATAACTCATTGGTAGTATTATTGGACGTTTATATTGATTTTTTTGTGTGGTTTTCAAGGTGACAGCTAAAAACTCATATTTCTTGGAAACATTTTGTAAGAGTTTATATGAAAAATAAATAGAAGGAACGAATGACACCTAAATGATAAATATCGGACGAAAAATTACGTCACTAACTCCTTGTTTGTAAAATAATTTATACAGGAGATGGATTTACAGAGCAAAAAATTCAAACTCTTTTTAGAAAAATGAGCGCAGCGGCGTCAATTTAATTCCGATGTTCATCAATTAGGCATCATTCGAAAGATATTGACTGCCGCTATTTATTTTTTTATAAAATACTAACACCAACTACGAAAAAATTTTAAGTTGTCATTGTGAAAATCAACAAAAAATTACTATAAACGTCCAATAATTCAACCAATAAGTTACTCTAAGATAAGAATCAAAATTTTTATTTAAAGTGCTTTCAAGGGTCTATTATTTCAGAAAAAAATTTTGGGGAAAAAAATGGAACACAAAAAATTATACCGGAAAAACTTGATTTTTAGGGTTATTTTCAGGAGCGTTTAGCTCACAGATGGCTTGATCTAGGAACGTAATAATTCCTCATTAAACAATCCAAACTTTATTTTCTTGGGGTGACTGGAACTTTTTTTCCATTTGTATGGACGGCGACCCAGCCTAATGTACATGTGGACAATATTAACCGATCTATATCAAAAAAATAAACAAAAAACAAATTTCATTGTGTCAATTTTATTTCAAATCAGTTTCCCATGAATTTTGAACGAGATCCAACGGGATTTGTTCATGGCCTGGTGGAACGAGGATGTTCAAAATGTCATAATATCTTTTATCCTTACATAACGCCATTTGGATTTTTGAAAAATTTTTCAGAAAATAGCAGATAATTTTCTATTAAACCTGACCAAATTTCAGAATTAGATCATCATGGGATCAGGAGATCCTTGAGGAGACCAATAATTGAGAAAAATATTGCGGTTCTTAATGTGTTATGAAATTCCAAAACACAAATCGGACCAAAAGTGCGGAAGTTAGAGCGGATTTTATAAAAAATATCACCTGATCCCTTGATGATACTATCCTGAAAATTTGTCAGGTTTAATAGAAAATTGTGGGATATTTTCTGAAAAATCACCCTGGTGCGTTTGGATATACACCCAAAATACACTTTTTCCGATTTTGATTTTTTTTTATATGGAGTCTGACAGTCGAAATCCGTTCAAAGTGGATTTTTGGCATTTCGGTACTTAAGATGACATCGAACAATTAATTCAATATTAAGTAAGGTATTTTAAGAAAATCGAATCGAAAAAAATGTCGATTTTGGATTTCAATGAGCAATATTGTAAATACTGTATTATTTTTTTTATTGAAGTGATGTTTTAACTATGTATATCGAATTTAATATTTTGATTATTGCATTTAGCCATAACATATCGACTTGTTACTCTGCCAAAAACAATGATCGAAGAGATTATGTCGAAACAATTTAATTTTTCATGAAAATCACACTTATAACATAACTACAATTAAAAAATATATAACCAGAATAATAGTTACGATTTTGGTCAAAAATTACATAAAGAAAAGTTTCAAATCATATTTATGTTATTCTATGATTAAAAAAGGGTTCTTACTGCACTGATATGAATTCGTTGTCTTCTATATTTAGTATGGAAATATCAATGGATTGACCTATTATGTTAAAGTAAGATATTTTGCATTATAATAAAAAAAACATATATTGACGATTTCCCGTTCAGTCACGGGAGTGGGAAAAATAATTCCCGTAGCCTGGGAAATGAAAATTGAAAAAATGCGAAAGAGTAAATTGCCGTTTTTCTGAATTATTAAAATAATTTTCTATTTCACGAAATAAAACGACCAAACACTCAGAAAAATAGTATTCCTAAATCCGAGTAAAATCCATACTCCAGTTTAGTTGAACAACTTTATTTCGGTTTACTCAAACTTCCTTAAAAGTAAGTCACAGTAAATAGTTTATTTAATAGAAATATGGTAATAAATTAACATAGATACATTTCTGTGAATCTGGTAAACGATCTAACACTTGCGTAAGTTCATACTAGTGTGGCAGGACATTTTCTAGGTCCCAAGAAACAAATGAAGAGGAATAAATTCCATTTATGAAATTTTAATTATTTTTTCCTAAAATTAAGTTCACGATCAAATATAATTCTAAACAGTAATAATAGCTCAACTCTATACGGCAGCAGTATCTTGAAACGTTTGAGAATTAGTTCATGTTGTCATTAGGGCTGTTTTTGTTTAGGCCGGGACAACAAGCTGCGATAACAAAAACGCTAATAAGGAGTTAATTTTTCACTTAAAACAAAACAATTATTTTCTCACATTGTCGCCAAGTACAATATAAATATTTGTATCAAAACTAATTTTCAAAAGCAAATATGTTGTGTTGACTTTTTGTTTTCGATAACAATGAATTTGACTCAATCTGATTAATTATCCAGGCTAAGTGCAAAATTTTTAATATAAAATTATTTTTTTTTTTTTGCAAAAATTGATATTAATTACTGTTGGTGGCAATTTTTAAAAAGAATCTTTGATTTTGGGTGAAATGTTAACTTTTCATTTAGGTTTTTGTTATCGCAGTTTTACAGAAAAACAGCTCTATTTCTATTTTCATTTAAACTTGAAGGATTTCAATAAAAAAACATATATTAACGATTTCTCGTCCAGTCCCGGGATTGGAAAAATAATTTCTGTACACTGGGAAATGAAAATTGCAGGACATACTCATTGTGGATAAAAACGGAACTTGAGTGTGCTAAGAATATTTGAAATATTAGAGAATTATATTAAAAAAAATATTCTTGAAATTATTATTCTTTTATTCTTGAGACTTTGCTTGAATTCTCTCTTATTTGACACATATACCGGAAACATATGGTATGTATTTAAAATAATTTTTGATAAATTATATCCTTTGAAATTTTGCTGTCTGTCCTGTGAAGGGACGGACGAGGAAATGAAAAACTAAAAATGCCAAAAAACTCAATTTTGCCTATAGTTTCTGACGTATATAATCAAGTGTAACGAGTTTAAACAAATTTTTGATCCGCTTAACTATTTCATATTGTCAATATTTATATGAGTTTTTCATACTCTGAAGCAAAATCATTTGTTTGAATTTTTGGCGTGATTTCTTCTCAGTTTTAGTTCTACTGAACTTTTTTCTAGAAAGCTTTCCTCAGTTTGAGTACACATTTACTTGGCTTGAGGAAAAAATCATAGAGTTTGAGTTTCTTGGTTTGAGGAAATATTTAATTGGTTTCTGAAAAATGCTCCTTGTTTGTATAAACAATTTTCGTAAATATTTACTTGGTTTGAAAAAGGCAGCAAAATATTCCTAAGTTTGCTTAAATATTTCCTTAGTTCCAGGAAAAATTTACTTTCTTTATAACACTTTAGTACAAATTTACTTAGTTTGAGGATAAATTTACTTGGTTTAAGGACAAATTTAACTAGAATCAAAGCATATTCAAAACGGTGCCTTAAGGCAGTACTTGACCCTCCCATGAGAGCGGCTACGTAAACTAAAAACAATCAAATCATGTCCTACTTTCAACGAAAAGTTTGAAGAAAATTTCTTAAGCCCTATTTAATTTAAATTCATTTCATTCATTTCGTTCACTTTTTTCGATTAAACTTGACACTTGTTTTGCCTTTATAAAATTGCTGGTACCTTCATTCCTGACATGTAGAAAATAGTTTCACAGTCAAACCCTTGTTCTAGGGATAATAAATTCCTAGGTGTAGGATAGCCTATATATAGATGTTTTTTGGATTTTTTCAAATGCAATTTTGCATATTCACATCAACACTTACCGTATATCTCGATTCATACATAATCGCATCATTTTGGGCAAATGTGCGATTATTTTTAATCATTTGTGTACGATTTTCAATCTCCATGATGATGGCTATGTGTGCTTTACGGGCTGGCCTGATTGATGAATGAACGCTGAACGCTGGATCAATAATACCGGATTACGTCAAATAAATGCCAATAAATAGGTGTTTTATTGCCGATATAAACAGCACAAGTTTCCCGTCGATTTGTTTTTTCTTTTATGTTTTAGTTTTTTCTTTCTTCTTTTCTTGTGTGTGGAAATTGTTTAAACAAATGAACGACGCCGATCAATTGAGCAAGTTTTCGAACATATGTTTTGTTTGTTTATTGGCGATCGAGAGATTCTGTTTATTTTATTGTGCCGTGCCGCGCCGTATTTCTTTTGGGTTGCTTTGTTTTTTCGTCTTCTTGTTGTTTTCTTTGCGAATGGTTGTTGTGAAAAGATTAATCTATTTGTTGTTTTTTTTTTTGTTGCTGTTCAATTCACACGTCCGAAAATGAAAAACTCAAGAAAATTCAAATACACTCTCGGAAAGTAGAACAACTGTCTGCATGTATGTATGTATGTCTGAATATGTTTTGCTTGGTATGTAATGGTCGCGGCGTCCAAAGATTGATGATGATCACTCTTAGCGCACGAGTCAAATGGTTGTTGTTTTTGCTCGTCGTTCTTTCTTTTGGCTGATGAGTTTTCAAAAATGCACGAACACACACACACACAGAAAAAATCTTTAATTAAATATTTAATTGAACTGTTTTGTTGCTGTTCAAGTATCCTTTGCGGGCATGCATGGATGGATGGATGGATGGGGTTAATGTAATTGTGTCTTGTTTTTCTTGTTTCAATTTAAATTTGAATTTCCGTTTAGTACACAGCAGCACGTCGTCTATTGTGATACATTTGTTAACTGAATGATTGTCAACACGGGGCTGGCACTACGTTTTATATATTCAGCGAAATTGTGGCTGGATTGTTGTTTATTTTTTTTATTCGGGTTTCTTAAACGACGTTCTCAGCTGCAGTAAAATTTTTACTTTGTTTTTCGAAATATTAATTCAATTGTGTATTTTTTTCGTTTTGTTTTGTTTAAAGCGATTCGTATTTTTTACTGTGGTGTTGTTGTTATTGTTGCTGTTAACGTACGTACGTTCTGAGGAGCAGCAGAGTATCTCATTGTTTGTTTGTATGGTTTCCGGCGGGTTTTTGTCTGGTCTGCTAAACCTGCAGCAGGCAGACTTTGCAACTGAAAGATATGAGATATTCTCGCTCGTACTCGTAGTCGTACACTTGACGTTTGTCGTCGCTTCGCGTCGTATTGTAACAGCACCGATTGTCGTCCGTATGTGTATCACTGGATATTCTCCCGTACAAACGTCGCTCTATGTACTACGTACGTACGTACGTATCGACATACATACGTGTGCCGTCGGTGCTCGTAGTGTAGCCGTCGTTGCACTAACTAACTGGTCACGATCGGTGCTTTTCACTCGGTAGAAATGTGACGGAACCAACTGAAATCCAACAAAGTAACGCAAAGCAAAAAAAATAAGGCCACGAAAATCTGACCGGTATATCGTTAAGAGCATGCGCTGTTAAGGAGCGGAAAATTTTCGTTGTTGTTGGCTGGCTGGTTAGTTGTTTGTGTCCAGTGTTGGTTTATTGCCTTAACACACGTTTCGTTCCTCACGAGAGTGTGAGATGCTGCTGCCACAGCGATTCTGCGCCATGACTTCGTAGAAAAACTGTTTGTTCAGGGGTTATGCTGTCTACGATCTGGCAAAAATCTCTACATTGAACCAGACAAAAACTGATATTTAATTGGCGGACAAAGAGAAATGCGCAGGTATAAACTGGAGGATGGAAAAACTGAAGGACAGATGGATTTATGGATGGCCGGACAAACTGAACAGTTCATAGAAACAGGCCCGTGCGCAGGATTTTCCCCTGGGGGGGTTTTCATCTACACTCAAAAAAAATTTCCCTATAATGAGTTAAAATTAACTAAAATTTAGGAAACCAAGTACATTTTTACTAAATAAGTAGAATTTTGCTGAAATTTTCCTAAATCTAAGTAAATTTTTCCTAAAAACAAGTAATTTTTTACTAAATTTAAGCAAAATTTTCCTAAAACTAAGTAAATTTTAGTAAAATTTTGCTGAAAAAAAAATTTCCTAAAACCTAGTAAATGTTTTCAAATCAAGTAAATTTTTACTCAAACTGAGGGCAATTTTGCTGATTTTTTCCTCAAAACGAGTAAATTTTTAACTTAAACTGAGGAAAATTTTATTTTATACAAGAAAAAATGTGAAATTAAAATAAGTTATTTTTAACTAAAAAATCAAACAAATAGTTTTGATTCAGAGTATGCAAAACTGATACAAAAAATGACAAAGAGTTGAGCTATTACGCCATGATTGTTACGAAGGCAAAATAGGCGCCTTCGCAGTGGTTGTTTAGAATAATTCATAAAGTATTTAAGAAATAAGTCTCTGCAAACGAACGAGAATTGCTTCTTAGATTAATATTCAAGATTTTTTAACAATTTCAAATGTTTTTTATAAATTCATTAATACCTAAATGTATGAAGAACTCGGCATAAATTTCAGTAAACATTTTAACTTCATTTTAGGAAAAAATACATTTTTAAGTTAAAGTAAATTTTAATTTTTTCCATACAAAAAATTTCAGATTTTTTTACTTTTCTCATTGTCAGCAAAATTGCATTTCAGTAATCCATCTATCAGTGCATTCAAAGGAATATGTCAGTAAAAGAAAGCAGAAAGTCTACTGAAAGAGCAGATTTTCTGCTGTTAAAAAAGAGACAGCAGACTTGTATCTGCTGAGATGGTAAACATCCATTTGCGCATTTTGTCCCAAGCTAATATAAAAGAAAATTCGAGCTAAACTCGCTTATGAACGCTTATCTATTTTTATATTTTAATTAACAACAGCAAATTTTAGCAGACTGCAAACTCTTTAGCAGTGTGAATGGTGATGTAAGATTGCAGAAAACTGCTGTAATAGCAGAAAGTGCCTGCTGATAGACAGCAGACAATCGCTGCTATTTTATCGAGGGCTTATATTCATAAGTGGCTATGAAAAAAACATAAATTTTCAGGAGAGCGAAAAAACTGATTTTCTCCTTAATTTGAAGAGAAATTATTAATCGCTCTTCTACAGTTTAATCTAAAGAGGATTACTAATTGCTACGATTAAAAAGTTTTCGAAATTTCCTATTATTCGTGGTTTCATGGTTCATAGCCACTTTTGCACGTTTAAAATTGAGCACTATGAATGTTGAAATAAGAATAAGATTTATTGTAAACTCCATAACTTGTTGCATGAAATCTTGACAATGTTGTATAGAAAACGCTTTTTCTGTGATGTACACATCGAATTTAAAGATTCCAGCTTCATCCGTCAGATTGGTCGATTGTAACATATATGTAGCCAGTCGCGAAAATCGCTGCAATTGATGAAAAATCCAAAATTCGCCGTTGCAATTCCTTATATTTTAACTTTCTTCATTCATAATTCTGAAACTATTCATACACAAGTATTCCCCAAGAAGTCAGCAATAACATGCCAAAGAAATATTTTGGTATTCTCAATATAAAAAAAATTAACGGCGGTTTTTCTAAATATACTTTTCACAATTTTTGACTTTACAGCCACCATTTTTCCTATTTTAGCCTGATAACTGGGGAATCAAATGCTATTAACGCGAAATGATGGAATTTGATAGTACGATATGCCTTAAATCTAGAATAATGTTTTAAACAAAATCGTTGTAGCGAATTATATCCTTCGGTTTTATGCTCTCCATTGTTGACATATTTTGTTTCTATTATTTTTATGTTCATTGCCATTTTTTCTATGATAAATGCAGAAAATTGGATATGCTTTTTGACGAAGTATGGGTCTAAATAGGATGTTTAAAGAGTTTTGGGGTTTTTAATTTATACAGGACATGAGTACTCTAAATCTTTATACGCATATTCCGATTAAATAAAAAATATTTGGAAATGTTTCTTCATTTTTATAATCTTAAACATGTATAAATTCAATTAACAAATACAGTTTTTTGTATTCGATGAAATGCAAGAAGAAACAACTAGACATTTTAATTCCAAAAAACCAAATAACTGGTATTTTAGAGCATCGTTTTCCTACGTAGATCCAAGTTACTGAATTTGTTGTTTCTCTTTTGACTAATACTTGCTACATATGTACAAAAAATACTAACTCTGAAAAATATTAGACATAAGTGATAAATATAACAAAAATTTTAGTAAGTTAAAGGGTGATTTTTTAAGAGCTTGATAACTTTTTTTAAAAAAAAAACGCATAAAATTTGCAAAATCTCATCGGTTCTTTATTTGAAACGTTAGATTGGTCCATGACATTTATTTTTTGAAGATAATTTCATTTAAATGTTGACCGCGGCTGCGTCTTAGGTGGTCCATTCGGAAAGTCCAATTTTGGGCAACTTTTTCGAGCATTTCGGCCGGAATAGCCCGAATTTCTTCGGAAATGTTGTCTTCCAAAGCTGGAATAGTTGCTGGCTTATTTCTGTAGACTTTAGACTTGACGTAGCCCCACAAAAAATAGTCTAAAGGCGTCAAATCGCATGATCTTGGTGGCCAACTTACCGGTCCATTTCTTGAGATGAATTGTTCTCCGAAGTTTTCCCTCAAAATGGCCATAGAATCGCGAGCTGTGTGGCATGTAGCGCCATCTTGTTGAAACCACATGTCAACCAAGTTCAGTTCTTCCATTTTGGGCAACAAAAAGTTTGTTAGCATCGAACGATAGCGATCGCCATTCACCGTAACGTTGCGTCCAACAGCATCTTTGAAAAAATACGGTCCAATGATTCCACCAGCGTACAAACCACACCAAACAGTGCATTTTTCGGGATGCATGGGCAGTTCTTCTGGTTGCTCTTCACTCCAAATGCGGCAATTTTGTTTATTTACGTAGCCATTCAACCAGAAATGAGCCTCATCGCTGAACAAAATTTGTCGATAAAAAATTTCGAACCGAACACTGATTTTGGTAATAAAATTCAATGATTTGCAAGCGTTGCTCGTTAGTAAGTCTATTCATGATGAAATGTCAAAGCATACTGAGCATCTTTCTCTTTGACACCATGTCTGAAATCACACGTGATCTGTCAAATACTAATGCATGAAAATCCTAACCTCAAAAAAATCACTCTTTAAAACTCATTTCTTCATTTGTCGAAATGGATTTGTATTATAATTGCAAACTCCCAAAACATTTGAAGTAACAGAAAACGTTGTTGTTGCATCTGTGATGAAAATAGGACACATCGGTTCATATTTAGATACAGCTCCATAAAAATGTCCAATCGCAAATGTTACATCGCTCTAGCGCTCTACAAGCATCAACAAAATTATTTGCTTTTATTAAGAATATTTTAGATTTCATTATGATTCTTATCTACACTTTTTTAAAATTACTAAACGATTTTGTTATTAAATTTCCAAACTTTTATTGCAGTACATAATTAAAAGTTCGTAAGATATAGCTCTAGTCGAATGTCAAGAAGTGGTATCGGTTAATAAAAATGAAAATTTTCCGAACAATTTGGTGCCCATTAGCGAAATTAGTACTACACAATCTTGAAATTGGCACAATTCGTTTAGTTTGTTTGTATTTTTCATAACCTTTGTCCGAAATTCAAGAAAGATACCACGATTTTTCTATGTATTTTTCGTGTTTTCATGATTTTACTGCAAAATTACCATTTCAGACGAGTTATTTTAAAAAAATCTTCAAAATTATATATTTTATTGCTTCAGAAAGTCTAGAAGGTTTTAAAAAGTATATGTTCGAAACCTCTCTGGGGGGGTTTGAATTATTTGCTTTTATTAAGAATATTTTAGATTTCATTATGATTCTTATCTACACTTTTTTAAAATTACTAAACGATTTTGTTATTAAATTTCCAAACTTTTATTGCAGTACATAATTAAAAGTTCATAAGATATAGCTCTAGTCGAATGTCAAGAAGTGGTATCGGTTAATAAAAATGAAAATTTTCCGAACAATTTGGTGCCCATTAGCGAAATTAGTACTACACAATCTTGAAATTGGCACAATTCGTTTAGTTTGTTTGTATTTTTCATAACCTTTGTCCGAAATTCAAGAAAGATACCACGATTTTTCTATGTATTTTTCGTGTTTTCATGATTTTACTGCAAAATTACCATTTCAGACGAGTTATTTTAAAAAAAATCTTAAAAATTCTATATTTTATTGCTTCAGAAAGTCTAGAAGGTTTTAAAAAGTATATGTTCGAAACCTCTCTGGGGGGGTTTGAACCCCCAAAACCCCCCCCCCCCCTGCGCACGGCCCTGCATAGAAAACGGGCAAACAGGATACACTCAAAAAATAAAATAAATTTCTAACCTATTCCTAAAATTGAGTATCATTCCTACAACCATTAATTACAACAAATTTACTGCAGATTAGATAAAATGTCGTTAAAAGTTGACAAATTTAATATCAATTTATTTGGATTTACATCCCAATAACAAAATACCACCCAAAAAAGTGAAAAAGATGTCCATCTTGTGATTCGGAAGTATTGAAAATTGGGATATTCACCAATGAATTTAACATGGAGTTGTCATAGGATGGATGTCCTTTATTTTGAATGACTTAAAAGTTATTTTAAAGTGTTACGAAGGAACAACTTTATCACTAGTTTCATTTCTTTTTTAAAAAATCCGCCGCTTACGGGGGGTGGAACAGCGGACCTTCTGGTTGCTACTATAGCACTCAAACCATCTCAGCTATCCTCTATTGTGAGTGCTGAATAACTAATGCAAATCATTTTGTTCGTTAGAACTGACAATAGAAAACTTAATAGAATGTGAACTAATTAAAACGCAAATAAATATAATAAATACTAATTTAATTTAGTATTAAATAAATTAACACTACTTCATTTTACTGATATTATGTAGTATTAATAATAATTAAAAATTAAATACTTGATTAATATAAAGCAATAAATTTTCTATTTTTTGAAGCAAAAATGTTTATATTGTTAAAATCAAATAAAATTAATCATTGTTTATTTATAAAAGTAATAAAAAAAGTTTTTTCCCGAGTTACGATTTGAACCAGAGACCTTCTGGTTGCAAAGCGGACACCTTACCTCTGCGACCCCATACTAAAAATGAATTCACTTGTGAAAATGCCATTCATAAAATGTTGCGGGGTAATAACATATTATCCACTTTTTTGGAAGTTGTTTAAAAGAACTTCCTCAAAAGCGGGAAAAAATCACATTTGGATTTTGAGATGCGATTAAAATGTGCTTCATATGGAAGTACTTCCATTTTTTGCTGGGATATTTGTCATTTGTAATTCAAAAGACATTACTTGAAATTCAAATCACATAAATTGAAATTCGAAAAATATCATTTGAAATTAAATGCTTTTGTAATTAAAAAGCTTAAATTCAAAAGACGCCATTATAAATTCATAAGACATCTATTGAAATTCAAAACTCAATTGAAATTTAAAAGTTTTCATTTGAAATTTAAAAACTATTCCATTTGAAATTAAAAAATTTAAACAAACTTATTATTTTTTTCGTTTTTTATACCCTCCACCTCCAGTATACCCCCCATATACTAACTTTGTTATTCCGTTTGTAACACCTATAAAGTATTTATATTCTTGATCGTCATAAAAGGCTAATACGATCTAGCCATTGTCGTCCGCCAGTCTGTTGACAGCACGCTAACATCTAAACGAAAGGAGCTAGAACATCCAAACTTTCCATAAATGCCTCTTATAGTCATAGATCGGTTGGGATTGCAACTGGACGAAATCGACCCAAAGAGAAAAAATTTTTCCCTCAAAAGGACTGAAAATACCCATAATAACAACCCCTAATATTTTAGAGTATTACAGAATGTGTTTCAATAAGTCTGCTTTAACTTACTTGATATTGGGTATGCGCTTTCCCCTTATAACAAAAACATACACCATAAAGAGATTCTTACTCGTAGGACGTGAAATGAAGCAAAAAGGGATAAAAATGGTACTTGAACAAACGACAACAGCTAGAAACACGAAATTCGGTGTGTACATTCCTCTAATTGAGTAGATACATAATATGAAAGTATTTTTTCCAAATTCGTACTTTTTAGGGGTAAAAGGGGAATAGTGTGATAAAAATGGTACCAACCAAACGGCTGTACCT
Source organism: Polietes domitor (assembly GCA_947397865.1). Classification (NCBI taxonomy): domain Eukaryota; kingdom Metazoa; phylum Arthropoda; class Insecta; order Diptera; family Muscidae; genus Polietes; species Polietes domitor. Next base: position 191,047,839 of record OX377618.1, on the reverse strand, counting down.
AAAATAATGAAATTCGGTGTATACATTCCTTTGATTGCGTAGACACGTAAAATAAAGAGATTTTTTTTTCGAAATTCGTACTTTTTGGGGTTAAAATGGAAAAAGTGGATAAAAACGGTACCAACCAAATGACCGCACCTAGAGTCATAAAATAAAATAAAAACTGCGTAGACACGAAAAATATATTTTTTTTAATTTGTACTTTCAAAGGATACTATGGGTACAGAGGGATAAAAATAGTACCAACTAAAGGACAGACATTTGTATACACTCTAATTACGTAGACACGTAAAATAAAGAGATTTTAGAAAGTCGTACTCTAAGTGGGTAAAATGGGAAAAGGGGATAAAAATGGTACCAACCAAATGGCCGCAGATAGAATCATGGAATTCGGTGTTTACATTCCTCCGACTGCATAGACACGCAAAATAAAAAGATTTTTCCAAATTCGTACTCTTTATTTTTACGGCAAAAATTGGATGGATCATGAATTTAGGTTACTTTGCACTATGTACATGAGATAATGGATTTTCAAAAATTGTACTTTTGCAATTAAAATAGAATGGAAACGCAACCAACTGCAGCACCCACTATCTACCGATATTTATGAAAATATAAATATGGGATTATTTATTTTTTGAATAGACTTGAAGTATTATTTCGATATGTAAACGTATTGGTAGCCTTGCCTTATAAGCGTGGTTTGAAATAATAAAAATATTATATTTATTTATAAAATTATTTTTTCAATATTTGTTTTGATTTGCTGTAATATTACTGCACTTCTACGAAAATCTCTGTGGAATGCAATACATGGTGGAACTTAACGCCTTTTCACTTCTTTTTATTTTGATCTGTACTCAATATTTGATTTGAACTGGGATATTGTCTTTATAGAATGCAAATTTATTTACAAAAGACAAAGTTAATTAATTAATTTATTTTTTGAAGTTTGGTAGTGAAATGGCACATTAAAATTATCCAAAAATTTCTTCAGGAAAGAAAATTTTTGATGAAAATTTATTTCTCACATAGTTGTCTTGAAATTGAAGATTTACTGGGCTTGCTCTGTGTCAAGATATATTGAATCTTACTCGCAAGTGGTTGTGATAATTAAAAATTCCTGCAGTGGACTACGAGCACGATAATTCCTTAACATGGCGGTACAAATTGTCTTAATTCCATATTTATTGCCATAAAAAAATTACACGGGAAAAACACGATTTTTAGAGGTATTTTCAGCAGCGTTTAGCTCACAGACGGCCATCATTAAACAATGCAATTTTCATTCCTGAGTGGTGAACGGAGCAATTTATTTTCGTGACCCATCCTATTGTACATATTGATAATTATTTTCTTCTTCTATCTATTCATTCATAAATCCTACTCCATCTAATACACAATATACACTATGTGTATTTATACACTCCACTAGAGTATTATGAAGCGAGAGTATAATTAACATTGGGTCTAGTTAATTATACCGATCGACTTACGATCACTTTTTGAATCGATTTAGCAATGTCCGTCCGTGCTTTGGATGATCAAGAGAAAAATTATTACACATCTGGAATGTTTTCCAGGATCTTCATTAATCTCGAATATATTCCAGAAATATTAATCGGCAATGCAAAACACCGCTGGTGATGCCTATCAACAATGATTGAGAATTTTGCGAAAATATCGAATGCGTCAACCATACCCTTTTGGACCTCGGTTTATTTCCATTCACACTGATAGAGATAAAAACATTTAAAACTCTTATCGATATTCTTAAGCCATGGTGTGGGCTACAAAAGAACTTTTGGCTACAAGAAAACACCGCTTCTTTCATCGAGCAGAAGACAACTCTAAATATGTAACAACGCCATGCGGACGCCGCTTATTCCATAAACATGCATATGTCAAAGCAAGAAGACAAAGACTTTTGAATATTTCGATTTTGCATTTAAGTACCTGTCGCCTAATATGTTTAAATATACTGAAACAAAGGAAAATTTGCTGTTGATGTCCAAAATCGCTGTTCACACAAAAGCCAAGCACAGTTCAAATGCAGTTCTTTATTCAATAAACTTTTATCGTACAATTTATTTATTTGTAAATTTATTTAATTGATTTTATAAGGAATCTTCAAAAACTATTAATAATTACTGATGTTTCCATTTGAAACAAAAAACAAGATCTGACTTTTGAGTTGTGGGAAATTGGTTGCGAGAACCTTTGTGAATGAATATTGCCAGAAGTAATATGGGAGAAATGAGAAAGTAATCAACCGAATAAAGTCAACACACACCAAATCAATTTATTAATTATGAACTGGGTCATAAATGCAGATATTTAAGATACCATATCATAACTCAATTTTTTGGTTATGACATATATAATAATCTTTAAGAAATTTTTATATTTTTATGACATTTTTATGATGTCGAAATTTGTATAAAAAACGTCGTTTGGAAAAATGTGGGCGTGTTAATAATTATTTTCAATTCTAAATCATAGTTACCGATTACTTTGACTTTGGAACGTACAGGTTTATGTTTGACATTTGCAAAATGGGACGCTATACGCTCGCACGAAATTGGGAAATATTAAAAACTTACTTTCAAAGTAGTGAGTCCTTAACTGTAAGAAATTTACTTGGAAATTTTTCAAGAAGAGATCGGCCTTTAGTTCAACCTTCATGAAGCTAATTTTCATCTCGGTGGCTATGTCAATAAGCAAAAAAGCCGCATATGAGGCTCAAAGAACCCACGCCACTAAGGCAATACATCCACAACGAGTGACTGTTTGGTGTGGATTTTGGGCTGTACTGAAAAATTGGGTTTATCGGTTAAATGATATTGTGTTCCATTATTAAATGACAAAGTTCAACATTTCCAATAAAACCAGAAATTTGAAAAAATAATCTGTACATTTGTGTAGCCGATTCTAATTTAAAATTGTAAATGGCCCACCCTATATAAAAATGGAAGCTACAAAATAGGAAATAGAATTGTTTACAGATTGGACCACTTTATTGTACTTTGAAAATATAAATTATTTTTTTCTTAAGAATTATTAAGGCTGTTTTTCTTTAAGCCGGGATAACAAGCTGCGATAACAAAAACGTTAATAAAGATTTATTTTTTTGCTCAAAATAAAAAAATATTGTTTCATATTGTCGCCAACTACAATATAAATATTTGTATCAAAACAAATTTTCAAAAAAAAATATTTTGTGTTGACTTTTTTGGACTTAGCCTCGATAACCATAAATTTGACTTATACTGGATAATTATCCAGGCTAAGTTCAATATTTATACACTCCACGAGAGTATTATGGCTTTGTGCATTTGTTTGTAACACCCAAAAGGAAGCGGGATAGACCCATTGTTAAGTATACCGATCGACTTAGAATCACTTTCTGAGTCGATTTATCAATGTCCGTCTGTCCGTCTCCCATACAAATGTCGCTCCCGATTTGACATTTTCCGCTCTAGAAACCACATATTGTACCCCATTTTCTTTAAATTTGGCACAACATCTTATAATTCAACTAGAAACACATATGCAGAAATTAGGTTCAGATTTAGATACAGCCCCCATACAAATGTCGCTCCCGATTTGACATTTTCCGCTCTAGAAACGACATATTGCACCCGATTTTCTTTAAATTTGACACAACATCTTACAATCCAACTAGAAACACCTATGCAGAAAGTGGGTAAGATAGGTTCAGATTTAGATATAGCCCCCATATAAATGTCGCTCTCGATTTTACGTTTTCCGCTCTAGAAACCACATATTGTACCCGATTTTCTTTAAATTTGGCACAACATCTTATAATCCAACTATAAACACATATGCAAGAATTGGGTAAGATCGGTTCAGATTTAGATATAGCCCCCATACAAATGTCGCTCCCGATTTGACATTTTCCGCTCTAGAAACGACATATTGCACCCGATTTTCTTTAAATTTGACACAACATCTTACAATCCAACTAGAAACACCTATGCAGAAAGTGGGTAAGATCGGTTCAGATTTAGATATAGCCCCCATATAAATGTCGCTCCCGATTTTACGTTTTCCGCTCTAGAAACCACATATTGTACCCGATTTTCTTTAAATTTGGCACAACATCTTATAATCCAACTATAAACACATATGCAAGAATTGGGTAAGATCGGTTCAGATTTGGATATAGCTCCCATACAAATGTCGCTCCCGATTTGACATTTTCCGCTCTAGAAACCACATATTGTAACCGATTTTCTTTAAATTTGGCACAACATCTTATAATCCAACTAGAAACACATATGCAGAAATTAGATAAGATCGGTTCAGATTTAGATATAGCCCCCATACAAATGTCGCTCCCGATTTGACTTTTGCCGCTTTAGAAAGCACATATTGTACTCGATTTTCTTTAAATTTGGCAAAACCTATGGAGAAAGTGGCTAAGATCGGTTCAGATTTAGATATAGCGCAAATACAAATGTTGCTCCCAAATGTTTAACCGATTTTGGCCAAACTATACATATTATATTTCACCTATTTCGTTCCAGATTTCAATATAACCCCATACAAATGTCCTTTCCGATTTAACATTTGTTGTCAAACACATAAATTTACAGGATACAAAAATCCTTCCCGTTTTCACATTTTCACCGAATTAAACTGTATTCGGATAGAAAGTGGAGTGTATCATAGAGTCGGCCCCGCCCGACTTTAGCCTTTCCTTACTTGTTTTAATATAATTTTTTTTCCAAAAATTATGTGTATTCATATACACGTTTATATTGCTGTTGGCGATAATTAAAAAAATAAGTTTTTATTTTGAGTGAAATTTTAACTTTTTATTTTTTTCTTATCACAGCTTAGTTATCCAGTCTTAAAGAAAAACAGCCTTATTATCACTTTTTATTAATTATCACTCTTATAAAATTTTGCCTCTTTTAAAGAATTTTGGTAAGTTGTTGACATGGCCCTTAACCCATTTTGACCCAGTGTTCGATTAATCGAACAGTTAACAGTAAGAAATGGCAAACAAATAATGTTCCTGGGCTCTAATGGGTTAAAAGACGTGAAGCGGAATAACATCTATATAATAAAAGTGAAATGACGTTCGTTGGTAATCGCATCACTTGAGAACGGCTGAACAGATTTGGCTGATCTTTGTTACAAAATGTTCGTGGTAGTCCGAACTGGGATAGTTGACCGCAAAATAGGAATATTTTTAAAAAACTGAAAGTGCATTTTCTGTAGAATTTTTGATTGAACTCAAGGCTATAAGTCGCAATTCAAGCATTGGGTATGCGAAATTCTTTTATGCTATGCTCGTTATGATTCTGCGAAAGTTTTCGGAAGACAAAAATCAGATAATTATAAAGAAAAGTCCGAAAATTCGGACAAAATGCAAAAAATCTTTATATTTTATGCACTTTTTGTCAGAGCTGACGATAGGAACTACATATTTTGTTTATTCATTCTTATTTGGTTCGTAATCAGTCATAAAAATAAGCAGGACAATCCAGTTACACGTATTTCATGTATTTTCACACTGGGAAGTGGGGAATTAACGAATAGCATATTGATGAAACGCCTCTTAAAGGAAAGCACGAAGATGAAGACATTTTGAGAGCACGCTCCGCTGTTAAATCGGCAATTAACGTACGACACTTATGAAAGTTTTGAACGATGGAATTGAAGTGATTATCCTCTGGACGATCACGTTGGAGCCATAAGACTATTTTGGTCGTGTATATTTTGGCTATGATTCTCTCGCAGAATTTAATTTTACCTGCTTCATCTGAAATTTCAGCTAAGTTGTTGAAAAAGGTCAGTTCACATTCAGCAATTAAATTGCCGTTGAATACGCATATTAAAGAAATTCAAACATGCAAACTGTCGAAGAACTGTGCCGGTGATCATGGTGGTGCAGTAACGTAAATTGACCGCTCGGAATGAATAAAGTCTTTAGAGACATTAGACCGAAAAATGACTATACAGGCGATGTATATTTTGATTCCCATGATCTCAATATTAAAGAACCGATATAACCAATATTATGTTAGCATATGTTACATAGATTAAAATATTTTGATCTAGGCGGAGTACGCTCATTATCGGTTTACGTTATCACATTGATCACCAAATAACATAAACAAAATTTCATTATTATAAAAATTATTAATGTTGGCGTCCTAAAAGTGGTAAAGGCCCGTTTTTGGACCAACATAAACCCTGAGGATGCAGTCAGACATATGAGATCCGATGACATCTAGGATTTCAAAGTGTCGGTACAAAAATTAAATATTATACTACCACTCGTTCGAAAGTTATTAATTTTGGTATCCTAAAAGTGCAAAAAGTGGCGCTTCATACATTTGAGTGCAAAAAAATGTAGAAAGTGCTAGCAATGAAAATTGACTCCACATTTTGTCCGAATGTCTTCATCGTTCTGCGATTGCTAGATGGCTTTGATTTTTTGATAAATTTATTATCAAAGTGTTGCAGTGTTGTTGTTGCAAACGTTGGTTTCATACGAAATTAAAAAAAATAATTAAAAAGAAGGTTCTAAAAATCCATATTAGAATGTTAGCAGTAAAAATATCTTACATGCATACAGTACTGATTTGCATGAACATTTTCATCAGTTTTCGTGTTACAATATTTAAGGGACTTCACTAGATTTTTTCTAAGTCAAAATATTACTTTGTACTAAAGCAAATTATGCATTTTTCTCAGTGAAACTCTTTTCTATAAATTTTTTGGAAGTAATGGTCGAAAAATGTATTTTTGCCAGGAAAGTACCACTGTGCGGCGGTAATGTAATTTTCTTGTTCAAAATTTTTATGTTTTTTTTTTTCAAACATCTGTCATTAAAAAATAGAAAAAAATTAATGGGCGATAGCCATAACCTTCCTGAATAAAAAAATAATTTTCCGTTGATGCCTAACGTAGGAAACTTACACACCTCCTGCAACTGGTTTTCAAAACATATCTCCGCCATTTTGTAGCTTTTCCAATAAATATTGCCCAAAGTATTCTCTATATATGTACAATAAAAGTGTTTTCCTAAGTTTCAAAGTTGTTTTTTGAATTGTTTGCATTGAGATACACATAAAATAATCACAAATTTATTTATGGCTACTTTTTAATATGTTTGTATATTAATAGTCATAAAGGGTGTTTTTTATTGAGGTATAGAACTTCGAATTGAAATAAAACACAAGAAAATCGTTTTAATGTCCATCAATTTGGCTTTATTGGAAGGATAATTTTATGCCATTAATGTTTAAATATGATTTCGGGCATGTGGCCGCCGCGGCTGGCTCGAATATAGCCAATTCTACAGGTCCAATTTTCAACCACTTTTTCGAGCATATGGGGCCGTATGTTGGCAATAACGCCACGAATGTTGGCTTCCAAGTCCCCTAACGTTTCTGGTTTGTTGGCGTAGACGAGCGACTTCACATATCCCCAAAGAAAATAATCCAATGGTGTCAAATCACACGATCTTGGTGGCCAATTGACAGGTCCATTCCGCGAAATTATGCGCTCATCGAATGTTTCCTTTAATAATTCGATTGTGACGTGCGCTGTGTGGCATGTAGCGCCGTCTTGTTGGAACCACAACTCATCCACATTCATGCCATCCAATTCGGGAACAAAATAGTCGGTTATCATGGCTCTATACCGGTCTCCATTAACGGTAACTGACTCTCCAGCATTATTTCGGAAGAAGTATGGCCCAATGACTCCACCAGCCCATAGAGCACACCAAACAGTCAGTTTTTGTGGATGTAATGGCGTCTCAAGGGTCTCATGTGGATTCTCTTCACTCCAAATGACGTAGCCATTCAACCAAAAATGAGCCTCATCACTGAACAAAATTTTGCGATGAAAGTCAGCATCGAGATGAATCTCATTTTCGGCCCATACACCAAAATCACAACGCATTGCATGGTCTCGCGGCTTTAATTCTTGCACAAGCTGGATCTTGTAAGGTCGCAAGCCAAGATCTTTGCGCAAAATCTTCCATAAATTTGATGGACAAAGCTCCAATTGCTGTGCACGGTGGCGAATCGATTCATTCGGGTCTTCTTCAACACTTTGCAATTGTTTGCGGCAATTGTTTCTTCGGTGCGCACTGTTCGACGTCTCTGCGGATGCGTATTATCACATAGAGTAAACGTAGTGCGAAAACGATCCATGGTTAACCGAATTAATTGCTCTGATGGACGATTATGTCGACCATAAAATGGACGGAGCTTGCGGTGAACTTCGCGAACTGAACCATTACTTTCGAAATATATTTGCACGATTTGCAAGCGTTGTTCTTTTGTCAACCTGTTCATGATGAAATGGCAAACCAAACTATATATAAATCACTTGACAGCTGACAAAATGGCCGCCAGTTAAAAAAGTGATGCCAACTTAAAGTTCTATACCCCAATAAAAAACACCCTTTAGTACGCAAAATTTTATAAAGAAATCCCCTAAAATGAAGATATGTACAAAATTGTCAACTTCGTATTTGCGATATGTACGTTGATTTCTAGAATACCCAAACAGAAGTCTGACATGCTAGATCAATTAGAAAAATATATAATAATGTGTATTACATTTAAAACACAGACAAATTATCTTGTTTTAGGGTAAGCTACTCACTTACCACTAGGAAGTTTGCAAGAGAGACCAAAGTCCAAAGTGGACTGATGACGACGAAATAACTGAGGGGATTTATTTATTATATGAAAATATTATATTTGAAATTACTGTGAGAATTCCAGAGACGACGAACAATAACAAATGATGAGTCACCAGACAAATTTAGACTCGGGCCGTCTGAGTTGTTTGCCTGTTTAAATGACGATTTAAATTCTTTAGCAGGAATATACTAAAATTTGTTTCATAAGTGATGGAGAGATCCACTCAAAATCTCGTTGTCTGACTCTTATATGGACTCAACTTATAGAAAATCCACTCACCTGTCAGAGTGCGGCAGAGTCTTTGTTTCAAATAGATTGTTCTATTATCATCAATATAATTCATATTATTCGATTTGTGTATGGTGTATTTTTCATTGAATTGAAAAATAGGTAAATACTACTATATTCTTTTAAATAGGATTTTTGAAAATGAAAACTTTAAGGAAAATTTAGAGTTCATTTTGATTCTTTTTCAATCTGAAAGTTGTATTTCACAAACACTTAGACAAGAGAAAATCAAAGAGCGGCCTACTACACAGTAGGCTGAGTCGCCGTCCATACAAATGGAAAAATAAGTTCCAGTCACCCCACGAAAATAAAGTTTGGATTGTTTAATGAGATTTGCCAAATATTACGTTCCCAGATCAAGCCATCTGTGAGATAAACCCTCTGAAAATAACCATAAAAATCATGTTTTTCCGGAATAATTTTTTTGTTACATTTTTTACCAATTTTTTTCTGAAATAATAGACCCTTGAAAGCACTTTAAATACAAATTTTGTTTCTTGTCTTAGAGTAATTTATTTGTCAAATTATTGGACGTTTATAGTAATTTTTGTTGATTTTCACAGTGACAACTGAAAAATTTTTCGTATTTGGTGTTAGTATTTAATAAAAAATACACACAATACAAAATGTTTCCAAGAAATATGAGTTTTTAGCTGTCATCTTGAAAACCACAAAAAAATCAATATAAACGTCCAATAATACTACCAATGAGTTATTCTAAGACAAGAATAAACACTTTTATTTAAAGTGCTTTCAAGGGTCTACTAACTCAGAAAAAATTTGGGCAAAAATGCATCATAAAAAAACAAGTAAGGAAAGGCTAAAGTCGGTCGGGGCCGACCCTACGCAACTCCCTGCGTATATACCTCGCTTTTATTACTAAACTCAGGTGTTTGAGCAATTTTATGTAGTTCATATAAATTATACAGTTTACCATAAATTCATCTTTAGTCATATTTAATATGGTAATAAATATGATAATTGTTCCAATTTTCCGGCTGATAAATACAAATTATACAGTAGTAAGAGGATGAATCGGACTGATATTTGAAAGGAGGCCTATCTATAATAACACTTGTCCAAAACATGGGCCTATATATTTCTATTCATAGTTGAAATATATCATGATCCGATGTAAGACGTAGTTTCTAGAGCTTTAGAGTAGAATAGGGGCCCCATTTGGGTTATTCCAAAGTATGGACACACATATTTGACTTTGTATTCTTAGTTGAAATATAATATAATCTGCAAAATTAGAAAAAAACCGATGTAAAATTTGCGTTCTTGAGGGGTAAAAATTAAAATGGGTCCATTTGTAAGGGCTCTACATTAAAAAGTGGTTCCATATAGATCACTTTCAAAGTAGGTATTCTTAGTTGAATTATGACATGATATGCAAAATTATATCGAGATCTAATGCACGATGTGGGTTCTAGAGCTGCAATAGAGTAGAATGGGGGCCCAATTTGTATGGGCGTTATACCAAAATATGGACCCATATATTTGACATTCATAATATGTCTTCTTAGATGAAATAGAATACAAAATGCAAAATTTGATAAACGTCCGATGTAAATTGAGGGTCCTAGAGGAGTAATAATAAAAATGGGGGCCATTGTAAGGGCGCTACGTTAAAAAGTGGGTCCATATAGATCACTTTCAAAGTATGTATTCTTAGAATGAAATATGAATATAATATAATCTGCAAAATTTAAAAAACTTCCGATGTAAAATGTGGGTCCTAGAGAGGTAATAATTAAAATGGGGGCCCACCTGCTACATTACAAAGTGGGCCTTTATAGATCGCTTTCAAAGGTAGGTCGCTTTCAGTAGGTATTCGCTTTCAGTAGGTATTCTTTATTGAAATATAACATGATCTGGAAAATTTTATCAAGATCCAATGTAAGATGTGGGTTCTAGAGCGATAATAGTGTAAACTGGGGGCTATTCCAAAATGGTGGCAATTCCAAAACATTGACCTGGCTTTCAAAATACGTACTTCTAGTATAAATGTAACATTGTGTGGAAAATTTGATCTAGATCCGATGTAAAATGTGCATTTTAGATCAGTAATATTGTAAATCGGATGTACATTTGTATGGGGGCTATATCAAAACATAGACCCATGTGGTCCACTTTCCCGTGAGCTGTTTCTAGTTCAAATATAACACGATCCTGGCAATTTGGTCGTGATCCCATGTAAAATGTGTATTATAGAGCAGTAATAGTGTAAATTATATGGATATTTATATGGGGGCTATATCTAAATCTGAACCGATTTTCTCCAAATTCAATACCAATCGACCTTGGCCAAAAAACTAACTTCTGCCAAATTGCATGACAATCGGACAACAATTGCGACCTGTAGAGTGCGAACAAGCTTAGATGGACAGCAGACGGACGGACGGACAGACAGACATCGTTAAATCGATTCAGCTGGTGATGCTAAGCCGATCCGTATACTTAAAGGTGGGTCTAGCTCAATTATTTCTTGGTGTTACAAACATATGGAGCGAAATTATAATACCCTAGTCCACGAAGTGGTGTAGGGTATAATTACAGGGGAAACATGATTTTTACAGGTGTTTTCAGAAGCGTTTAGTTCACAGATGGCTTGACCCAGTGACGAAATATTTTGCAGATCATCATTAATCAATCCAATCATCATTTCTGGGGGGTGACCGCTGCAATTTATATTCGTGACCGAGCCTACTACACAGTAGTTGGATATCGGCCATGAACACTCATGGATAGGGAGGTGTTTTCGAGTTTACTTAACTTCTTCTTGGTCAACTACCTTTTCTACTTTTTATTGTTTTTATGCCTTGTTTTAATAATCTAATGAGGAAATTTTCATTTCAATTATATACTTTCCTACGTATATTCTCAGACAATTTGCTTGCTTTTGAAAATTTTATTTGAATGTACATCGTCGTCGGCTGTCGTCCCAAAAAATAAATATTTCGTATTTATTTTTCCCCGTTATAGGAATTTTAGGATTTTTATCTCAAAAATAGCTTTGAAACAATTGAAGAATTTTAATCATATCATTAACATTTGAAAAAATTAATATTTGTTTTCACTTTCTCACTGGTTTGGCCTACCTTGTACTGAAAAAAGGTCACACAAATTATTTTTTGGAGCTGGACACATGTACAAATCATGTATTAATTTCATTACAATGTATTTCGAAGATTTACATATAGAGTGGAGATATCACTCGTATTCCTTGGTCACCTCTTTTGGACGGACACTGTTTCTAGGTACCGCTAAAATACTATAAGAAAATGCATTGCTCTTTGTACGGATACAATTCAGTGATTTCTTCGGCGACAATAGTAAGTTGAGGATTGGTCATTTGTTAGTGTTGCACCATGCACTACGTCTGCCTTAATCGAATGTCGTCCATGGGGTTTCTTCATGCCTCACACTTAGCACAACCCCTTAACCTGATATACTAGTGGTTAATCTTAGCCAAACATTATCAAAAAATGCTACAGTAACATCATCTGCTGGAATTTATAGTCATTATTACTTAGCATCAGTTCTGGGTATTCCCAAATTACAGATTAATGCAAGATCTTAAAGCATGATCCATAAGCATGTAACTTAAAACTACACGCATGCACACATGCCTTCGAAGGAATGTATTCTTTACAGACGAAAGGGATACTTTCATTTTTTTTATTTTTTTTATTGCAAATCATGGTATTCTCCAGAGTAACTTGTGTCTATTGTTAAGTGTTGGAATGTTTGAAAGTGACATGTCCACCCAGCCTTGTCAATACTTCCTACTTACAATTCCCATAAAAATGTCGATGACTGAATAAAAAAGGCCATTCGAATTACATTAACAATGATAATTAAATCTTTACATTATGTCTTTGCAGGTACATGTTTGAGTTACAAAGAATGTAATTGTGCAGATCACTACAGATTTAAAATGGTTATTAGTACCAATACCGTGAACTGATTGACAAAATAGTGATGTCAGAATTCAAGCTCTTCAAGTAAACTGATTTTGGAGTTCTATTTATAAAAATTTAAAATTGGTGGAACATTTTTAACATTTTTTATAGACTTTTGTAACCATACTTAATTTGAATTTTAATTGAAACTCATGAGGCTAATCACGCGATTCGATATCGATAAGTTGCTTTCGATATTAGCTTTACATTTCTGTGAAAGAGGTAGAAATTTCCAAAAAATGTCGAGATTATGTATGTATATTGGAACTAATTTGAGTATTTTTTTTTCTACTTTTTCGAAGAATCATTGACTTAAAGAGTCTGTAGAAAAATCGATGTGAAAACTCATAAAAAGATTGTCATGGGCCGCAAATCATGATGCAGGACAATATCCCAGTTAAAAGCAAAAACTTTTGTTAAAATATAATGTCGTAATTATTCCCCCGATCTTTTTCCTGATATCGCACAGTGACTCAGATTCTTTATTCATCATCCTTTTGTTTAAATAGGGTTATATTGACTTTGTCATTCCGTTTGTAACACCTTAAAATATTCGTCGGATACTCCAAAAAGTATATATATTCTGTGTCGTGGTAAAATTCTAAGACGATCTACCATGTCCGTCCGTCTGTTGAAAACACGCTAGCTGCCGAACGAAATGAGCTATGAGGTTCAAATTTTCCATAAATGTGTCTTATGGTTACATATCGCTTGATATTGAAAGTGGACGACATCGGTCCAGAGGAAAAAAAATTCCCCTAACAAGGACTGAAAATACCATCTAAAATGTTGATTATTTAAGCATTTTTTTGAAAGTTTCTGCTTTTTATATACTTGGAATTTGTTGTGTACATTCTTGTAGTAATGTAAAAACATCAAAAAGTACAAAAAACATTTAGCGGGTGAAATGGGGCAAAAAGAGATAAAAATGGTACCAATGATACGGCAACAGCTAGAAACATGAAATTCGGTGTGGGATGTACACATATATAATTATGTAGAATCGTAAACTATAGGAATTTTTCAAAATTCGTACTTTTAAGGGATACAATTTGAAAAGAGGGATACAAATGGTACCAACAGAAACACTGAAGTTGAAATTATGAAATTCAGTGTATGCATTCTTCAGACTGTGTAAAGGAATTTTTCGATTTTTAGGCAGAAAATGGGGCAAAAGGGGGTAAAAAGGTACTAACAAAACGGCTGCAGTCAGAATAGTGAAATTCGTGGGAACAATGTACACATTGTTCCCACTGTGTAGATGCGAAAAATAATGGTATATTCCAATATTCGTACCTTTAGGATCAAAACGGTATAAAATTGGTACCAAGCAAACGTATGTAGCTAGAATCATGAAATTCAGTGTTTACACTCCAATATGGGCCCATTCCTTAATTGGGGATTTGCTCATAATATTTGGTAATTACTTCGTCTTTTATTCCTATATTTTATATAAATTGGGCTATTTTTCATTGGGCATTATTGTGTATAGAATGACTCGCTGATACATGATTGACGTCGTCAATTCGAGGACAGTGTTAAAATTATATTGTTTCTAAACTGTTAATCACTAAGTAAAAAACCGGTTAACCGAAAATTCGTCAGCCGTTTTTTTATGGCGCATTTGACATCACTGTAGCAAGTGTTTGTTTTAACGGGGCGATGTTAAAATTAACAAATTAGACAAATACTAATTTAAAAAAAAAAAAACAAATGAACCGATTACTCTCATAACAATTAACAGCACGAACCAACCAACCATCCAACATTTTCCCCAGCAATTGTTTATGTGCATGCAGATGTGCATAATCACAGATACGTATCTACAAATAATTGTTTATTTTAACGGCTTGTTTCTATATTTTGTACCGCCCAACAATTTAAAGTTAAACACTTAAGTTGTGGTGCCTGCTGTCAAAACAGTGTGTGGTTTGTATACAATCAAACATGAAGTGCATGGAATGTTTAGTTCGTCATTCCGTTTGTTACATCTTTAAAATTTTATCGGGATTCTTGGAAAAAGAAACTCAAATCATTGCGTGGATTTCGAAAAATATTTCGTTTTGTATCAATACAGTTGGCTTCGTATAACTGATAATTCAAAATCGCAGCTAATTTTTTATACCCTACACCACTTCGTGGACTAGGGTATTATAAGTTAGTTTCGCGCCAAATGTTTGTAACACCAAGAAATAATCGAGCTAAACCCACCTTTAAGTATACCGATCGGCTTAGAATCACCAGCTGAGTCGATTTAACGATGTCTGTCTGTCCGTCCGTCTGCTGTCCATATAAGCTTGTTCGCACTCTACAGGTCGCAATTGTTGTCCGATTGTCATGCAATTTGGCAGAAGTTACTTTTTTTGGCCAAGGACGATTGGTATTGAATTTGGAGAAAATCGGTTCAGATTTAGATATAGCCCCCATACAATTGTCGCTCCCGATTTGACTTTTTCCGCCCTATAAAGTACATGTAGTATCCGATTTTCTTCAAATTTCGCATAACACCTTCTAATCTAACTAGAAATACCTATGCAGAAATTGGGTAAGATCGGTTCAGATTTATATATATACCCCCATACAAAAGTCGCTCCCGATTTGACATTTTCCACTCTAGAAACAACATATTGTACCCGATTTTCTTTAAAATTAGCACAACGTTTTATAATCCAACTAAAAACACCTATGCAGAAATTGGGTAAGATCGGTTCAGATTTAGATATAGCCTCCATACAAATGTCGCTCCCGCTTCGATATTTTTTTTCGTTCTAGAAACCACATCTTGTACCCGATTTTCTTTAAATTTGGCACAACATCTTATAATCTTATAAACCGCCCGTCTTTAGCCTTTCGTTACTTTTTTGGGAGATGCCCATATGTCCATACTTTGTTATAACCCAAATGGGGCCCCATTCTGATCTATTACAGCTCTAGAAACTACATCTTACATCGGATCTTCATCAAATTTTACAGATAATGATATTTATACACTCCACGAGAGTATTATGTCTTTGTGCATTTGTTTGTAACACCCAAAAGGAAGAGAGATAAACCCATTGTTAATTATACCGATCGACTTAGAATAACTTTCTGAATCGATTTAGCAATGTCTGTCTGTCTGTCTGTCTGTCTGTCTGTCTGTCTGTCTGTCTGTCTGTCTGTCTGTCTGTCTGTCTGTCTGTCTGTCTGTCTGTCTGTCTGTCTGTCTGTCTGTCTGTCTGTCTGTCTGTCTGTCTGTCTGTCTGTCTGTCTGTCTGTCTGTCTGTCTGTCTGTCTGTCTGTCTGTCTGTCTGTCTGTCTGTCTGTCTGTCTGTCTGTCTGTCTGTCTGTCTGTCTGTCTGTCTGTCTGTCTGTCCGTCCGTCCGTCCATCTATTCTTGTAATCACGATACAGGTCGCAATTGTAGACAGAACCAAATGAAACTTTGCACAACGAAGTTTTTCGGGATAAGAACGAACGCTATTTAATTTGAAGAAAATCGGTTCAAATTTAGATATAGCCCCCATACGAATTTCACTCCCGATTTGACACTTTTCACTCTAGATACTACATATTACAACAGATTTTCTTCAAAATTGGCAAAACATCTTATATTCCAACTGGAAACACCTGTGGTAAAAATGGGTCAGATCGGTTCAGATTTATATATAGCTCCCATACAAATTTCGCTCCCGATTTGACTTTTTCCGCTCTAGAAACCACATATTGTATCAGATTGTCTTCAAATTTGGCAAAACATCTTATATTTCAACTAGAAACACCTGTGGTAAAAATGGGGCAGATCGGTTCAGATTTATATATAGCTCCCATACAAATTTCGCTCCCCATTTGACTTTTTCCGCTCTAGAAAACACATATTATATCAGATTGTCTTCAAATTAGGCTAAATATATTATATTTGTCCTAGAAACACCCATAGTGAAAATGGGTCAGATCGGTTTAGATTTACATATAGCTCACATACGAATTTCACTCCCGATTTAACTTTTTCCGCCCCAGAAACCACGAATTTTCACCGAATGAGCATAACACCTTATATTTGAACTGGAAGAACTTATTGTGAAAGTTAATCAAATTTTGTTTGGATATAGCCCCGATACAAATATTCTTATCTTATATTCTTCTAGCCTATGATTAGCCTATGATTGGGAAACATACAAAAATTCTTCCCGTTTTCACTTTTTTACCGAGTTGGACTGTATTCGGTTGGAAAGTGGAGTGTATCATATAGTCGGCCCCGCCCGACTTTAGACTTTCCTTACTTGTTTTCAACTAGGAATACCTACCGTGAATGAGAAATATATAGGTCCATGTTTGTGTGTCGGATATTCGTTAAATATGACTAAAGATGAATTTATAGTAACTACATAAAATTGCTCCCATGAAATACCTGAGTTTAGTAATCAAAGCGAGGTACACACGCAGGGAGTGGTGTAGGGTATTATATAGTCGGCCCCGACCGACTTTAGCCTTTCCTTACTTGTTTAATTCGGATAAGTTCAACAGCATGTCTTAGATCAAATACTTTATAGCACACATAGGAAAGGTATACAAGATTCAGCACGACTGTACATAATACTGGCTTTACTTAATATCTCCCCCTCTCAACCTCGATTTTCAAACGAACACTACGACGAGAGCACTTTATCTAGTGGCTGATCATTCAGCCGCTAAATCATAACAAACAAACATGATCTGGACAGAGATCATCGCTGCGCTAGCGTTGATTGATTCCATCAGTCAATGAATGAACGAACGAATGAATGGCGGCATCTTGTGAGTAGCGTAGGCAGCGAAAAGTGATGACGAGTTATACACGATCAGTGCCAGTAATTTTGGCGCCTTTCAATTATTTCATTCACAATCACAGCAAATGCTGAAGAAAACCCCCCCAAGCCTCAAATTTGTGTGAGTGTGTTTGCCGCTTAATTGAATAATTATTTAACATTTTCGAAATGATTGATCGCTTAATTAGCGATCAAGGAAGACAAAGTAGCGCTGGGAAATGTGTAGTATTTGCAGTGAAAGTTCACTTCTAAGGTCATTAATTGGCTAATCTTTTTTCTCGCCATTTAATAATACAAAAATTATTAGTAAAAGTATTCCAAAGATGCTGATACACTGAAAGAATTATCTTCATAATATTTATGATTTTGTATTAACCTCAGTGAAAATGTTCATTAAATGTCACCAAAACGCTTCATAAAATGTAGGAAACATGTTTCATAAAGCACAAATCAATGAAAAGTGTCATAGAATTTATGAAACATTTCTTGGAAACTATGAAATGCAGTTCTTCATTCGATGAACTTTTGTCATACAAGTTCATTATTTTTCATAATATGAAAAAAAAACGTTCATAGATTTCATTAATTTTATGAAAAAGTTTAATAAATATTTGTAATTTAAACTGAAGTGTCTAATATAAACAAAAAAGCAAAAAAGGTCCGACTTGTTGACTAACCAATCAACACACACCATCAGAGTCTTTGTAAAAAATACATCTTTGAACTAAAACAGGGTACATACATATGTCAGAGTTAACAGAGTACAAATAAGAATTGCTAGCATTCAACCGAATAAAGTCGACACACTAAAAATTATATTTATGAATACATTCATTATATTTATGAATACATTTCATAATACAAACGTTTTATTGTTTCTTTATATTTTTATATTTATATTTTATTATTCCAAAAATAACCGAGCCAGATAGGCCGTATGTGGTTATAAAATACTTCCATCTTCTATTATGAATAATAAAATTAACTTAGAAACAATATTAAAATTTATAAAAACAACAAATAATATCCTACACATCCCAAGAAGCAATAAACAAAATGACATCAATATTAAGTCTCTACTCAAGATAATACAATACTTTAATACAATGATTTTTTTCTTTGATCTTATAAAACAAAGTTTCACTAATTTAACAATTTTCTTATATGAAATGTTTATTGAAATGAAATATTTTATTCTATTTATGAATTTTTCATACATATTAAATGAAAAACCTTTCTGAAATAGCTTCATAAATACTATGAAGGAAAATTTTTTCAGTGTACTAATCAAAACATTTACACACATTCGTGTTCGGGTTTCTAATAAGTATTGGAATAAAACATGGAATGGAATTTGAACGATGTCCTGGATTATGTTGTTTTTGAGGACATCGATCGAATAGGGTTTACTGGCATAGACCTGATACTTGAGTAAATTCCGGTGTCAAATCGAACGATCAAATTGAACGTTCTCAATTAATTATGGATCTATGTTGGCGCTACACAGTGTACGGTTTTCAAAATTTTAGTGACATAGTTTCGAGCTTTCGTCATATTTCTTTTTAAATTTTAAGTCTTGTTTACAGGTGCCACCTGATGTTCCATTTTATTCGCATTTTTATTCCCTACAGCTTAGGGTGGGAGATGGCAAAAGGTTCATTACATTTTTTGTATCTTTCCCATAAAAGTGATATTTTGTTTTTTGAAAAAAAACATGTGTTTTGTTCTTAAGAAAGCATAATTTTGACGAAGAAAGTGCAAAAAGACAAGACTAAATATTTTAAAGTGATTACAAGGGTCTATTAATTCAGAAAAAAATTGGACAAAAATGCAAGATAATGAAGTTCTTGGGGAAAATATGATGTTTAGAGGCGTTTTCAGGAGCATTTATCTTACAGAAGACTCAGCGACGAAATATTTTGCAGATCATCATTAAACAATCCAATCTTCATTTCTGCGGGGAGGTCGCAGCAATTTTTTTGTATCCCAACCTAATGTTTACGTACAGTATGGTCTGAAAATTTTCTGTATGGTTTGAAATTTCATATGAAATTCGCAAAAATAAATGCAGTAACACAAGAAATTTAAAGCGCGTGAAGCTTGTTTTTTTCTTGTGTGTCCACTCTCATGAGAGCGTCAAGTAGTGGTTTGTTATATTCAGTCTAGGGTGTCAAAAACCTTAACCGGTTTTGCCTTTCGTAGACGTCGTCCAATTTCGGTTAACCGACATTTTGGATAAGAGAGAAACCCGGTTTTAAGTGTCGGTTAACCGGGTTTTTCTTAATTTACTTTGAACTAATTCATTTTTATTTGAACGAAATTTTGTAATTTTTCATGAGTGCACCTATAGTTGATATTATAAACATTTTACCATTTTCTAAAGCGCAATACCACAGTAACCTGATGAAGGGACTGAAAGATTTTATAGAAGTAGCTGACGATTTGAACTTATCATATAGATACATTATCCTTAGAAAACTTAGAAACCAAAATATTCTATTCAAGAACAACAAAGTAAAAATTGTTGATGTTAATGGAGCTCTACATATCGGAAATGATATAGAATATCTCCGCAGATGCAAATGGGCTAATCATACATTGCAATTAGGGTTTGTGGTTTCCCGGACTTTTTACATTTCCCGGGAAAACGGCAATGAAAAGCTTCATTTCCGGCAATTTCCGGGAAAACATAATTTATTTTAGATACGTCCAATATGGATTTTTTAACCCATTAAAGTACACCGTACACGTCCATGTACACTATTTAAAGGTTTTCATACATTTTTGATAATTTTCAATCTGAATGCAATTCCTAATAAAACTATATGGCACAAGGGATGGGGAAGAACAGGACAACATAATAGTGATTTGAAAATAAATTTTTATACACTCCACGAGAGTATTATGTTTTTGTGCATTTGTTTGTAACACCCAAAAGGAAGCGAGATAGACCCATTGTTAATTATACCGATCGACTTAGAATCACTTTTTGAATCGATTTAACAATGTCCGTCCGTCCGTCTGTCCATCTATTCTTGTAATCAAAGTACAGGTCGCAATTGTAGCCCGAACCAAATGAAACTTTGCAAAACAAAGTTTTTCGAAATAAGGACGAACGCAATTTAATTTGAAGAAAATCGGTTCAGATTTAGATATAGCCCCCATACGAATTTCACTCCCGATTTGACTCTTTTCACGCTAGATTCCACATATTACAAACTTGGCAAAACATCTTACATTTCAACTAGAAACACCTATGGTGAAAATAGGTCAGATCGGTTCAGATTTAGATATTGCCCCCATACGAATTTCACTCCCGATTTGACTTTTTCTGCTGTAGAAACCACATATTTCAACAAATGTTCTTCAAAATTGGCAAAACATCTTATATTTAAACTAGAAATACACACGGTGAAATTGAGCCAGATCGGTTCAGATTTAGATATAGCCCCCATACGAATTTCACTCCCGATTTGACTTTTTCTGCTGTAGAAACCACATATTTTAACATATCTTCTTCAAAATTGGCAAAATATCTTATATTTCCTTGAGAAACACCCAGGATGAAAACGAGTGAGATCGGGTCAGATTTATATATAGCTCCTATACAAATTTCGGCTGCTGTAGAAACCACATATTTTGACAGATGTTCTTCAAAATTGGCAAAACATCTTATATTTAAACTAGAAACACCCACGGTGAAAATGAGCCAGATCGGTTCAAATTTAGATATAGCCCCCATACGAATTTCACTCCCGATTTGACTTTTTCTGCTGTAGAAACCACATATTTTAACAGATCTTCTTCAAAATTGGCAAAATAGCTTATATTTCCATGAGAAACACCCAGGATGAAAATGAGTGAGATCGGCTCAGATTTATATATAGCTTCTATACAAATTTCGGCTTGATTTTTCCGCCCCAGAAACAACGTATTTTCAGCGAATTACTTGAAATTAAGAACTAGAAGAACCTATTGAGAAATGGGTCACTTCATTCCATGTTTGGATATAGCCCTGATACAAATATTCTTCTCGATTTGACATATTGAACCATGGCATATGATTAGGAAACATACAAAAATTCTTCCCGTTTTCACTTTTTTTCCGAATTGAATTGTATTCTGAAAGAAAGTGGAGTGTATCATATAGTCGGCCCCGCCCTACTTTAGCCTTTCCTTACTGGTTATTATTATTGTAGCAGTTATTACGAAAATAATTGAAAAGAAATTTAATAAATGAAAATAACATTAGGGTTTAGGGTTAAAATACTGACATATTACAAATTAAAAACGAACGTTTTTGTTAAAATATTTAAGAAATTATTTTTCATTTTAATATTTTACTCTACACAAATCAGAAATGCTTGGAGAATTCATAATATTAGACATTTAAATCACAAGCACAACGGAATGACACATACACTAGATTCAATATTAAAAAAATGTTTAAGGAAACAAAGAACTTGTATGACTGAGAATGCTACGACGTGTTTAATTTAGAAGATTCATTCGTCTAGAGAGGAAAATATTTTACAGAAAAAGAGGAAAAATATTCTAAACTGTAGAAGCAATAGAAACATTAAAAAATGATAATATTTATTAAATAAATTCATAAAAAATAAAAACATTGAAATAGTGCAGTCCTTAGTTCTTCCAAATGGTCATTTAAATATTTATATTCATATTAGATTTCTCTCGAAAGTTTCCAAGTGAACAATGTTAAATTTTATCCATACTTTTAGACCATTTCTTACTGGTTTCACATATAAAATCTTTTATTCTTTGAGAAGATTTTCATCTTTTTTCGTCGATTTATTTTGGGAAAACAGAAAATTTAATGTCAGCCATAGTATTGTCAGTATGATTTTTTTGTTTCAAAATAAAAATCTTGGAAATATCTTCACAAAAGTTGTGTATTCCCCTATCTGGTTTTGGAAATTTTTCTTTCATATGGCATAACCAAATTAGTGCTCAAAATAATCAATAAAATATTTTTTAATATTTTCCGTATTCCCGGGAAATTTAAAATTTTTTCCCGGGAATTTGGACGGGAATTCCCGGTTCCCAAACCCTAATTGCAATATTTATAGTTGAACCCGATCTCGTCGAATAAAATGTAAACTTTATTTCTATAAATCCATTGAATTAACTATAAAACTATTCAAAGGACTCTGCAACAGTCGAAGCATGATTAACACACAACATTCGACAAGGACAAAAGAGACCTGCACTTGCGCTTAAAAAAATGCACGCCAATCTGTGACAAAGGACTACTCTAATGAACTACCAAAGTGAACTTTGTAGTATGACATTATAGATTTGGATTGGGGTATGAGTTGTGAGATTGGTGAGCCAACTAGAATAAATTATTTGAAATTATTCTCGTTCGTTTGTGAGAATCATCTCCTTATAGAGGCCGGGTTTGATGTAGAAAAGTCGCTGCGAAGCCACTTGAAAAGACTTTTGACATGGTCGAAATCATGATCGTGGTAGTCTGTAGCCTAGTAATAAATGTCACCATGCCATTTGTAAATAAATTTGCATTCTATTAAATATAGATGCAAAATGGTCTTGAGCCAGGACAATATCCCAGTTCAAATCAAATTATTTAAAATATTTTTTGATTAATTTTAATCAAACAAATATTATTGAATTTCATGTTTTTAATCAGGCAATGTAATAATTATTAATTTTTCATTATTTTTGTAGGTATTTTGAAAACCGGTTTTCTGATAAAACTTAACCGAAAATCGGTTTTTAAGAAAATTGAATTATCTGTTAAACCGAAAACCGTCTTTCTCTTAAGCCGGTTTTTGGACACCCAAATTCAGTCTGAAAGATTGACAAATTTGCTTAGATATCTATTATGAATTTCCGATAACTCGTCAACGTCGTGTAGTAATTATAGGGTGGGTCATGTAACATTTTAAATTTGAACGACCGATTACTTTGACTTTGAAAGTTAGAATAACATTAATTTTTATTTTCAGTTTATGTTTGACATTTGCTAACGCTAGAACAAAATTGGAAAATATTAAAAACTTGCTTTCAAAGTAGTGAGTCTTTAACGCAAACTGTAAGAACTTAACGTGGAAAATTTCGTGATCGGATGAGGTATTATTAAATGACAAATTTCAACCTTTCCAATAAAACAAGAAATTTGAAAAAAATAATCAGTACTTATTTAAAATTTTAAATGACCCATCCTATACATCCCAAATGATTTGTGCCGTGGGTTTATGCATCGTTAAAAATGCAATGCCAATAATTTATTGGGCTTTTGAAAGAATTTAATAAAATTGGCCAGCCATATTCTACAGTTTATATTTTTGTCCAGAGTTGTCGTTGGCAGGCGAGCGGGTTTTCCCTATGCCATCTAAATAATGTTATATTTCGCTTTTTTTTAAAGGGGACAATAAATCAAATAGTGAAAATATTTCGGAAACCGCAAAAATGCCTACTATTTATGTCTGTTTGATTTTCCTCATTCTGAAACTAGTTTTGCTAAGGTAGCCGAATAACGAATACATTCATTGATACACTTCATGACAAGCACGAACTCGCACATTGATTAAAGCCATAAATTATCACCGCTTGACGACGAGCCTATTAGCAAAAGCACGCAGACAACCAACCACATCACCTTACTCATCCGCCGGCAGGGACTTTCTGGTTTTGTGGTTTTGCCGTTTCTGGAATGGAATTGAATTGAATGCAACAGCCAAATCAGATAAAATTATACTACCTTCGAAACCAGTTCGAAGGCATTGTCGAAGAGTAATTGAATGTGTCACACGCTATGGCACAGTGATTTGTAAACGATTATTTATTATTTTGATTTAGATCGTATCGTTATACGTAGCAAATGTTCACAGAGTCATAACTGAATTGTTCCTAAGCTTAGGTTTTGAAAACTGGTTCGCGTGCACAATGTGTCGCACCCATACAATGAGTGGACTAAAACTTTGGGTTTTACTAGGGTATTTTTTTGGGATTTTTTAATATTTGTTCAAAAAATGAATCGTTATGAGATTTCTATTAAAAATTACTGAAATAGACATATGTCATATGTCTTGTATCATGGATTTATTTAGAATAATCCACTGGATTCATATTGTAGTATTCTACAAATGATGATGGACAAACTAGTGGACTAAATCGAATTAAGATTAAATTCCACTTTGAAAATATTATCCTAAAGTTGTTCTCTTAATTTCATTAAGATCGAACGCATACGAAAGAAATGGCGAATTTATTTACAATGCAAACATTTTCAATCCACTGTGCGTTGTTTCTTTGTGCATTTTCTTAATGAAAAAATTGCTTATTTTTAAACTGAATTAATTAAAATAAATACACAATCGAATATTAGTCAAAGAGCTTAAAAATTTATTTGATATTGATGAATAAATTTTAAATGATATTTACTAACGTTTAGCATATTCCTATCTCCATGTGCGGACAATCACGTGAGAATTTATATATTTTGGGGGTTTTTACAGGAAGATCACGCAGACGGTGACGTTTTGATTTTTTGTGTGTTTGTTTGCAGTCAGAATTGGGAAATACCCTTAATAGTGGATATAGTCGTATATCGATTACAACCCTACTAATAATATGGTAGACACCACGTTATTATTGACTTTGGTAGAAGTGGGCGAAATCGGTCCAGAGGGAAAAAAATTCCCTCACAAGGATTGAAAATACCCATAATATTTCGCGTATTTAAGCATGTTTTTTGAATATGTCTGTTTATATTTGCTTGATATTGGGTATGCGCATTCCCCTTATAGCAAAAACGTGATTCTAATTTGTATGGGGTGAAATGGGGGCAAAAAAGGGAGAAAAATGGTACCTATCAAACGACAGCAGCTAGAAACACGAAAATCGGCGTGTACATTCCTCTAATTGAGTAGATACATATTATAAAAGTAGTTTTTCCAAATTCGTACTTTTAAGGGATAAACTGGGAATAGAGGGATAAAAATGGTACCAACCTTACGGCTGCACCTAGAATAACTGCCTGGCCCACGATGTCGAACGTTAACGTTCGCATGCCTTTCATGCGACAAACAGCTGATTTGAGACCCACTAACAGGCATTAGAACGACAAAGCGAACGAAAATCTATGCGAACGAAAACGTAAGCATTTCAGTACAAAATCGGGGGCCACTAACTATTTTTTCTGTCATCTGTGCGAATGAAAATGTCAAAAGCACTCACTTGTGTTTTGTCTGTCGTTTTCATAAATAAATAAAAACACAAAATAAATTTAATTTATATTTTTGTTGCTATCCTCTCTACTTCATCCCCTTCTTCCTCTGAGTACCGGAGAACACATCACGCATTTATCCATTCCGTTGATC
Source organism: Polietes domitor (assembly GCA_947397865.1). Lineage (NCBI taxonomy): Eukaryota > Metazoa > Arthropoda > Insecta > Diptera > Muscidae > Polietes > Polietes domitor. Next base: position 191,021,731 of record OX377618.1, on the reverse strand, counting down.
CGTGCACTGGGTCTTTCAACCACGTTCCTTGTATTCATAAAGGGGTATTTTCATGTAAAATAAGTATTTCCATGTAAAATAAGTGTATTCTTATTGGTTTTTGGCCATCTCATGAATGTTAGAGATGACCAGTAGCTACCCAAGGGGATCTTGAAATTAACATTCCTCAAAAAAATGTGCGAGTTGGAAAATTTATATTTTTCGACAACACACAAAAACAACTCCAAATATTGATTGTTTACATTATTTTTTTGAAATTTGTTTTCAGTTATTTCAGCTGAGAAAAAGTTGTGTCAATTTGTTTATTATATGTTAGAATTTGGATATTTAACGCTTTTTTCTTGGCATATTTGCGATTATTTGAGGATTTTTTGATCTGGCAACATTTGCATTCACTCACAACACGTAAGGCTATGCGAACGAAAAGTCAGAAGATAGTGGGTCGCTTTTTGATGCGAAAGTGAGTGACTGGCTTTCGTTCGCATAGGTTTTCTCTCGACATTACTTTTACGGGGTAAAATGGAAAAAAGGGAAAATAAAAACGTTTTTCCAAATTCGTACTTTCAAGGGATACAATGGGAGCAGAGGGACAAAAATGGTATCAACCAAATGACCGGAGCTAGAATCATGGAATTCGGTGTATACATTCCACTGACTGCATAGACTCGAAAAAATAAAACTATTTTTCCAAATTCGTGCTTTTTTACTTTTACGACAAAAATGGCCAGAATCATGAAGTATTGTGTACGTGGCAGATAATGCATTATAAAAACCAACCAAATGATTGTAACCGAAAATGCTTCCATTATCATCCAATAGTAGTAGTATTCTTTATTTATCATAATTTTACATTTTGTTTGTTATAGATAATTATTAGCAATATATGTAATTAAATGCAACAAGGTAAATAAAAGAATATATATATATATAATATTGACATATTAAATATATAATATTGAATATATATATTGTGGTCGTCAGCCTTCATCCAATATTTATTGTATTTAAGCTTTTTTGAAGTTTGCTGCCTTATGTGTATTTATTTTTTGAATTGACTTAAAGTATTATTTCGATATATGTATGTGTATATTTTAACATATTGGTAGCCTTGCCTTAGAAGCATCGTTTAAAATAAATAAAAATTTGTATTTATTTGTAAAACGATCTTTTCATTATTTTTAGTTGTTTTGGTTTGGCTATATTAAACATTTTCCTGTAATGTTACTGCAATTCTACGAAAATCTACAGCCTCTGTGGATTTCAAGCAATGGTGGAGGGTATATAAAGTTCGGCCCGCCCGAACTTAACGCCGTTTGTTCCACCGAACAAAATTGGGAAATATTAAAATCTTACTTCCAAAGTTGTGAGTCGTTAACGCAAACTGTAAGAAATTTACGTGGAAAATTTTTGTGTTTTCAGACGTAGCTCGTCGTCAACTCGGTGGCTATGTCAATAAGCAAAATTGCCGCATATGGGGTTCAGAGAACCCACACGTGACTATGCATCCACAACGTGTCACTGTTTGATGTGGATTTTGGGCTGGCGGCATAATTGGGCCATGTACTGATAAGTTGGGTTGATCTGATGAAGTACTGCCGTGCCAGTCGCGGTAGTCATATGGATGATATTGTGCTCCATTATTAAATTATAAAGATCAACCTTTACAATAAAACCAGAATTTTGAAAAAATAATCAATACTTTTTTATAGCCTATTCTTATTTAAAATTCTAAATGGCCCACCCTATTCTATAGCGAATCGCCACTCATGATTTCTGCCTCCCGGGATAATGAAATATACATATGGCCAATAGGTTTATAGTTCAGTGTCGTTATGCTCCATTTCATTACCAACAAAAATTGCCTTCGTATAAAGAAATAACATGATCGAAATAGCTGGAATTCGAATGTATTACTTTCAAAACACATACAAAATCAATCAAATCGTTCAATAACACTGTCCAACAAATTAAGACTTTTTGCGATCCTAGAATTCTTAAAGGGTATGTTGAGTAGACATGTATATTTATGTACAAAAATCCACAAATTGGAATTCTCTATATGATAAAAATGTACTCTGGTTTTTCTAAAGGCTCTTTTAAAATTTTTTGATTTTACAGCCAACATTTATCCTATTTTATGAAATGATATGATATGATTTGAAAGCACGCTATAATTTAAATCTAGAAAACTTTTTAAACATGACAAAAAAATCTGTATTATGGTGTAAATTATTATCTTTGGACAATGATGCAAATTAAAATCCATCACAGCAAAGTGATGCATTAAATTAAATCGAAATCCATCACATAATATTGATGGATATATTAATGGTACCATGGCAGTCAGAACGATAGATGTACGCAATAATAAATCTGATATTCTTTAAACATGTTCGTCCATTCACGGTGGATTATTTTACTTATTTTTGCAGCTCATTTTGTGGTATGCAACATTACTATATGAGCAAGTGTAATTTTCAAATATAATGGCTCTTGCAGATAATATGGGCAGCGACATATTTCAAAACGACGAACATCGAGTGTGTTACAAGTCCAAAGTATTTCTATAATCACTCGTGTAGCCTGAAGGCCATAAATCGTTATAAGACTGTGGCCAAGATGACTAGCCAGCTTATTGATAGTCTGCGGAATGTTTCGGTAAGTGAATGTCAGTCTATTAGAAATTAAAGTATGAGTAGGACGATTGACTTCACTTCATAAAAATTATCCATCTCTCATGTCTTATTTATAGGTGAACCTGGCAGTTTACAAACGCAATGACGTCGGCATATATCGACCATTCCTAGTGAATATCTCCTTTAATATATGTGATTTTTTCAAACGCAGAAAGTTCAATCCATACATGAGTGTTGTGATGAAAACCTTAACAAAATTTACGAATGTTAATCATTCATGTCCCTTGACGGTATGTTCAGTAATGTATTTTTTATTTATAAACAATCAATGCTTTTGTTCTTTCAGGGAACTTTAATTGCTGATGGACTGTATTTGGAGCAATCGGTATTTCCATGTGATTTTCCAGAAAGTTCGTATAAAGCTCAATTTAAATTTTTTGAAGCCTATCCTTATGATCTCATCGGTAACGTTGCACTTTATTTGAATTTATTAAATATACGAGAATGAAATATATTCATTTATAAAATGTATGTACTGTATTGTAATGCAAGCATAAATATTATATGTATTATTGTATTCTAATATTGCTCAACCATGGCAGTAATTGCCCAGCAAAATAAAAATCTTTCAGCACCACAAATTCGAATTACTTACATACGGGGTTATTTCCTGAGGGCGAAGAACTTTAAGTGGCAATAACAGAAAAATTTTTTCAATATCCATGAAATTGGCTTTATTTAAAAGTATATTTATGACATTAAATGTGATATCGGACACATACGACGGGTTATCTGGAGGCCCAATTTTCATGCACTCATGTGCTTCTGATTTCTCTGCTTACAAATTCAATCTTATACACAGGGCTGTGGAGTCGAAGGTGAATAAATTATTAATTTAAATTATAATAATTTTTTTAGTTGTAGAGCGATATTTTGATTAATGAAGACCTGCATTAATCATTCCATGGGGTGCATGAAAAATCGCCCAAAAAATTATGAAGAATGACCCAAAAAATACAAACCAAAAGTAGTTTTTTTAAACCCTTATTATGTCAGAAAGTTATTCTAAGACGATCTGTATAACAAACGTTGAGTCTATCTCATTTCCTTTTGGGCGTTATAAAAAAATGCACAAATTTTTTATAACGCCCAAAAGGAAATGAGATAGACTCAACGTTTGTTATACAGATCGTCTTAGAATAACTTTCTGAGTCGATTTAGAAATGTACGTCTGTCTATCCGTCGCAATTATTGTCCGATCCTAACAAAAATTGGCTAAAGTATGTTTTGCGGGCCAATGACGAGCGCTATTTAATTTGAAGCAAATCGGTTCTGATATACACTGAAAGAATTTTCCTTCATAATATTTATGAAGCGATTTCATAAAAGATTTTTCATAAATTTATTGCATTTTTTCTTAAAATGTATTCATTTCAAAAAATAAGCATTTCATATTTCATAAATCAAAATAGTTAAATTAGTAAAATCTAGTTTCATACGATCAAAGAACGATTTCATTATATTAAAGAAACAATTCTATTCCAATTAAATATTTGTGTTATGAAACGTCTTCATATATAACAAGTAAGGAAAGGCAAAAGTCGGGCGGGCCGACTATATAATACCCTACACCACTCCCTGCGCTTTGATTACTAAGCCCAGGTATTTCATGGGAGCAATTTTATGTAGTTCATATAAACTGTATAACCATATAACTGTATAAGTTACTATAAATTCATCTTTAGTCAAAGTTAATGAGTATGGTTAATAATAAAGTAATTGATCCAGCAGATATTCCGAGTAAAGTAAATATAACATGATCTGGAAAAGTTGATCAAGATCCAAAGACAAATACAAATTATACAGCAGTAATATGATGCATCGGACGGACATTTGAAGGGGACCTACAACAACTCCTGAGGCCTGTGCCAAAACATGCGCCAATATATTTCTCATTCACGGTAGGTATTCCTAGTTGAGATATATAATGATATAAAAAATTTGATGAAGATCCGATGTAAGATGTAGTTTCTAGAGCTGTAATAGAGCAGAAAGGGGCCCAATTTGGGTTATACCAAAGTATGGACATATGGGCATCTCCCAAATAAGTAAGGAAAGGCTAAAGACGGACGGAGCTGACTATATGATACACCCCACTTTCTATCTCACTACAATTCAATTCGGTAAAAAAGTGAAATCGGGAAGAATTTTTGAATCCTGTAAATGTATGTGTTTGACAAAAAATGTTAAATCAGAACGGACATTTGTATGGGGGTATATTAAAACCTGGAACGATGTGACCCGCTTTCACCATGTATGTTTACTGGTGAAATATAATATGTAAAGTTTGGCCAAAATCGGTAAAAGGTTCGGGAGCAACATTTGTATTGGGGCTATATCTAAATCTGAACCGATCTTACCCACTTTCCGTATAGGTGTTTTTAGTTGGATTATAAGATATCGAGTATATTTTAAAGAAAATCGGGTACAATATGTGGTTTCTAGAGCGGAAAAAGTAAAATCGGGAGCGGCATTTGTATTGGGGCTATATCTAAATCTGCACCGATCTTACCCACTTTCAGCATAGCTATTTCTAGTTGGATTATAAGATGTTGTGCCAAATTTAAAGAAAATCGGGTACAATATGTGGTTTCTAGAGCGGAAAATGTCAAATCGGGAGCGACATTTGTATTGGGGCTATATCTAAATCTGAACCGATCTTACCCAATTTCTGCATAGGTGTTTCTAGTTGGATTTCAAGATGTTGGGCCGAATTTAAAGAAAATCGGGTACAATATGTGGTTTCTAGAGCGGAAAATGTCAAATCGGGAGCGACATTTGTATGGGGGCTATATCTAAATTTGAACCGATCTTACCCAATTTCTGCATAGGTGTTTCTAGTTGGATTTCAAGATGTTGTGCCGAATTTAAAGAAAATCGGGTACAATATGTGGTTTCTAGAGCGGAAAATGTCAATTCGGGAGCGACATTCGTATGGGCGCTATATCTAAATCTGAACCGATCTTACCCAATTTCTGCATAGGTGTTTCTAGTTGGATTTTAAAATGTTGTGCCGAATTTAAAGAAAATCGGGTACAATATGTGGTTTCTAAAGCGGAAAATGTCAAATCGGGAGCGACATTTGTATGGGGGCTATATCTACATCTGAACCGATCTTACCCAATTTCTGCATAGGTATTTCTAGTTGGATTATAAGATGTTGTACCGAAGTTAATGAAAATCGGCTACAATATGTGGTTTCTAGAGCGGAAAATGTCAAATCGGGAGCGACATTTGCATGGGGGCTATATCTAAATCTGAACCGATCTTACCCAATTTCTGCATAGGTATTTCTAGTTGGATTATAAGATGTTGTACCGAATTTAATGAAAATCGGCTACAATATGTGGTTTCTAGAGCGGAAAATGTCAAATCGGGACATTTGTAAGGGGCAATATCTAAATCGGAACCGATCTTACCCAATTTCTGCATAGGTGTTTCTAGTTGGATTATTAGATGTTGTGCCAAATTTAAAAAAAAAATCGGGCTCAATATATGGTTTCTAGAGCGGAAAAAGTCAAATCGGGAGCGACATTTGCATGGGGGCTATATCTAAATCTGAACCGATTTCCTCCAAATTCAATACCAATCGTCCTTGGCCAAAGAAAGTAATTTCAGCCAAATTTCATGATAATCGGACAGCAATTGTGATCTGTAGAGTGCGAACAAGCTTAGATGGCAGCAGACGGATAGACAGACATCGGTAAATCGATTCAGCTGGTGATTCTAAGCCGATCCGTATACTTAAAGGTATAATGAAGGGTTTATTAGTTTTTATGAAATGTTTCATAACTTACAACTACATTTTTAGTGTGTCTGCTTTATACGTTGAATTCTCATTTGTCCTCTGTTAACTCTGACATAAGTGTGTACCCAGATTTAGGTCAAAGACATATTCATTGCAAAGACGTGTACGGTTCAGATTGAGATATACGCCCCCTAAAATGTTGCTCCATCTCAGACACACACTTTACAGATTTTGATCTAATTTGGCAGAACACGTTATATTTCAGCTAGAATTATACGATGTGAAAGTAGGTCACATCGGTTCAGAACACCGTACGACAACTTAACAAAAGTCGTTACGCTTGACCGGATGATATATATATATATATATAAACTTGGCGTTTTTAGTTTTTCATTTCTTCATATTGGTGCCTCTTCAGGACTATAAATTTTCAAATTAAAATTAAAGTTATTTTATATATTTCTTTCTTGAAAAGACTTTGACATAGTCGAAATCATGATCGTGGTAGTCTGCGGCAAAGAAATAAATGTCACCATGTCATTTGTAAATAAATTTGCATTCTATTAAATATAGATGAAAAATGGTCTTGAGCCAGGACATTATCCCAGTTCAAATCAATTACTTTATATAAATACTTGTTCGCATCCTATGATAACGGTATTAGTATCATCAATTAAAGAGGAGAATATCTATTAAAAATACTTCAAATATCATTCTGCTGTCTGTATTAATAAGGCAGTAACACCTATTTCACATTTACCACTTAGTTTTTCTAGTTTATGGTTCCGAATACTAAAATAATACAGATAGAAGTTTGAAATTTAAAGGTTTTTTGGCACATATTTTCTTCTTTTATTTGGCATGTATATAAAAAATAATTTTTAAAAATTGTATCCTTTGAAACTTTGTAGTGTTTTTTGGAGGCAACATGATGAGAAAATGAAAAACTAAAAATGCCAATTACATTATTTCACCTACAGTTTCAGTGGTCGGAGAGTGTAATATAATATTCATACACAAATCGTTCCCGATTTCACTTCTTTCCGCGAAAGTGAAGGGTATATATAGTCGGCACAGACAGGAAAGGCTACTTCCTTACTTGTTTTTTATAATTTTCGGGAAATATTTCAAATTTGTCATTTCGGCGATTTTTCATTATGAATATGAAATATCGTCCATTGGGAAGTGGAAGAAAAAAGTCGAAAAAGGTTCTTTCAAATTTTATTCCTTCATTAAGTGAGCTCGATGTTGTAATGCAGGGTGTTTCGTGAAATACTTCCCGTGATATCCAGTGAGGATATTTAGACTATGCGAATGGTATCTGCCTTCTCACACACATATTCAGCGACATTTCACTGAAGCTTCTATTGATTTGGAAGCAGATAAAGCCGACAAGACCAAATCGATGCGTATCAACTGCGAATAACACAAAAGAAATGTGTGAGCGTTTGTCCAGCAAACATAATTTTTTAATCAATTTTTAGCCATTTGTTACCTTGGCAATGTTTTTGCGCATTATTTTATTTGGTAACCGCAACATATTTAAATAACACGTTTAGTGTGGAGTAAAACGCCGATATGTTTTTATAGATCCGTTAGTAATTGTCTGAGTTATTGAAGTTTTTATTAACTCTAATTTTGGCAAAAAAATACAAGTTTTGGTAACTCCAGATAACATCTTTCATAATCTTACGAATTGAGGTCCAATAAAAATATATAAAATTCGTCCAAATGATAAAAACTATAATAATACAATATCTTCAATTTTTTTCTTTCAAAAAATACCCGAGTTCTCAATGTGAGGAAACTGTGTTCCAGAATTGGAGATATTTTATTAAAAGGGTCTACATGTTTTTTTTACCATTTTTATCTGTTTTGATGTAATATAATGTATTAAATATGTAAAGGTACGAAAACCCGTTTTTTAACCGTAACTCAAGATTTTGGGGTTGTCTGGGAAATTTCAAATACAGATTGTTATTTATTTATTATGAATTACAACACAAAGTAAATTTATATTCCAGGGTCCAGGGATTGAGCCGGGGTGACTAAGACCATTGTAGCTAGTTATTGTAGCGACAGACCAGAGCCCCTGGTTCGAATCGAACCCACAACCCCCACTCTCAAATACAGATTCTTGTTTTACTCGACAATACCTAGAAGAACAATAATATCGCTTCCCAGATATTGCCAATCGGATGGATTGAAAAGTCTCCTACTCAGCACAAGCGGGCGGCCAAGCTCTTGTTTGCTCTGCCATTGATACCAGTCTTAGGTGTATTTGTGGCTTCCTGTCCATCGTACTTCCTGGATATCAGAGACCTTTTCAACCCTGCACCTTCAAATACATTCACCAGTGGAATAACTTCTGTTCTACATTTCGCGATCATATCCGAAAAAATATAATCTAAAAAATGTTTGGAAGATCATTAACATTGGAGAATTATGTATATGAGGCCATTGAGCTTGAGGCCATTAAATTACAAAATGACGGGTTGTTTAAGTTTTGAATTTTTATTTTATTCAAAAATTTCCCCAATTCGCCACTAAAAAGAATTATAAAAATATTTTTATTATTATGATATTTACTAACAATTGACTATTTCAGCAATTACATTTTCAATTGCTTCACGGGTCGGTGGTAACTAATGTATGTTTTCATTTTCTATTTTTGTTTTCATTTTGCCCATTAGGCATACATTAGGCTGGGTCGCCGTCCATACAAATGAAAAAATAATTTCCAGTCATCAAGAATAAGTCCATCAGCTAAACATTCCTGAAAATACATCTAAAACCCACTTTTTCGTGTAATTTAATAAATATTTACTCTTGTCTTAGAATAACTTATTGGCTGAATTATTTTGTGGCTTTTCATATTGAAGACTGAAAAATTGTAGTGTGTATAAATATGATGTACAAAATAAATAGATACTATCAAGACCATTCTAATGAAACCTAATTGATGAACATCGGAAGGAGATTGGGCCGTAGCGTTCATCTTTGGAAAATGAGTTTTAGAAAAACTATATTTTGTATTAAACTATATTCACAAAACTATTCACTAAGAAAAAAATATAATATATAAATATATATATAAAGTGTTAAAGTGAAGTACAATTTAGGAAAATTGGACTTCGTATAGCGCTGAAGCAATATTTCCTCATATCAAGTTTAAACTTTTCCTTCACAAGTAGTAAATGATTTGAATTTGATTCTAGTTAAATATTTCCTCATATCAAGTTCAAACTTTTCGTTGAAAGTAGTAAATGATTTGAACTTGCTTCTAGTTAAATTTTCCTCAAACCAAGCAAATTTTTGAGGAAACTTTTCCTTTTATTTAACTAAAAATAATTTAAATAAATGATTTTGCTTCAGAGAATGTAAAACTAATACAAAAAATGATAATATGAAAGATTTCTCAAAAGTTTCATAATACCTCTGCCATAAAGTGTTGAGTTATTACTTTATGGTTGATGCAGAGGCAATATTGTTTTTGAAGTATATAATAAATAAGTCTCTGTAAATGAACGAGAATGGTTTTTCGCGTTAACTTAATTTTAATAAAAAATCACATTAACTTAATTTTAAGAAAAAACAAGTAAGAACGGGACGGGACCGACTATATAAAACACGTTCAACCCGAATGCAATTCAATTCGGTAAAAAAGTGAAAACGGGAAGGATTTATGTATGTTTCCTAATCATAGACTAATATGAGCTGACCCAATTTGTCAAATCGAGAGGAATATTTGTATCGGGCTATATCCAAACATGGAATGAAGTGACCCACTTACACAATAGCTTATTCCAGTTGAAGTATAACATGTTATGCTCATTTTGGGGCGAAAAATGCAAGCCTGGAGCGAAATTTGTATGGGAGCAATATAAATCTGAACCGATCTGAACGATTTTCACCATGAGTATTTCTAATTTAAATATAAGATATTTTCCAAAATTTGAAGATGATCTGTAAAAAAATATGGTTTCTAGAGCAGAAAAAGTCAAATCGGGACCGAAATTTGAATGGGAGCTATATATAAATCTGAACCGATCTGACCAATTTTCAACATAGGTGTTCCTAGTTTAAATAAAAGTTGTTTTGCCAAATCTGAAGACTGGAGCGAAATTTGTATGGGAGCAATATAAATCTGAACCGATCTGAACGATTTTCACCATGAGTATTTCTAATTTAAATATAAGATATTTTCCAAAATTTGAAGATGATCTGTAAAAAAATATGGTTTCTAGAGCAGAAAAAGTCAAATCGGGACCGAAATTTGAATGGGAGCTATATATAAATCTGAACCGATCTGACCAATTTTCAACATAGGTGTTCCTAGTTTAAATAAAAGTTGTTTTGCCAAATCTGAAGACAATCTGATAGATATGTGGTTTCTAGAGCGGAAAAAATCAAATCGGGAGCGAAATTTGTATGGGAGCTATATAAAAATCTGAATCGATCTCACACATTTTCGCCACAGGTGTTTCTACATAGTTGAAATATAAGATGTTTTGCCAATTTTGAAGAAAATCTGTTGTAATATGTGGTATCTAGAGTGAAAAGAATCAACTTGGAAGTGAAATTCGTATTGGGGCTATATCTAAATCTGAACCGATTTTCTTCAAATTAAATAGCGTTCGTCCTTGTCCCGAAAAACTTCGTTGTGCAACGTTTCATTTGGTTCTGGCTACAATTGACACCTGTATCGTGATTACAAGAATAGATGAGAATTGCTAAATCGATTCAAAAAGTGATTCTGAGACGATCGGTATAATTAACAATGGGTCTGTCTCCCTTCCTTTTGGGTGGGAGACAGTCCACTCTCGTGGAGTGTAAAAAAAGAATTTTTCAACACAATTGTAAGAAATTTGTATTAGATCCAAGGAAATTACTATTTACTATGACTTTGAAATAAGTAAACTTAATTCATACTTAGGTAATTTTCCTACTTTTAAGTTTTACTAAAAAATATATAGTAAACTTGTTGAAATAAATTTGAGTATGGATTTTAGGACTGCTATTTTTTCTGAATGAAGTGATGTAATTTTTCGTCCGATATTCATCATTTAAACATCATTCGAAATATATTACATCCGGACCTGGATGAGCTCAAAGAACAGATCGTTTATTCCCACTAACACAATCTCTCATATTTCTCAAAGAGGTAAAGCTAGCTACGTTTTGAGAGATGCCTAAAGATGCAGCAGTGTATAAAGCCTTCTGTTTAATAACGTTTTATAAATAACTTTTTATATGTTTAGTTTGAAAAATTTTATCCACTTCTGGATATTCTGATTAAAAAAAATCTTAAAATAATTACACTGGAAAAAGATGATTTTTAGAGGTGTTGTCAAGAGCGATTAGTTCATAGACTGCTTGACTCAGCGGCGAAATATTTCGCTGATCATCATTAAGCCCTAGTAATTTTTGTCGTGACCCATCCTAATATACATATCACATATACATTAGGCTGGGTAGCGGTCCATACAAATGGAAAAGCAATTTCCAGTAACCCCACGAAAATAAAGTTTGGATTGTTAAATGATGATTTGAAAAATATTTCGTCCCTAGATCAAGCCGTCTGTGAGCTAAACGCTACTGAAAATAAACCTAAAAATCATGTTTCTCCCGTGCAATTTTTTTGAATTGAATTTTTGTATTTTTTTCTGAAAGAACAGACCCTTGAAAGCACTTTATATATAAATTTTGATTATTGTCTTAGAGTTACTTATTGGTCGAAATATTCGACCTTTATAGTTTATTTGTGTTTTATCATAGTGGCAACACAAAATTTCCGTATATGGTGTTAAAATTTTATAAAAAATAAATAGCGGCAGTCCCTTTCGAATGATGCCTGTACGATAAACATCGGAAGGAAATTGACGCCGCAGCGCTGATTTTTGTAAAAAGAGTTTGAAAATTTTGCTCTGAAAATCCATCTCCTGTATTAAATTATTTTACAAATATGCAACGTAACGTAATTTTTCGTCCGTCATCATTCGAACGTTATTGATTCGTTCTATTTATTTTTTATAACATCTCTTACAAAAATCACCTTACCTTCAAAAACCACAAAAAATCATCCAATACTTCGACCAATGAGTTATTCAAAGACAAGAATAAAAATTTTCATTTAAAGTGCTTCTAAGGATCTATTAATTCAGAAAAAATGTTGGACATAAATCCTATACAAAAATAATTACTCGGGAAAACCATGATGTTTAGAGGTATTTTCAGGAGCTCACAGATGGCTTGACCCAGTGACGAAATATTTTTGCAGATCATCATTAAACAATCAAATCTTTATTTCTGGGTGGTGACCACTCCAATTTATTTTTGTGACCCAACCTAATATACATATGTATGAGCATCCGACTGTGTCAGTTTTATAATTGAGCCCGGCGTCATCGAAGTTAGGTTTATGGCCAGTCAGTGCACAGTGGGCTACAAGAGCAGTTTTTGTTTCAATGTTTTGTCTAAAGCTCTATAGTCGGATTTGCGTGAAGATAGTCTGGATTTATTTTTGTCTTTGTACTTCTCATGTAATGTTATTTCATTTAATTATATTAAAATAGTCAGTGTCACGCCCAAGGCCCATACTATTTTTTTTTATTTTTTACGATTTGAACTGGGATATTGTCCTGGCTCAAGACCATTTTGCATCTATATTTAATAGAATGCAAATTTGTTTACAAATGGCATGGTGACATTTATTACTTGGCTGCAGACTACCACTATCATGATTTCCACCCTGTCTAAAGGTTTCATTCAGGTGGCTTCGCAGCGACTTTTCAACATCAAACCCGGCCTCTATAAGGAGATGATTTTCACAAACGAACGAGAATCACAACTCACTTGCCGAATTTGCGTTTAAAAAATCGCACCAAGTAATAAAGTACGCATGCCAATATCCCAGTTCAAATCAAATATTGATTACAGACCAAAAAAATACAAACGAAAAAACTAAAACAAATGACCGTTGGCACGGCAGAAGTATTGCTGGGTAACTATACCTGCACATACACATACTTACATATGCAACTCAATGAGATGCTTGTAAGATGGCATGGAATGGTATAGTAGTAGTAGTATATATATATATATATATAGTAGTAGCGAATAACAACCTTTGGTTATATCCTCTCCATTTTTGAACTAATTTATTTATATTATTTGTATGTTCATAGCCACTTTTGCAGTCACAAACTAACGTGTGAGTGGATAGCCAAATCAGAAAAAATTCGATAAATGGCTTTAGAAAAAATCTGACAATAGTTTGGCATCAAAAACTCATTTTCGAAAAAATAGTTCATAACCACTTATGCATATAAGCCCTCGATATGCAAAATGTTTTTTCATACCTTTGGCATATTTTTTCCAAAATGTTTGTATTTATTTTCGATATGTTGTCAAAAATTTTATATTTGATTGATAAAACTTCTAAATGCAAAGTTGATTTTCAATTGGAGGAAAAATAAAAATATGCAAAAATCCAAGGTCCACTGATCACTGTACTCACTGTACCTTTACTTTACCACCCCAGCGGCTAACCAGCTGACACGGATCTATGCTTAGATATCACGGTTCATTTGTTGGCCACCACAATGCGTGGTGTCCGACCAACAGCGAACTCAGGCCAATCAAAAGTCGTATATATGTATATCGTTTGTACTGTAAACTGGTGTATGTCATATAAAAAATGAAAATTAAATGTCATCATTAAATATGTATGTATATACATTTCTGTTTCCATATGTAAATGCGTACATAAATATTGACCAACAAACTCATCGCCAACCTACCATTGTCATTTACATCGACACGCTCTGTAATACAACTGAAATCCATTAAGCATGTTGTTCCATTTGCGCTTGATTGTTCTACTGATTTTTACAAACCATGTTGTGGTAAATTCATACATTATTTTGAGGTATTTAAATTTCAACATTTATTGGCTTCTTCGACGGATATCTTGCAGACAATGTCTGGACGGACATATTTCAAGACGACGAAGATGGAGTGTGACCCAAGTCCAAAGTACTTCTATAATCACTCGTGCCGGCTGAAGGCCATAAATCGTTATAACACTGTGGCCAAGATGACTACGCAAATTATTGATGTTCTACGGAATATTTCAGTAAGTATAATCAAAAAAAGTCAAAGGAATTCGAAATTTGGTGAGCTATTAAACATCTGTTGCATCTCATTTCTAGGTGAACATGGCCGTATACAAACGTAACGATGTCGGCATATACCGACCATTTCTAGTGAATATCACCTTTAGTATATGTGATTTTTTCAAACGCCGGAAGTTCAATCCTTACATGAATGTCGTTATGAAATCCTTATCGAAATATACGAATGTTAATCATTCTTGTCCCTACACGGTATGTTCAATCAATAACAAAAATATGTATGTACAGTCGAACCTGGACACCAAAAGCCTCTTTGAGCGGGAATTTGGACCTCTTTAAGTGGGATTTATAATTTCGGGTTTTTCCTCTGTAAGTGGGATATTTTACGGTGTACCACTTGTTCAGGATCGACTGTACTTACCTCAGAAGTCGGAAGGACCTAAACAAAAATTGATTCTTATCTCGTTTAGGGACTGCTAATAGCTGATGGCCTTTATATGGAGCAATCGATCTTTCCATGGGATTTTCCAGAAAGTGCCTACAAAGCTCATTTTAATTTTTTTGAAGGTCATCCCTATGATCCCATCGGTACTGTGGTGTTTTATGCGAATTTAATAAATGTACGCGATTGAAATATGTGCAATAAATGAAAGTACGGAAACTCCGAAAATTAAACTTCGTTTTCTTTTGTTTTTATAAATATCGCCAAACTATTTCAAAATATTGAAAACCTCAAAAAGTCATGTTTGTTCTTAGAAAATACGATAGTGTTTTAATTTTTGGCCAAATAAAAAATAACTTAATAAATAGCAGTGTTCAACATTCAACGATATCAAAATTCAATTTCAGTTTAATATTCAAATTGAATTTAATTTAAGCCTAGTAGCTTGTACATATTTGAGTTCAAAATATAAATTTTTTAAACATTTACATTAACAAAATAAAACTCTTTTAACTAACAGTGTTCATCCATGGATTCTAGTAGAGGGGACCAAATATGTACGTGTATCAGAGTTTTTTCGTTTTACGTGTTAAATTACACTGCGTGTAATTTTTTAAGTAATGGAAATATAACCATATACGGGACACAACTACATGATAAAAGATCATAAAAAGACCGTGTCTCCCAGTTTGGCCAGAGTCATCCATTTTTTATAGGCTCCCAAAGATTTGCGGTGTCATTTTTGCAAAAAAGTCATCATTTTTCATACCTTGCAAACCCTTTGGAATTTTGATGTACTCCCTGAGTTAAAGTTGTAGCTCTTGTCATTAAGAACAAAAATTTTGAACATATAAAATCAAAAAAACTTCATCTTCAAGGTAAAAATAGCAAATGTCGTCGAACAAATCTTATAGGCGCTAGTGTGTGTAGGTAGCGTATACGTGCTGTTGATTGAAGATAATAGCACTCATACGCACTGTAGTCGAACTGAACATTAAAAGAAACAGTCATGCAAGATATATTTTTTCATACCTAAACGGTGTTAAGAATCACTCCTAAGAAGTTCATACGTTTTAGAAAGTTGTTTATTGAGATCTTAGGTACATTTTGGTAGCTTATTGTTTCCTTGAAATTTGAACTGTTTGCTACCTATGGACCAGAAAATGGTTAAAAAATCGAATTTTTAAAAGTTTATTGCGATTTTGACCTTGAAGATGAAGTTCTTATATGTTCACAAGACAAGAGCTACAACTTTGCCTCCGAGAGTAAATCAAAATTTCAAACGGCCTGAGAAAATCATCACTTTCTGCAAAAATGACACCGAGCCCCCAAATATTTGAGGGCCCATAAAATAAATGGCGAAGGTACCTTAAATATTTATACTCTCATTTTGGGAATTATAAGTCCGATTATATGTTAAATTAAAGACACTCGTGATAGCTACAAATATTGCGAATTACACTTCCACATAGAAACAGTCTTCAATCTTTTGAAAAAAAAATTATTTATTTTTTCGAAAAAAAATTCAAAATTTGTACTTTTGGAATTAAAATAGAATGGAAATACAGCCAACTGTTGCACACACTCACTATCTACCGATATTTATGGTATTTAAGCTTTTTGAAAATATAAAATAAGAATATTTATTTTTTGATTTGAAATAAATAATGGTTTGAAATAATTAAAATATTATATTTATTTATACAATTATTATTTTAATATTTGTTTTGGTTTGTCTATATTAAAAAAATTATATTTTCCTGTAATATTACTACACTTCTACGTAAACCGACAACCTCTGTGGAATGCAATCCATGGTGGAGGGTATATAATGTTCGGCCAGGCCGAACTTAACACCGGTTTTTTTTGGCTTGGACACATTTTTTTGTTGCATTGTGTTATTGATACGGTCTACGGTATATTTATATTGTAATATAGTAATATATTGTACTGTAAGTATGTAGTTTATAGGTCAATGAAAGCCATTTATGATTTATCTGATTTAGGAAATGTTAATAGCTGATGATCTGTATCAGTCGACGTTTCCAATTTCGTATACTTAATTATAATATTTTAAATGTACGGGAATTATACAAATATAAAAATATATATTACGCTTCATTGCAACGAAATTCACTATACATCAAACAACTGTTTGCTGTTTTTGTAACAAAATTATAATCATTTCTTGAAAAGAAAATCATATAATGAAAGAAGCAAATCGCTATCATGAAACATAGAACAGTATGGCATATAAATGTAAAGAAACTAAGAGGGAAAACTTATTTTTAACATTTTTATGTATATTAAAAATTAATTAAAAACATTCATTCTTTGTCTTAAACACATATACCAAAAATATATTATACATAGATTATCGAGAAAGCTTGAATTGATAGAATTTTTCTATAAAATATACGTTTTTCTTACATTTCTCTGAAATGTAATCTATCATATGAAATATGAAATGTGTTTTATGTTATGTTTTCTAGCGTATCGGATCAATAGGTTTCTTCGGAACGATTCTCTTTATAGAAAAACTATTAAACGGAGCCATTCTACGACATTAACCCACTGGAAGCGAATTGAATTGATTGTTATTGCATTAGTATTTTTCCATTATAGGCATATTGTCGCGAGGTAATAGAAAATCAAGTTCGAGCTAAATTATCATTCTGAATGACTTTAAAATTCATTCGATATCTGTTTATACCCTCAACCTAATGGTATAATCATTTTGTTATTCCTTTTGTAACACCTTGAAATATTCGTCGTGGTAAAATTCTAAGTCAATCTAGCCATGTCCGTCTGTCTGTTGAAAGCACGCTAGCTGTCGAACGAGCGATCTAGGAGGTTCAAATTTTCTCTGAATATGTCTTATGGTTGCAGGTCGGTTGGGATTGAAAGTAGGCGAAATTGGTCCAGTGGGAAAATCGTTTTCACCTAATTTTTAAAATTGTAGGTTAAAACCGTAGACACGTAAAATGGAGAAATTTTTTAAAAATCGTGTTTTTGGGACGAAACGGAATAAAAATGGTGCCAATGATACGACAACAGCTAGAATCATGAAAATCGGTGTGTACATTCCTCTAATTGCGTAGGCACGTAAAATAGAGGTATTTTTCAAAATTCGTACTTTTGTGACGAAAAGGGATACAAATGGTACCAATGATACGACAGCAGCTAGAATCATGAAATTCGGTGTGTACATTGCGTAGACACGTCAAATGGAGAGATTTTTCAAAATTCGTGCTTTTGGGACGAAAAGGGATAAAAATGATGTCAATGATACGACAACAGCTAGAATAATGAATTTCGGTGTGTACATTCCTCTAATTGCGTAGACACGTAAAATAGAAGGATTTTTCAAAATTCGTACTTTTGGGTTGTTCGTACCATGGGTTGCAGTTGGAGGGTAGGTGTATTCTGAGAAAATATTGGGGGTTAGTCATACATTTGACTCCACTACGGGCTTCCGTGGGGCAGTTAGAGTGGTGGGAGCAAATTTTATAAAAAATTATATATTTTTGTTGGGAGAGAAATGGGGCCAGTCTTACATGTCTTCCCTCTGGGTTTACTAGGGGGCTGTTTTTAGTCTTTCCTTTATTAAAAAAAAATTATAAAAAGTTAAAAAAATGTGTGAGGACCACTGTAAGGTTTGAAGATAGAGGATAGGTACGTTTTGAGAAAATTATGGGGGGTTGGTCATATATTTGACACCACTATGGGTGGGAGAAAATTTTATAAAAATTAGGTTTTTTATGGAAGCCCCATTAAGAAGTGGTGGTAGGAGATATGTGTGTTCGGAAAAAATGTTGGGAAGGGAAAATTAATTTTTTGGCCCATTCATTTTTTTTCGAACCTCATAAAATTGGGGGTTCTATCATATCCAAATCGAACTCCTAAAATTATAATTCTAAAATCCTAATGGTCACCTTATCCATGACACCAATATCGAAATGTAAATTGTTCAATTATCAAAAACTCAATCATAAATGCTCGGCAATTTTCTTCGTATGAAACCTAGCATTTGTAAAATATTGTTTGTTTCCTTCGACATCAACGGTGGCCACAAACGATTTACAACAAATCGTTTCGTAATTCTCTAAATTAAGTTTTTTTGTTGCAAGCGAACCATAAAGTCCAGGCATCACTGATATACATAATTAAACGTTGTCATATGAACATAAATAAATTAAACTATTTATAAATAATGAAGTACAAACTCATCGCCAATCTACCGTTGACATTTATGTCAAAGAGTTATTTCTTTTAGAAATACAAACTTGCGTTCCTTAGTGCTTGACTAACGTGTGTGTCAAAGAATAGTCCCTATGCTTTGTTAGTCGAATTTAATAACGTCTATAATTTATAGGATTCATTCGCCCAGATAAGAAAATATTTTACAGAATTGTGTTTTAATAACTTTAAACTGGATATCTTGCAGACTATGTGTAGCTGAAGGCGATTTATGGCCAAGATACTGTGGCCAAGATGACTAAGTACATAGTACATAGTAATGTCAAATATGAGATGTAAGCATCTCATCTTAATATCCAAATTTCACGGCAGAGTAGCAAATACATTATCTTTTCGAAATTTGGGGAGGAGGAGTAGGATAATTATCTTCACTTCATACAAATTAACCATTTCTCATTGCTAGGTAAACATGGCAATTTACAAACGAAACGATGTCGGCATATATCTACCATTTCTAGTGAATGTCTCCTTCAATGCATGCGAGTATTTAAAACCCAAAATGTCCAACCTTACATGAGTGTTGCTATGAAGACCTTCTCGAAATATACCAATATTAATCACTCATGTCCCTTAACGGTATGTTCAATAACAAAAATATTTATTTAGTTACTTCAGTAGTCGGAAAGAGCAAAACAAACATTGGTTCTTATCTCTTTTAGGGAATGCTTATAGCTGATGGACTGTATATGGATCAAACGATCTTTCCATGGGAATTTCCCGAAAGTTCCTATAAAGCTCAATTAAATTTTTATGAAGATTATCCGTATGATCACATCGGTACTGTGGCACTTTATTTGAATATTTTGAATGTACACGAATGATGTACAATAGGCTGGGTCGCGGTTCATACAAATTGAAAAACAGTTTCCAGTCACCCTACAAAAATAAAGTTTGGATTGTTTAATGATGATTTGCAAATATTAAAACAAAATATTAACTAAAAATAATGTTTTAACCGTGTAATTTTTTTATGTTGCTTCTGTCCGAATCTTTTTCTGAAATAATAGTCAAGCACTTTAAATATAAATTTTGATTATTTTATTAGAGTAATTTATTGGAATTATTGGACGTTTAAAGTATTTTTGGTGAATTCTCACAGTGACAACTGGACACTTTTTCTCATTTGGTTGTAGTATTTTATAAAAAATAAATATTTGCTGTCAATACCTTTCGAATGATGTCTAAATCATGAACATCAGCAGGAAATTTACGACGCAGCGTTCATTTTTTGTAAAAAGAGTTTGAAAATTTTGGCTCGGAAACGCCAGCTGCAGTATTTCACAAAAATGGAGACAGTAACTTCATTTTTCGTCTGATATTCATTATATATACATCATTCGAAAGATATTGATTCCTTCTATTTATTTTTTTTATTACAATTCTTACAAAATGTTTCCAAGAAATATAATTTTGGACATCATCATTACACAATCCAATCTCCATTTCCTGGCGGGGTGACTGCACCAATATTTTTTCGAGACCCATCTTAATGTATTACATATTTATTAAGGGTGGCTAGAATCCCTTTAGTGGGTTTCAGAAAACAAATTTATGAGCCAAAAGATGGTGGTTATGGGGTGAATGTAAAAGGGCGCTTGACCTCCGCCCGCGTACACTTACCTCACAACCCCCTTTTTCCGAACCTCACAAAATGGAGTTTTCTAGCATATCCAAATCGAACTCCTAAAATTCCCATACAACACTATCCCACCCCTAATACACATATATTTATTTATTTATTATTATATCTAAATTTATTATTTTATATTTATTATATCTAAATTGCTCATTCGTAGCAGTAATTGCGTATTTTTACGTCTTATCCCTCACCTTTGACCCCCGCCCGCATACACTTAACCCACCGCCCCCATTTTTTCCGAACCTCACAAAATGGAGGTTTCTAGCATATCCAAATCAAACTCCTAAAATTCCCACCCACTATCCCACCCCTAATACACATATATTTGTATTGGAAATATTTCTAAATTGCTCAATCGTAGCAGTAATTGCCCGGAAATGATTCTAATTGATGGTGCACCAAATACAAAATTACACAACATTTTAAATAAAACAAATGTTAAAACAACTCGAGAACAAGTTGTGGCGGAAAATATATTTTTTTAAATAGTGAAAAAATTGGTTGGAACTTACTAACATTATTTTTTATATGATGAATAATTTCAGCACTATTTATAAAGATGTGGGGAACATATTTTTCCGGCAAAATTAGAAGCAGATTTAATAAAACTTGACAAATCAGTTTAGCAACTTGAGCCCGAATTCAAATCTATTTTAATGATGGACACATTTTGTTTTTATCCACAATTAAGTGAAGGTATCGCATTTTGACTAGAATGACAAATTTGTTCTTGATATTTTCAAGATGTATTGAGATAAGTTTTAAAAAATAAAAGATCTTATGGAAAAACATCAACGCAGACGTCAAACGTGCTTCAAATAAATCTCTGCCTTACGTCAGAGATAGTAGATCTATTCTATTTCGAATACAATCAAATAACACCCAATTGCAAATAATTCATTATTTCTGTAGATACGAAGTATTGTGCCGATCCAGATGTCATGTTAACACGACAAGTTACGACATAAATCTTAAAATGTTGTTCTCGACAACAACCAATGCAGAGCACAAACAAACTCATTGTTCGCTTGTTATGAACGGATATTAGCAAAGCTTAATGTCCGGTATATTATTTATTCGGTGGCAATTTTGGGAATATTTTGAACAATACTTTTGCCCAAAGTAATTGTAATGTATATTTGTGTGCATTAAACGTGTTTTATTTGTGGAATATTTTGGCATAAAAATTTTATATCCTCTACCATAGCGTGGTAAGTAGGTAGATATTATGTCGTTGTGTATTTTGTTGTCTATCAAATCTTTACTCAGTCACCGATGCTAAATCATAATGCCAAATTACACGGTTCAGCAGCACTTTATTATCAATATTAATATTGGGCTGCGCAAACGTTGCACACTTAGCAACAATTTTAAGCGAAGTCCCAACGCCCTCAATTGTTGATAAATGGCTATGTTGGCAAACAAAATTGTCGTGCATAGCAATAACTGAGTACACAGGTTTTCATTTGGTGATCTCCTCTCAATTTTTCAAGACTTCACAGTTTTAAGTACATATATAAAAAATTTATAAAAAATATTTAAATATTTCAACCCATCAGTTTATGTTAACATTCCCATGTTTATGATAATTTTCATAGATTTTATAAAGAAACTTCATTAATTTTATGAAAAACTTTCATAAATATTAATAATTTATACTGAAGTTTTCAATATAAACAAAAAAGCAAAAAAAGGTCTGACTTGTTGGCTAACCAATCAACCATTATTGTCTTTGAAATGAATATGTCTTTGACCTAAATCAGAGTACTTACTTATGTCAGAGGTAACAAAGGACAAATGAGAACTGCTACCATTTAACGAATAAAGTCGGCACACTAAAAATGTAGTTGTAAGTTATGAAACATTTAATAAGAATTATGAAATCCTTCATTACATTTATGAAGATATTTCATAACACAAATATTTTATTGGTTATCACGTATTTCATAATCTTTAAGAATTGTTTATTTAATACAATGAAAATACGAAAATTAAAACAATGCCAATATTTACTCCAGAATGAATTTCAATACCACCTGCGTGTAATTTACCTCTATTAGTTCGATTTGCTACAAAATCAGTTATTATTATGTTTTTGGGCATATTTATAAACTCAAATTGGCATAAAATTTGGCTTGAGGATAAAGAAAATTTGCTCATTTTTTAAATTTAATGACCAGAAAATGAGTAATTTACGTTTTGAAACTAAAAAAATCGACTTTTTGCCCTAAATGTATTCTATCTTCCAAGGGTGCAATTTCGGGGAAAAACGGGGAACACTTCGACCTTTGATAATGTGTGCTTTATTCTTCAAAGGCTTTAAAATAAAAAAAGTTATGTTGGTTCAAAGTCATACAATTTTTCACGAAGGATATTTTTTAAATATTTATTACAAACAAAGTTTTTTTGGTACAATCATAGGTACAACTAAACTACAATTTCTAATAAAAGAAATTTGAGCGGAGAATCTCTTAAAATGTGAGAGAAACAGTTCGACAAAGTCGAAAAAAAATATTTTTTTTAATTTTTAAAATCTGAAAAAGGTGAAAATAATACATAAAATAAGGGTTAAAAACTTAAAAACAAAAAATAAAAATTTTACTTTTTTTTTTAAATCGAAAAATAGGAAAAGTTGTCAACTTTTGGCTAATTTCTAAAATATATCCGATTGCACGAATTTTCAATGTTAATAACTCAAGATAATTCCTTGTCTAATTTCAATTTTATAGAAAAAAAATGTGAAGAAAAGTTATTGAATTTTTGGTCGATGGATTTTGATTCTGAACCACTGTGCGCCTCCATTTTAGACTCTGACTCTGCCAACCATGTGAGGTAAAACATGAATAGTTTAAATTAATTTGTTTAATTAATTCTATAACTTTCGATCGGAGATGTTTCCATATAATTTGCAAAATGTTGGCTGCTGCATGGCCCTCTAAAAATGTACTGCCAAAAGTACATTTGTTCACCGATTGCAAATATTTTGCACACAAAATGTACATACATACTTCTATATAATTTTAAGAGCTGCAAAAGTTGTAACACTGAATTACATTTTTTGGCGAGGCTTGTTATTTGAAAATCAGGTTAATAATGAATAAAAATACTAATTCATTATTAACCCGATTTTCAAGTAATTTGACGATGATAATTTTTTTCTCAAATTCTAAAAAAATATTGGAAATTGAAATATCCAATCCAAAGAGGTCTAACTTTAATCGTTTTTAAGGCAGCATCATCTGTTCACTTATAAAATTTCTTCTTCCTGGAGGTGCAAATTTCATAATTTAGATACATCATCATTTGGTCACTGTGAAAAATTGTCAAATCAAAAGAGTATATAATTTTTGAAGACTGTATTTTTCTGATTCGTAATTATAATAAGATTTACCTCCTTACTCGAAACGTCGATTACCATGATAGACACATATTTAAAAACGCTATATCAAACTATAAATAAAAGAAGAAAAATCAAAAGATTGTTTACGACAGCACTGTCAAAACAATTACTGGCAATTTTGTCGGTAAAATAGACAATTAGCGAGTATACCTGTTTGTGTCGAATAAAACACGCTTATTATACATCTGATCCGGTTATCAGCGGAATGTAACATTCAACTAATACTACACCGTTCGCACAGCAGCAGTAGAACTTTGTTCGTTGTATTTAATTTTTAATCTGATTATACCGCATCAAATGATATAACAAGAGCATAATAATTCCCAACGATGCTCAGCGAGTGAAAAGTTGGTTACTGACTGAATGTATGCTTATTGTGTTTGAATTGCATTCTTGAAATAAAAAAAAAAAAATAATCTTTTTCAAATATTTTCGATATTTGCCATAGCTATCAGAAGCAATTTGACAACTGACTGAGTGAATGTAGTTGAACAGTAACAATGACGTTTTCTTAAGCCTGTATCAATAATCAGTCATGGCTAAAATTAAAGCAAACATCACTATTAAGAATTACATGTTAATTGAAATTACGCTGACGTATGCACTGGTACACTGTGCTGCCGGTACACTGTGGTCATTGTTCGTTAATGAAATGCTGTTTATTAAATAATTACACGGTTCGACTCATGCACAACAGCGAATTCAAATCCGATTTAATCGAACACAATGAACTTTAATATTCAAAATAAAAATAAAAAAATATACAGATTTGTTCAATATTTGATGAGCAGTAAAACAAATTAGATGGAGACGAAATCTAATTTATTATACCCTCCACCTCCGGGATGGGGGTATACTAACTTTGTCATTCCGTTTGTAACACCTTGTAATATCGATCTGAGACCCAATAAAGTATATATATCCTTTATAAAATTCTAAAGCGATCTCGACATGCTCGTCCGCCCGTCTGTTGAAAGCACGCTATCACCTAAACGAAAGGAGCTAGGACGTCCAAATTTTCCATAAAAGGGTGGAATGGTACAAAAAGGGATAAAAATGGTACACATTAAACGACAACAGCTAGAAAAACGAAATTCGGTGTGTAAAAGAGTTTTTTCCAAATTCGTGCTTTTAAGAGGTAAAATGGAATAGAGGGATAATAAAAATGGTACCAACCAAACGGCTGCACCTAGAATAATAAAATTAGGTTTATACATTCCTCTGATTGCGTAGACACGTAAAATAAACGGATTATTCTTACTTTTTGGGGATAAAACTGAAAAGGGAGATAAAAATAGTACCAACCAATATTTATGGTATTTTAGCTTTGTGAAAATATAAATATACGAATATTACATTTATATTTATTTATAAAATTATGTTTTAATATTTGTATATGTTTTGGTTTGGCTATATTAAAAAATATATATTTTCCTGTAATATTACTGCACTTCTACGAAAATCGGCAGCCTCTGTGGAATGCAATCCATGGTGAAAGGTATATACAGTTCGGCCTGGCCGAACTTAACGCCTGCTTGTTGAACGTTTTTACTTGTTTTTAAATTAAATTATTCTTAAAACAAAGACCCAATTTTAGCGTTATTTTTCAAATATATTTTATTACACCCTCACTCTGCAGAGTAGGAGTGTATATTAGAGCGTACCAGGTTACAAGTAAAAAAAAAAAGTTCGCCGTACACCTTCGAATATGAAGTATTATTGAAAGGTAGTTTCAAAAAATTTTTTTTATTTTTTTATGCCGAACGTAGGGGTCGCGCTTTTACATTTTTCTATATAACTTCTGCATTTATAAACGGATTTTAAAGTGTGATACATCGATGTTTTTGTCCGATTTTTTTGTCTTTGAAGTCATTGAGCTCAAACATGATTCATGATTTTATGCGAGCTTTAATTTTCGATTATTAGAGTGGTACATTAGGGTAGTAGCAACTGAGAAATGATGGGTAAGTACCAGAAGGGGGTGCTTGAGCTCAATGACTTCAAAGACAAAAAAATCGGCCTCGTCGAGACAAAAACATCGATGTATCACACTTTAAAATCCGTTTATAAATACAAGTT
Organism: Polietes domitor; assembly: GCA_947397865.1. NCBI lineage: Eukaryota > Metazoa > Arthropoda > Insecta > Diptera > Muscidae > Polietes > Polietes domitor. Next base: position 190,995,332 of record OX377618.1, on the reverse strand, counting down.
ATATAGAAAAATGTAAAAGCGCGACCCCTACGTTCGGCATAAAAAAATAAAATTTTTTTTTTGAAACTACCTTTCAATAATACTTCATATTCGAAGGTGTACGGCGAACTTTTTTTTTGAGGTACGCCCTAGTGTATATATGTATCAATTGGGACAAAAAATTGAAGGAGTCACTTGGATATTCGGAATCGGCTATATTTTGGTAAATAAATGTGACGGGTTTTGCCACGCCCCTTCCAGTACCTCCCACATAGATAACTCAAAACTTCGTAAAATTAAAGCTGTTATAATTTATATACTGATGATCGGAATACTGTTACATAAATAAAACCGACATAAAATCTATACGGGTAGTCCAAATCATTGAACTTTGATATTTGAAAATATTTTTATAATCACTTTAAATCTAAAAATATTTACGCTGTAGACACGCCCCTTCGTGTACCTAATTCATAAAATTAAATCATAATCATAACTTTTATATTGGTACATGGGATCCACTAAGACTTGATATTTGATCATATTTTTACATTTGTTTTATAAATGTGGAAGCTTGGACCATGAGATCCTAACACCTTCCACACAAATTATCCTGCCGTACGTTAAATTTAATTCCTTATAACTTCCATATATATGTTCTCTGAGAGTGAGGGTATGTATATGTGGGTTTAGCCGACTGAAGCTTACTTACTTGTTTTTATCTATAGGTTGTTATAGGTTCGGTTCCATTTTAAGATAATGATTAAACGGTCATAATTGATCAGACCTGACAACGATATTATCGGCTGTACTCAGTTTAGCCAGACTTGCCAGATGTGGGGATTTGTCCCCAACCATGGGGATTTTTTGATGGTCTAAGAGGACAAGAAATATGAAACAGGAGATTTTTGTGGGATTTCATTAAACATTTTGTATGGATATTCTAAGGACTTCGAAGAATATTTATTAGGCCTGTTCGATTGGTCTTTCTAGCTTAAAATTAAGAGACTTGATAAGGTGGCAGCATTTAAATAAATCGAAATCTGGCACCACCTTACTCGGTAACTAAGAGAGTTGTGAGGTACTTTCTTGTTAAGCGAATAAATTCCATACAAATATTAAGCTAGTAAGTCCATTACTATTTCTGTTATTTCAGTTTAACTGGGAATGCAAATTTATTTACAATTGTCTCTGTGACATTTATTACATAGCTGCTCACTATATTTATCATGATTTTGGTCGGTGACGATCATCTTCGGCCTGTCAGAAAAAAAATTTTAATAAAGCATTGAAATACAGTAATACTATCAATACAAATTATAATTAATGATGTTCCAAATTCCTAAAACATTCGCTTTCATCAAACAAGACATCAAAGCGATATACACACTTTTAACTTTATTTTTGCATGAAATATTTTATTTTCTAGGTATTTATCTTATTTCCGAAAATATGGGATATAAAATAATTATTATAGCGTACTTACTCCATCAATTAAAATTTACTCAAAATTAGTTTTATTTACTCATTAAAACAACAAACATACTAAAATCGAGTACAATTTTAAGACTCAATTTTATTAACAAATGATACAAAACAATTAATTGTCTAAAACGAAATGTATTGCAATTTGAAATAAGGAGTCACGACATAGGATGATGCAAATATTTCTTGCTTGTCGACGAATCAACAAATCATCCGTAATTTGGTCCAATTCTTTGAAATAAAACAACTTTCCTTATATTTGGGAATAATTGGGGATTTTTCATGACAATTTTGGGGACAATAAAAATGCATCTGGCAAGCCTGAGTTTAGATGGTCATTTAGAGAAATGTGCTCAATGGACAACTGGTTGCAACTACTCTCGCACGGTGTAATACGTAACTTAGATTTTGTTAACATCATCTAATTTATAATGCAAATTAAACTTAAATTAGCAATAAATTGACGAAGTAAACCTTATGCAAATAATAATAACAATAACATTTAGTTTTCAGAAGACGTATTCGTGTTGAACGAACGAATCGTCAAAATAGAAGACGCAAAAAGTGGATTTAATTGTTTTGCATATATGTTCCTTTCATATTTTCAATCGTTTGAGGCGCATTTCTATTGTGAAAACCGGCCCTAATTAAAAAGGAAAATCATTTAAATTAATTAATTCAACAATAAATTAATTCAAATTTGTAATAAAATTCACATTTTTAATATTATAAAAGCCTTCGATTATTAGTTATGCGATGACGTCTAAACAACTTAACCCGTTTTATTTAAATTTTCTATATATGTTAAAGGTTTGAATTTTCGGAATGTGGTTGGTCCTCTTTATTAACTGATTGCATTAATACTTTCCGGAGAGAAGACAGCATACACGTTACACTTTCTATCAGTGCACTGTGGTCCAGGATCAAATACCATCTGCAAAAATTCAATATTATTTGATCTTTTAAACATTTTTGAGTTTTGTAGAAACCCGAATTTAGGCAAGGACCCAAGGATTACTTTGAGATGTTGAGAATTGAAAATCGTACAATCGGGTATATTTTAGAAATTATAGCAAAGCTGACTGCTTTTCTTATTTTTCGATTTAAAGGAAGATTAAAATTTGTAATTCTTTCTTTTTATACGCTCCACGAGAGTATTATGTCTTTGTGCATTTGTTTGTAACACCCAAAAGGAAGAGAGATAGACCCATTGTTAATTATACCGATCGACTTAGAATCACTTTTTGAATCGATTAGCAATGTTAGTCCGTCTGTCTGTCTGTCTGTCCATCTATTCTTGTAATCACGATACAGGTCGCAATTGTAGACAGAACCAAATGAAACTTTGCACAACGAAGTTTTTCGGGATAAGAACGAACGCTATTTAATTTGAAGAAAATCGGTACAGATTTAGATATAGCCCCCATACGAATGTCACTCCCGATTTGACACTTTTCACTCTAGATACCACATATTACAACAGATTTTCTTCAAAATTGGCAAAACATCTTATATTCCAACTAGAAACACCTGTGGTAAAAATGGGTCAGATAGGTTCAGATTTATATATAGCTCCCATACAAATTTCGCTCCCGATTTGACTTTTTCCGCTCTAGAAACCACATATTGTATCAAATTGTCTTCAGATTTGGCAAAACATCTTATATTTCATCTAGAAACACCTGTGGTAAAAATGGGTCAGATCGGTTCAGATTTATATATAGCTCCCATACAAATTTCGCTCCCGATTTGACTTTTTCCGCTATAGAAACCACATATTGTATCAGATTGTCTTCAGATTTGGCAAAACATCTTATATTTCAACTAGAAACACATGTGGTAAAAATGAGGCAGATCGGTTCAGATTTATATATAGCTCCCATACAAATTTCGCTCCCGATTTGACTTTTTTCGCTCTAGAAACCACAAATTTTAACAGATCCTCTTCAAATTAGGCGAAATATATTATATATGTCCTAGAAACACCCATAGTGAAAATGGGTCAGATCGGTTCAGATTTACATATAGCTCCCATACGAATATCACTCCCGATTTTATTTTTTTCACTCTAGATAACATATTATACAAGAGATTTTCTTTAAAATTGGCAAAGCATCTTATATTTCAACTAGAAACACCTGTGGTAAAAATGTGTTAGATCGGTTCAGATTTATATATAGCTCCTATACAAATTTCGCTCCCGATTTAACTTTTTCCGCCCCAGAAACCACGAATTTTCACCGAATTTCTTCAAAGTGAGCATAACACCTAATATTTGAACTGGAAGAACTTATTGTGAAAGTTAGTCACATTTTTCGATATAGCCCCGAAACAAATATTCTTATCGATTTGACCAATCGAACCAGGTCGTATTAGCCTATGATTAGGAAACATACAAAAATTCTTCCCGTTTTCACTTTTTTACCGAGTTGGACTGTATTCGGTTGGAATGTGGAGTGTATCATATAGTCGGCCACGCCCGACTTTAGCCTTTCCTTACTTGTTTTACATATAGTTACGTATTTGTTCATAATTTGTCAGATTTTAAATTAAAAAAATCTTTTTTTTCGACTTTGTTGAACTGTTTCTCATGAAGGGCTTTTGCGATTTTATTAGAAGCAAACTTAGGGTGCGGAAATTCGGAACAGTTGGGTTTAGGAAAATTTAGAAAAATATTTATTATATAAAGGGTGATTTTTTAAGAGCTTGATAACTTTTTTTTAAAAAAAACGCATAAAATTTGCAAAATCTCATCGGTTCTTTATTTGAAACGTTAGATTGGTCCATGACATTTACTTTTTGAAGATAATTTCATTTAAATGTTGACCGCGGCTGCGTCTTAGGTGGTCCATCCGCTTAGTCCAATTTTGGCATTTCCACGTTTTTGAGTAACAGAGACCCAATTGGTGCGAACGGCGACGAATCGAAAATTGGTGGTCATCATTAACACTGGCCGATAAAACTGCGATATTTTCTTCAGTTCGCACTCTACGTAAGCGTGTTGGTGGTTTAATGTCCAACAATGTAAATTTGGTGCGAAATTTAGTCAAAATAGCCCGAATAGCCGCTTCAGTGGGTCGATTAAACTGACCATAAAATGGAAGCGCGCAATGAACTTTCTTAACAGAGCACGCATTTTGATAATAAAATTCAATAATTTGCAAGCGTTGTTCGTTTGTAAGACGATTCATGATGAAATGTCAAAGCATACTGAGCATCTTTCTCTTTGACACCATGTCTGAAATCCCACGTGATCTGTCAAATACTAATGCATGAAAATCCTAACCTCAAAAAAATCACTCTTTATATGGGAATTAAAACAATTTATATTTTAATGTTTAGTATTTAAAAAAAAAACAGATTTTATTATATTTTTCCTATCATAAGATGGGAGTATATTCATTTTGTCATTCCGTTTGTAACACCTTGAAATATTCATAGTATAAAGTATATATATTTTTAAGACACGAACAATAAATATAACTTTTGGCATTCATACCAAGCGGATGTTGCTAAAACCATAAAATTCAGTGTTCAGTTCAGTGTTCGTACTTTTAGGGTCAAAATGAAATATGGAATAGAATTGGTACCATTTTGCTATAGCCGAAGACATATTTTGAAAAGGTGTAAAAACAACACACACTAATGTATATCGAGGGCTTATATTCATAAGTGGCTATGAACCATTTTCTCGAAAATGAGGTTTTAATAACTATAACTATTCTCATATTTAGATGTCATCTGTCATATAAATTTGGAGAAGAAAGTTTTTTTTTTTCAATTTTTTATGAACTGTTTGGTGTGGATTTTGGGCTGTACGGAAAAGTTGGGTTGATGGGATGAGGTACTGCCAAGCCAGTCGTGGTAGTCACACAAATGATATTGTGTTCCATTAGTAAATGACAAAGTTCAACCTTTCCATTAAAACAAAAAATTTTAAAAAATTGTAGAACTAATTTAAAATGTTAATTGGCCTACCCTATATTATAATGTACGGTGCAGTAGCATTTGGTAAAGCATAGTCGGCCATGCCCGCCTTCCCTTCTTTACTTTGTTTAAATAGAATTTGTTACTGAACAGACAATGGAAATTACAAAACAATACCAACAGGGAACACTCCTAAAAACCCATTTCAAAATGTAATGAGTCAAATGCAGTGATTTGAAATAATTTTATTATCTTGCAAATGTTTGCCATCAAAACACTCTAAAAAACAAATATTATTCTTGATCCACTTGAATTGTAATGAAAATCTGGTTTGAGAACAATTTAAAATTGACAATGAATATTTAATTGTTTAACACTAATTGAACAATTTTGGGAATTTTACATTCGTCCAGTTTCGCAGTAAACAGAGTTTTTATTGACACGCTTAAAGAGAACTTGGAAGAATTAATTAACATTTTTTATTACATCATCTTACTCTTATTTAAATATTATTTGAAACCCAAACTCAAAAAATAGTTAATACTTTTTTTAGAAATATTACGTTTGCCAAATGTTTCCTTCAATAAGTCGATTGTTTGAGACTCTGTATGTCAAGTGATGTCGTCCTGTTGAAAAAAAAACACATATTCAGTCAAGATTCCAATTCATTTGGTCATTAAGTGATCGGCAAAAACGGGTCGAACATGAAAACATTTTTTTACAATATTACATCCTTTAGCATACATGCACCAATACATTTTAATATTTTCATAATTATGGGTTTTTACGTGTTTTAAGAAGCGATCCTTGGAAATTACATGCCTCCGTATTTACACCACAACCTATCGACATAAATGCTGACTATTAGTTTTAAGTTGTATTTGAATGGAGCGTTGTTGTGTGGAAATTACTTGCTGTGTAATACAAAATTATTGATTTATTTTGCAAATATTTTATCTTGTAAACACACCTATAACATTTTTTTGTTGAAAAATTGCTCAACGTAACTAATGATTATTGTGCATTTAATCACTTTTTAGTCTGTTGACGACCAAAATGTAAAAAAGACATATAATCATACAACAAAGTGGTCGATTGTGCTGTATACAGCGCACAGTGGGTAGTTTTCAGAGAAAGCAATTAAATACCAATAACACTATACTATCGGCGGCCATTTTGTTGGTACCATTTTTATCACCTTTTTCCAGGGACATACTCACTGAATATCATCATTCTAGCTGCATTCGTTTAGTTGGTACTATTTTTATCCCCTGTAGCCATTGTATCCATTGGATGTACGAATTTGGAAAAAAAGTTTTATTTTTCGTGTCTACGCAGTCAGAGGAATGTATACTCCGAATTTCATGATTTAAGCTGCTATCATTTGGTAGGTACTATTTTTATCCCCTTTTTCCACTTGAACCCCAAAAAGTACGAATTTTTTAAATTTCTTTTATTTTACGTGTCTACGCAATCAGAGGAATGTATACATCGAATTTCATTATTCTAGGTGCAGCCGTTAGGTTGGTACTATTTTTATCCCTCTATCCCCATTTAACCCCTTAAAAGTACGAATTTAGAAAAAATACTTTTATATTATGTATCTACTCTATTAGAGGAATGTACACGCCAAATTTCGTGTTTCTATCTGTTGTCGTTTGATAGGTACCATTTTTATCCCTTTTTGTCCCATTTCGGTCCCTACAAATAAAAATCACTCTATGGTGCCCTTTTATGCTATAGAGGGAATGCGCATTGCAAATATCAACTAATATGTTCAAAAAACATGCTGAAATGCTCTAAATATTAGGGTTATTTTCAGTCCTTGAGAGGGAAAAATTTTTCCCTCTGGGCCGATTTCGTCCACTTTCATTCCCAACCGATCTACAACCATAAGACACATTTAGGAAAATTTTGAACCTCCTAGCTCATTTCGTTCGGCCGCTATCGTGCTTTCAACAGACAGACAGACGGACATGGCTATATCGTCTTAGAATTTTACCACGACCCAGAATATATATACTTTATGGGGTCTCCGATGAATATTTCAATGTGTTACAAACGGAATGACAAAGTGAATATACCTCCATCCTGGAGGTGGAGGGTATAAAAATGGGACAAAACGGTTTAAAAAATGGTACTAACCAAACAGCTACAGAATTGTGAAATTCGGTGTATTGCTCTGATTTAAAAATAAAGATATATTTCGACATTCGTAACTTTATGTTGAAAAATGGATAAAATTGGTACCAAGCAAGCAGCTGTAGCTAGAATCACACTCATCTGTAGCGTTTACACTCGTCTGTTTTCGTAAACACGCAAAATATGAGTATTTCTCCAAATTCGCCCTTTTTAGGGTCAAAATAAAAAGAGAATAAAATGGGTACCAAGCAAACGAATATACCTAGAGTCATGAAATTAGATGTGTACATTCCAATGTGGACCTGAAACATAACTAATCTTTTAAATTTGTACTTTTCAGTCACTTTGTCTGTAGATGAATCAAGAAATTTCAAATGGGTGAAAATGTTTCTCCCTAATGACGCCTGATAATACACCTAATATATGAAGATTGCTTCCTCTTGTTCACGTTTATAATGATGAAGCAATGCAACTTATTTAAAACAGTGCTCATAACTATATCTTATAGCTTGAAATAGTAAACAAACAGTAAACAGTAATGCGCATTAAAAATATCACAATTTTCATAATATGGTTCCACACTTATATGTACAGTCGGCAGCCACTAATCTGCCGGTAATACAAATACGGCCGAACTTAACTCCTTTTTACTAACCTTTACTTTACTTACTTGTAACTCGCACACAATTGTCACTATCCTAGGTAATATTAAATATTTCATAACTTCTATACTGGTGCATGGGATCCACTATGACTTGATATTTCATCATGTTTTTACAATTGTTTTATAAATGTGGAACACAAAATTTCCTGCCCTACATTAAATTTAATTCCTTACAACTTCCGTATATATGTTCTCTGAGAGTGAGGTTATATATAAGTCGGTTTAGCCGATTGAAACTTACTTACTTGTTTTTTTTTTATGAAATTTAGTCATATTTCAGTGACCTGACTGAGTGAATAAATTTCGTCATCTAATATTTCCTTTTTACATTCATCTGCGCGAGAATTAATATGTATACAAAGTTATTTTCTATACACGAAACATTGTTACTACCTATTGGACAAAAATTTGGGAAAATTTTACTTTTTTCAATATTTAAAATTCAAACGGATTACAATTTTTGATTGGATTACCATTTTATTCAGAATTCTCTTACATATCGCCAAGAGTCACTGTTTATCCACTGTGCGTCATTTATGACAACACTAAAAAAGCTCAGTAATAATTCAAATAACAATATAATGCGATTCAAGACTAAATAAATATTCATTCATTCGTTCACGACGTTGATGTAATACAAAAAACGATAATTTCCTGTTGATAGGTGTGTTGTCATCATTCCCCAAAACCAATACAAAAGGGCTAATGGTTCATGGAATGGCTTTTATTAAAAATTCCCACCCAACAATGGCAGGCAAGTCTAAATTAAGTATATGGAAATTGTAGTGATTGGTAATAACCAATTAATAACACTGTTCAACACAATTAAATACACATGTGTCAGTTACTTTGATATAAGTCACGCTTTATCCGTTTTGAGATATACAATGGAAGCACAAAATATCGTACAACATATAGAACTTTTAGAAAATAAATTAACATCGTTGGCACCCGACATATCTTGCACGCTTAAAGTGCTTATAAAAACTTTATCATTCAAAAAATAGCTAATTCCGAATATCCTTGTGGAAATTTCATTGGTTTTTACTTAACATAGGAATATGGATCATTTGAATGGGAGGTATCAGACAGTTATTGTGTACACTAGCCAGACAGACTAACGGACGGGCTCAACACCTTAAAATACTGTGAAAAGTATTTGGTCAAATTATACATAGGGCCTTAAGTCACTCCTTCAATGCGTTACCCTTTTTTCTAACCCAAATAATAAGTATCTGTAGAGTGAGTGTATATTTAAAATGTATCATTTTTTGAATTTTTGAATAATTTCACTGTCATACTAACATTTGATGACATTCGTGAAAAGAAACAAAGAGGCTCATTCATTGAAGAGTTGGAGGATAAAATTTGTATACAAAAATGTTCCTCGTAATGTCATAAAGTCCACTGTGCCTTGTTTATGTGCTGCATAGTCACCTGCAATTCAAAAAAGTCGTAACATCAAAACATCGACTTTTGTATTGATTACGCACATTTGACTAAAATACACAATGTGACAACAGTTTAGACTTCTTCATATAGAAATACAGATATTATACCGAAAATCTACAAAATATATGGAATAGAAACATAATACGAACTTAATTTGATTGGACGTTTCTTATTTCTCCTTTTGAAAATGCGTGCCTTTACAATATGTAAATATTAACCATTAATAATAAGGGCCAATTTTTCATTGAATTCATTACATGTTCTTTTGTTTATAAAACTTCGTTTAGTTAACAAAATACAGAATTCTTAAAATAAACTATATTATTAATACCAAAGAGTATGAGACTCCAAGAGATAAATTTCTCTCACTCTCTGTTACAATTGACGCAAAAAGTGTTAACCGTTAAGGGTTCGTTTGTGAAATTCGTATTCATATAGGGTGATTCCAAAATAAATCGAAATAAAAAACTAATATCCGTTTTACTTCCACAATTTTGGTCCGATTTGTGTTTGAAAGGGCTCGCTGTAAAGGTACTGATCGCTACTTCAAAATTTTTTATGTTATTTATGATGTTTCCATCCTGAAATTTTATCCGGTTTTTTTCAAAAAATCCAAATGGCGTTATCTAAGGATATTCAAGGATAAAATATATTTTAAAATTTTGAACATCCTTGTTCCACCAAGACATGGACAATGTGCTATATCGTTTTAAAGCAGTTGTCAAGAGCTTTCCGATGATAACCTTAGATAAGGTTTTATAATCCGATTATGTATGCCGCCAATAATTCAACTTAAAGTAGTGCATCTTATTCTAGAAACACTGTAAATTGCCAACTTTAATAAATCATAAAATACATACTACATTGAATAATGTCAAAATATTAACGTCAAAAAATTCGAGGCAACGTGTCAAATTTTATTCAAAACGGATGACTTAGGGTTCGCGACTCTGTCGAAATTTCGATCAGAAACCGGAATTTTATTTTTTTTGTTTTGCGGGTTTCGTTAGTCTAGACAATATCCTCAGTCGAAAACTATAAACACCTCTGTAAGTAATTACAAAATTAGATAACAGATTTCAAAAATCTTTTTTGTCTACAAAGAAGTCCATCACTTCCACATTTATCCATCTTTTACATGTAGACACTGTTTTTTTCGTTAGATTGTTAGATATTAAAAAAAATAAAAAGGGTGATTTTTTAAAAGCTATAGTAAAGTTTTTCAAAAGAAACACATAAAATTCGGAAAAATGCATGAAATCTTTATTTGAATCGATAGTACGTCTCATACGTCTCCATCCGCTTAGTCCAATTTTGGCATTTCCACGTTTTTGAGTAACAATTGATAATTGATGGTCATCATTAACACTGGCCGATACAGCTGCGATATTTTCTTCAGTTCGCACTCTACGTAAGCGTGTTGGTGGTTTAATGTCCAACAATGTAAATTTGGTGCGAAATTTAGTCACAATAGCCCGAACAGTCGCTTCAGTGGGTCGATTAAACTGACCATAAAATGGAAGCGCGCGATGAACTTTCTTAACAGAGCACGCATTTTGATAATAAAATTCAATAATTTGCAAGCGTTGTTCGTTTGTAAGACGATTCATGGTTAAATTATAGACCAAACTGAAGTTGTTTGACAGTGAAACAAAACACGAAATGTTCGTCAGCTGTTTAAACCAGTGTTGCCAAAAAGATAATAGCTAAAAAATCACCCTTTACTTTGAATATTTCTTTTATTTGATTTGAACTGGGATATTGTCCTGGCTCAAGATAATTTTGCATCTATATTTAATAGAATGCAAATTTATTTACATATGGCATGGTGACATTTATTACTTGGCTGCAGACTACCACGATCTTGATTTCGACCATGTCAAAAGTCTTTTCAAGTGGCTTCGCAGCGACTTTTCAACATCAATCCCGGCCTCTATAAGGAGATAATTCACACAAACGAACGAGAATCACAACTCACTTGCCGAATTTGCGTTTAAAAAATCGCACCAAGTAATAAAGTACACATGCCATCTTACAAGCATCTCATTGAGTTGCATATGTAAGTATGTGTATATGCAGGTATAGTTACCCAGCAATACTTCTGCCGTGCCAACGCTCATTTGTTTTAGTTTTTTCGTTTGTATTTTTTGGTCTGTAATCAATATTTGATTTGAACTGGGATATTGTCCTGGCTCAAGACCATTTTGCATCTATATTTAATAGAATGCAAATTTTTTTACAAATGGCATGGTGACATTATTACTTGGCTGCAGACTACCACGATCATGATTTCGACCATGTCAAAAGTCTTTTCAAGTGGCTTCGCAGCGACTTTTCAATATCAAACCCGGCCTCTATAAGGAGATAATTCACACAAACGAACGAGAATCACAACTCACTTTTATTTTTATGGGTTTTTTGAAAAAAAAAAAAAACACTGTTTCTATGTGAAAGTAAAGTTTTCAACATTTGTGGTCATCATAATTACCTTTAATTGGACATAATGGACGTTCCAAAATGAGAGTATCAAAGGTAAGTTCGGCGGAAATTGGAATTGCAGTAAAAAACAAGTAAGGAAAGTCTAAAGTCGGGCGGGGCCGACTCTATGATACACTCCACTTTCAATCCGAATACAATTTAATTCGGCGAAAAAGTGAAAACGGGAAGGATTTTTGTATCCTGTAAATGTATGTGTTTGACAAAAAATGTTAAATCGGAAAGGACATTTGTATGGGGGTGTATTGAAATCTGGAACGAAATAGGTGAAATGTATAGTTTGGCCAAAATCGGTTAAAGATTTGGGAGCAACATTTGTATTTGCGCTATATCTAAATCTGAACCGATCTTAGCCACTTTCTGCATAGGTGTTTCTAATTGGATTATAAGATGTTGTGTCAAATTTAAAGAAAATTGCGTACAATATGTCGTTTCTACAGCGGAAACTGTCAAATCGGGAGCGAGATTTGTATGGGGGCTATATTTAAATCTGAACCGATCTTACCTAATTTCTGTATATGTGTCTCAACTTAGATTATAAGATGTTGTGCCAAATTTAAAGAAAATCGAGTATGATATCGGGAGCAACATTTGTATGGGGCTATATCTAAATCTGAACCAATCTTGCCGAATTTCTGCGTAGGTGTTTCTAGTTGGATTGTAAGATGTTGTGTCAAATTTAAAGAAAATCGGGTACAATATGTCGTTTCTGCAGCGGAAAATGTAAAATCGGGAGCGACATTTGTATGGGGGCTATATCTAAATCTGAACCGATCTGACCGATTTTCACCATAGCTGTTTCCACTTCAATTTAAGGGGTACTGTGACAAATTTGAAGCAAATCGAGTAAAATATGTGGTTTCTAGAGCGGAAAAAGTCAAATCGGGAGCGACATTAGTATGTGGGCTATATCTAAATCTGAACCGATATGACCCACTTTCGCCATAGCTGTTTCTACTTAAATTATAGGGTACTGTGCCAAATTTGAAGCAAATCAAGTGAAATATGTGGTTTCTAAAGCGGAAAAAGTCAAATCGGGAGCGACTATGGGGGATATATCTAAATCTGAACCGATCTGATCGATTTTCACCATCGCTGTTTCCACTTCAATTATAGGGTACTGTACCAAATTTGAAGCAAATCGAGAGAAATATGTGGTTTCTAGAGCGGAAAAAGTCAAATCGGGAGCGACATTTGTATGGGGGCTATATCTAAATCTGAACCGATCTGACCGATTTTCACCATCGCTGTTTCCACTTCAATTATAGGGTATTGTGTCAAATTTGAAGCAAATCGAGTGAAATATGTGGTTTCTAGAGCGGAAAAAGTCAAATCGGGAGCGACATTTGTATGGGGGCTATATCTAAATCTGAACCGATTTGCTTCAAATTAATTAGCGTTCGTCCTTGATCCACAAAACTTACTTGTGCCAATTTTTGTTAAGATCGGACTATAATTGCGACCTGTAATTTGATTACAACAATAGATGGACAGACGGACAGACAGACGGACAGACAGACGGACATTGCTAAATCGACTCAGAAAGTGATTCTAAGCCGATCTGTATAATAAACGGTGGGTCTAACTCGTTTCCTTTTATGTGTTACAAACAAATGCACAAAGACATAATACTCTCGTGGAGTGTATAAATATAGGGTGGCTGATGAATGTTCCTACATTATGAAATTTTTTTGTTCATTTGACAACTAATACATATTTATTAAACCTTTTGTTATTGTCGGTGACGAATGTGCAACATTCATGCAGCGTTGCAGTAATAATTGTCTCAATTGTTGTTCGACTGCATTGCTTTAAATCATCTATTTTTTTATTTGTTTTATAAACTTCTTGTTGAAATAACCCCACAAGAAAAAGGTAGGTGCAGTGAGGTCAGGAAACTTTGGGGGCCAACGAGATGTCGAGTTTCTAGAAATCAACTTATTGGGGAACTTTCGCAGCAATTCTCTCATAGCAGGACCTGACTATAATGGGATGATGGGTTGAAAGGGATTCACTTTCGATGCAGTTCTGCAAAGAAAAACTCATTTAAAAGCAGCATTAAGTAGCAACATTCATCAGCCACCTCGCAAAATCTTTATGTGTAGATTTTATAAGTCAACCCATTTTTTGTTGCATAGTAACGTGAAGTATAAAACCGTGACTTTGGCACTGCTTGACGCTACTGTGATGGTGAGCGTTCTCGTAACCTCTATACATCGCTAAAACCTCTATATTTTGAGAATCACAAAAATACCACTATATAGAGAACTGTGGAAAAGGTTAAACTAATTTGTATATTATTTTCTCGTTGACAGAAGTCGTGCAATCTTACATAGCCCAAGTCTAAATTGATAAATTAATTTATAATTAAATTGAAATTTAAAAATATTTCTATTTGAAATTTACATGTAATGTAAACGTGACAAGTGTGTCAGATGATCAATTTGTTCTCGGAAGGGAGAAATTTAGAAAAGGATATAAGTGGACTAAGATTAGTTAATACAGTATTCCATCGAAACAATTCTACACAATAATATCACATCTCGATTTTATCATAGTACAAAGCCTTTAATTTTCATAAACATTATAAAATATTTCATTGTTCATCATTATCGTTAAAAAATGTTATTTAATACAAGGACAATTTCTTTTGATCATATGAAACTAAATCGCTTCATAAATACCACGATTGAAAATTCTGTCATTGTACTGTGGAATACTATATATACGTATATATCTATTCTATCTGTCCAAACTTAACGCCTCAACATTCGAAATTGTGAATGAGCTGCATTTTCGGAAAATATAGTCGTCCTCCTCCATATCTCTTTAATAGCCTTATTGAGCAAATGACGCCTTGAAATATATAACAACTGTTAGAATTTCATTGAGATAAGATGAGTTTGTTCCCTATTTCCTCTAAAAAAAACACCGCTGTCAACGCGACCATGACTATATTTGTTTATCATTTCAATCTACGAACATTTCTCTCAACCTTCAGTCATTGAATTTATTTTAAAGTCATTATCGAATGTATAAAAATATTCGTTGCAGTGAAACAAAAGTTATTGTTCCATTTCATACATTGTATTGAGGGAAAATATTGTTTAGCTGTGTATTAAGGTGGAGAGAAAACAAAAAAAATCTACATATTCAATTTCATTAAAATCAACGAAAGTCATTGATCTTCAATCATCTAACACTAGTCAACAGTCAAAATGTACTCGGGATGCGATAATTTTTTCTGTGTAGATAACCTTGACATGAGCTCGAAAAACGCAATAAATTTTTTTTTTTTCGTTTGGTTTTTGTTTTATTTTTTTTTTTTTAAATTTTAAATTTTTTTTTTGGTTAATTTGTTTCGTCCGGCATAACTCGGGAATCACTAGCCCGATTTAATTGAATTAAATTTTAAAAAATTTAAAATTACAATTCCCTTAATCTGTTCATATATTGTTTTCCTATACAAGCAACAGTTTCCAAGTTAAAAATGAATATATAAAGGAAAAAACTTATTTTTTGCCTAAAGATTTAATTTTTTTTTTTTAAATCCATAAAAAATCCAAAATGAAAAAAAAATGTCAAATCTTATTACTTTTACGTAAAGTCACATAACCTATGAGCAAAATGAGACAAAGATCGTGAAAATCGATGCACGCGTTTCGCTTTTATTCGCAATTGAGTAAAGGTATGAATTTCAAAAATTTGCTCGACATATGCACAACTTTGTCTATGGTAAGGTTTTTTCTTTTTTTTTATTCTCAGAATTAACAAAACGGAATAAACAAAGGGTTATTTAATTTTTATGATTGCGTAAGCAAAGTAATAAACGCTAATAAATGTGCGTGAACAATTAAAAGGAAAAAAGGAAAGGGGACTTTTTTAATTATTTGGGTTTTCCGTTGGCTACCTGTATGATTTTTTTACAGAAATGCAACCCACATTTAAGGGTGGTCTTTATTCGGAAAATTTAAGACTCACACATGGTGAAACAGGTATGTAGCCACCGTAAAAAAATATACACCCATTTATAAGTACCTGTCAGTAAAATACTAAACAATACACAGTATAAATAGGTCTTCATTGATCGATTTTACTCATTCAACAAGTGTCGACGAACGCGATAGTTAAAATGAGCAAACGTTCGCGAGGATTTGAATGCAATACCAATCCAAGTAATTTTTGTTACATGTGCGGAGAATACGTTTCTGAAAAAAAAACAAGCGTTGTTTTTCACCTAAATTGAGAGATTCATTTGAAGAGAGCTTCAATTTAAAGGTCTCAAACATAGATGAGCGGTGGACACCAAGTGATCTATGTCCAAGGTGCTACGTACAGCTAGCTGACTCAAGGTAAGTGTAGATTACGAAATTCAAGAACATATACAACTTATTATTGAAATTCTTTCAGACGACAGCCGAGAATCATCATGCCAATGCTTTGGAGAGCTCCGCTTTGCCATGTAACAGATTGCTACTTCTGTCTTAGCAAAAAACAGGCGTGGGAAAAAATATACGATGGACTTACGCTGCTGTTTCAACAGTGAATTTTCCAGTGCCATTTTGCGAAGAACCAGTGGACCCGCAACCGTCCGTTTCAAGATGGGCATCTAATAATGAGGCGATACATCCAACATCAGATCCGGAGACAGTAGAAACCACATCAGAATGCGATACATATACATTGCATGGAGGTCAACGCTTATGTTCCCAAGCAGAACTGAACGATTGGTTTAGAGAATTGAAACTCTCCAAGGAAGATGCAGAGTTGCATGCATCGCGCATGCAACAGTTCGGTTTCTTGGCTCCTGGTGTGGTGACAACAATCTACAGGAAGCGTCATGAACCATACGCAAGGTACTACACAAAAAAAGACAACATCTGTTTTTGTAAGGACATTCCCGGATTATTTGGTGAACTCGGGTACTCTTACGATCCAGGAGAGTGGCGTCTTTTCATCGACAGCAACAAGCAGAGCCTTAAAGCAATTTTACTGCACAACGGCAACGAGAAACCTTCGATTCCAATTGCTCATGCCGTTGACACCAAGGAAACATACGAAGTCATGGACAATCTACTAAAGTGCCTTAACTATGAGAGGCACGATTGGATAGTTTGTGCCGACCTTAAGGTTATCGGTATCCTTTGTGGATTACAAGGTGGATTCACATTTTATCACCAAATGAAGCTGCAGCTTGGAACTCATTTCGGCAAATTGTTTCCGGATTTCTTGGAAACAACAAAAGCTCAAATTACAGAGAGATCGTCGAACAACTACTCCAAAATTATAAAAAAATTAGAGCAAATATGTCGCTTAAGATACATTTTCTACACTCGCACTTGGACTTCTTTCCGGACAACCTGGGCGATGTGAGTGACGAGCATGGCGAGCGTTTTCATCAGCAAATGAAAGAAATTGAGCACCGATACCAAGGATTTTGGAACGAAGCTATGATGGGGGACTATATCTGGTTCCTGATAAGAGAAACAGACCCACAACAATATAAAAGAAAGACAAAAGCACATAATTATTTTTAATTTGAAGGTTTTTATTTTTGTGTTTAGATATTTTTTTTAAAACTTTTTTATAATTAATTAATGTTGATATCCTTAGGATAATTTCTTGTACATATATCGAATTGTTTTTTAATTTAAAGTCATATATTTTTGTCACCCAACAAATTTTAATTTTTTTTGTAATAAAAAAGAAAAAACCTTACCATAGACAAAGTTGTGCATATGTCGAGCAAATTTTTGAAATTTATACCTCTACTCAATTGCGAATAAAAGCGAAACGCGTGCATCGATTTTCATGATCTTTGTCTCATTTTGCTCATAGGTTATGTGACTTTACGTAAAAGTAATAAGATTTGATATTTTTTTATTTTGGATTTTTTATGGATTTAAAAAAAAAATTAAATTTTTAGGCAAAAAATAAGTTTTTTCCTTTATATATTCATTTTTAACTTGGAAACTGTTGCTTGTATAGGAAAACAATATATGAACAGATTAAGGGAATTGTAATTTTAAATTTTTTAAAATTTAATTCAATTAAATCGGGCTAGTGGTTCCCGAGTTATGCCGGACGAAACAAATTAACCAAAAAAAAATTTTTTAAATTTAAAAAAAAAAAATAAAACAAAAACCAAACGAAAAAAAAATTTTTTATTGCGTTTTTCGAGCTCATGTCAAGAAAAAATTATCGCATCCGGAGTACATGAAATTTTTTTCATTTTGTTGAGTAGTGTAATCAACAGCTATTCGCTGAGCACTGCTCACAAATTATTTATTTATGGCATAAAGTCGAAAAATGATAATACAGATGATACAGATAACATAATTAATTTATTATTAATCTTTATTAAATTATTTATCTTTACTCAGATATTCCGAGTAAAGTAAATATAACATGATCTGCAAAAATTGATCGATGTTGATCAATGATCAATGATAAATACTGATAATACAGCGGTAATAGGATGAATCGGACGGACATTTGAAGGGGGCCTATAACAACACTTGAGGCCTGTGCCAAAACATGCGCCTACATATTTCTCATCCACGGTAGGTATTCCTAGTTGAAACATAAATTGATCTGCAAAGTTTGATGAAGATCCGATGTAAGATGTAGTTTCTAGAGCTGTAATAGAGCAGAATGGGGCCCCATTTGGGTTATACCAAAGTATAGACATATGAGCATCTCCCAAACAAGTAAGGAATGGCTAACGACGGACGGAGCCATTATGTGCCAAAACATGCGCCTACATATTTCTCATCCACGGTAGGTATTCCTAGTTGAAACATAAATTGATCTGCAAAGTTTGATGAAGATCCGATGTAAGATGTAGTTTCTAGAGCTGTAATAGAGCAGAATGGGGCCCCATTTGGGTTATACCAAAGTATAGACATATGAGCATCTCCCAAACAAGTAAGGAATGGCTAACGACGGACGGAGCCATTATATGATACACCCCACTTTCTATATCATTACAATTCAATTTGGTAAAAAAGTGAAATCGGGATTTTTGAATCATGTAAATGTATGTGTTTGGCAAAAAATGTTAAATCGGAAATGACATTTGTATGGGGGTATATTGAAACCTGGAACGATGTGACCCGCTTTCACCATGTATGTTCATTGGTAAAATATAATATGTAAAGTTTGGCCAAAATCGGTTAAACATTCGGGAGCGACATTTGTATTGGAGCTATATATGTAAATCTGAACCGATCTCACCCACATTCAGCATAGGTATTTCTAGTTAGATTATAAGGTGTTATGCAAAATTTGAAGAAAATCGGATACTATATGTGCTTTATAGGGCGGAAAAAGTCAAATCGGGAGCGACATTTCTATGGGGACTATATCTAAATCTGAACCGATGTCCTCCAAATTCAATACCGATCGTCCTTGGCCCAAAGAAGTAGCTTCTGCCAAATTTCATGATAATAGGTCAACAATTGCGACCTGTAGAGTGCGAACAAGCTTAGATGGTCAGCAGACGGACGGACAGACAGACATCGTTAAATCGATTCATCTGCTGATTCTAAGCCGATCCGTATACTTAAAGGTGGGTCTAGCTCGATTATTTCTTGGTGTTACAAACATTTGGCGGAAAACTAACTTATAATACCCTAGTCCACGAAGTGGTGTAGGGTATAATAAACAAATGGCTCGCTCGGACCGCGCCCACAATCACCTCCCATATAAACTTAATATATAACCGACATAATTAGCACCCTGTATTGGTACAGGGTGACCAAAAACAAAACTGTATGAACGCTTAAAAGAAAGAAGCTTAATTCGATTTAACAAAATGTGTTTTCTGAACCTTATTATAAAAAGCTAAATATACCATACAAATATTCTACTCGACACTGCAATTTAAATAATTAATTTTTAATATCTCAGGAAATAATATAAAATTGCTACATGTGTACAGAGAAAGTGAATGATGTTATATAGCATTTAAATGTAACTTTCAATGTCTTTAAAATAATATCTTAATAAGTCTCGTACACAAAACTTATTCAGCGATATGATCAAATATGTTTAATAGACTAAAGCAAAATTGTGCTAAAATAAAAAGACAATTGTAGGAGATATTAATTCCACCGTTAACTACATACTCAGGCGAACACTTTCAGTCAAGTTGAGTCCTAATATAACTTTTGGTTCACGACATTTATAGGTTATGTTCCCTACAAATCACAATACTTATGAAAACTGATCAGGCTGCAAATAACTAAATGTTAAATATAATTTTTCAACTACTTTCAAAATATTAAAATATTGTCACATTATAATTTTCTTTTTACGGCTTAATTTTAAGTTTTTGTATAACTGTTTTAGAACCGGAATTTTTCAACGGAATTTTATTTATTCATAATACTAAATATTCGGCTTCCGCTAATCGGCATTTTTGTCGAAGGCCGATTACCGGTTTTGAAGTCGATTAATCGGTCAAACTCTAATAGCGACCCTATAATTCTGTTGAGTAGATCATTTTTGTAGAATAAACTTATAGTCCGGCTGGTCTGAGTTTCTTTTATTTAAAATTATTTTAAGACCTACCATTACATACGCCTGCACTATTTGGTTCAAAGCTGCAAAAACTCATTTAATGAAATTGCAGATTATTAAAAACACATGTTTAAAAATTATAACACAGTAAAGATATACAACATCCCAAATTCATCACGAAAGGTTATGAAAAAATTGCAGAGTTTTTTGATAAACATAATATCAATTATATCTATAAAGTAGAAAATTTCTCGTATCAAATGATAAGGTCTTATATAGAATCAAAAAAAAAAGCAAAAGAGACATTGTTTCGTTAGCTGTGTGGCAAGTGGCACCGTCCTGTTGAAAGCACATATCGTCCACATCCATATCTTCCAAATCGAGCCATAAAAAGTTCGTTATCATCTCACGATAACGAAGGCCATTCACAGTAACTGCCTGACCGACCTCATTTTGGAAAAAAATACGGCCCGATGATGCCGCCAGCCCATTAATTGCTCCAAACAGTCACTCTTTGTTGGTGCATTGGTTTTTCGACAATCACTCTTGGATTATCATTGCGGCAATTCTGCTTATTGACGAATCCACTGAGGTGAAAATGTGACTCATCACTGAAGATGAAGATGATGATGATCACGAAGTGTACGATATGCATTTTGATTTGAACGCCGATTTTCATAATAAGCCTGAATAACCTTTAACGCGTTGCTCGATTGTGTATCTTTCCATGGTTCAAATTGAGTTAGTCTGGAATTGAGAAATGTCAAATGAAATGCAGAAAAAAACTTGACGTTAGGTGTGGTTCACATTCAATATCGGCCCTTACCATTTAACCACCCTTTATAAATACATTTTCAAACAATATATGTACATACATGAGTTTCCCCCTAATGAAAAACCTCAGTGGTAGTAATATCAATTGTGATAAAATGAATTGTAACAAGTAAAAACGGCGTTAAGTTCGGCCGGGCCGAACTTTATATACCCTCCACCATGGATTGCATTCCACAGAGGTTGTCGGTTTTCGTAGAAGTGCAGTAATATTACAAGAAAATATAAGTTTGTTAATATAGCCAAACCAAAACAAATACAAATATTGAAAAAATAATTTTATAAATAAATATAATATTTAAATTATTTCAAACCACGTTTATAAGGCAATGCTACCAATACATCAATTCAAAAAATAAATATTGTTATATTTATATTTTCAAAGCCATAAATATTGGTAGATAGTGGGTGCTACAGTTGGTTGTATTTCCATTCTATTTTAATTCCAAAAGTACAAATTTTAAAAATCCATTATCAGACGTACATAGTGCAAAATAACCTAACTTCATGATTCAACCAATTTTTGCCGTAAAAGAAAAAGTACGAATTTGGAAAAAAAAAACTTTTTATTTTGCGTGTCAGAGGAATGTATACACCGAATTCCATGATTCCAGCTCCGGCCCCTTGACGTTTCTACGCAATTAGAATTGCATCATTCTAGCTGTAGTTGTTTAGTTGGTACTATTTTTATCCCTCTGTACCATTGTATCCCTTGAAAGTACTAATTTCGAAAAATTAATCTATTTTCCGTGTCTACGCAGTCGGAGGAATGTATACTCCGAATTTCATGACTCTAGCTGCGGTCATTTGATTGGTACTATTTTTATCCCCTTTTTCATTTTAACCCCAAAAAATACGAATTTCGAAAAATCAGTTTATTTTCCGTGTCTACACACTCAGAGGAATGTATACTCCGAATTTCTTGACTCTAGCTGCGGTCATTAGATTGGTACTATTTTTATCCCATTTTTTCATTTTAACCCCAAAAAGTACGAATTTTGAAAAATCCGTGTATTTTACTTATCTATGCAATCAGAGGAACGTATACACCGAATTTCATTATTCTAGGTGCAGCCGTTTGGTTGGTACCATTTTTATCCCTCTATTCCCATTTTACCCCTTAAAAGTACGAATTCGGAAAAAATAATGTTATATTATGCGTCTACTCAGTTAGAGGAATGTACACAACGAATTTCGTGTTTCTAGCTATTGTCGTTCAATAAGTACCATTTTTATCTCTTTTTTGCCCCATTTTACCCCCTACAAATAAGAATCACTTTATGGTGCACTTTTTTCCTATAATGGGAATGCGCATACCAAATATCAAGGAAATATAAATAGACATATTCAAAAAACATGCTTAAATATGCTAAAATATTAGAGATTATTATGGGTATTTTTAGTCCTTGTGAGGGAAAAAATTTTCCCTTTGGGCCGATTTCGCCCCATTTCAATCCCAACCGATCTACGACTATAAGACACATTTATGGAAAATTTGAACGTGCTAGCTCCTTTCGTTTAGATGCTACCGTGCTTTCAACAGACGGACAGACGGACGGACGGACGGACGGACATGGCTAGATCGTCTTAGAATTTTATGATGATCAAGAATATATATACTTTATAGGGTCTCAGGTCGATATTTCAAGGTGTTACAAACGGAATGACAAAGATAGTATACCCCCATCCTGGAGGTGGAGGGTATAAAAATGTATAAACGAAAATCAATAAAGATGATATAAAAAATTGAAATGAAGTGGAAAATGTTGTAAATTAATGTCTGAGATAATTCTCATTGGCAGAATTATATTGTGGAATTTTATAAGGATCATTTTTGTGGAAGATCTCAAACCTTCTAGCTTCGAAAAAATCAGGAAAAGTCGTTTCAAAGAATACATTTAAGGATTAAAATGTTCTACGAAAAAAATCGCCGGAAAATTTTAGTGGGGGTCACCAAAGATAGCAAAGTTCTAATAAAACTCTTCACCCTTAAATAGGAAAATTGTATGTCAATTAATACAAAACAAGTAAGGAAAGGCTAAAGTCGGGTGGGGACGACTATATGATAAACTCCACTATCTAACCGAATACAATTCAATTCGAATTGAAAACGGGAAGGTTTTTTGTATGTTTCCTAATCATAGCCTGTTATGACCAGAGCCTACTTGTCAAATCACAATACAATGGAAGAACCAGTTCAAGTATAACGTGTTATTTTCAATTTGAAGAAATTCGGTAAAAATACGTGGTTTCTGGGGCGGAAAAAGTCAAGCTGGGAGTGAAATTTGTATGGGAGATATATATATAAATCTGAACCGATCTGACCCATTTCACCATGGAAACTTTCAACTAGAAACACAGTTGAAATATAAAGTATTTTGCAAGATTTGAAGAAAATCTGTTAAATATGTGGTTTATGGAGTGGAAAAAGTCAAATCGGTAGTGAAAATTGTGTGGGAGCCAAATATAAATGTGAACCCATCTGATCCATTTTCACCATGGGTGTATCTTGTGGAAATATAAAATATTTTGCAAAATTTGAAGAAGATCTATTAAAATATGTGGTTTCTAGAGCAGAAAAGGTCAAATCGTGAGCGAAATTTGAATGGGCGTTATATATAAATCTGAACCGATCTGACATATTTTCACCACAGGTGTTTCTAGTTGAAATCTAAGATGTTTTGCCAAATTTAAAGAAAATCTGTTAAAATATGTGGTATCTAGAGTGGTAAGAGTTAAATCGGTGGTGAAATTCGTATGGGGATATATTTAAATCTGAACCAATTTTCTTCAAATTAAATAGTGTTCGTCCTTATCCCAAAAAAACATCGTTGTGCAAAGTTTAATTTTGTACTAGCTACAATTACGTCTTGTACTCTGAGTACAAGAATAGATGGACAGGTGGATGGACGGACGGACAGATAGACGGACATTGCTAAATCGATTCAAAAAGTGATTCTAAGTCAATCGGTATAATTAGCAATGGGTCTAACTCGCTTCCTTTTGGTGTTACAAACAAATGCACAAAGACATAATATTCTCGTGGAGAGTATAGATATTACTTCGTCCATGTTTTTTGGAAGAACGATATTTTTTGACAAAATGTGGGTATTTCGGTAGATGCGGAAAACAAAAAATACAAATTGGATATTTTTGCAAAATTTTCATTTTTCGCGGGAGGTTTGACTAAAATGATTTGTATGCATGACATTTATATTTTCTAATTTCTCTCGCGATCTATGCAACGGATCTGGTTGATTTTTTATTTCAACTTTATCTATCAGGGTTTCTGAAACTATGCTGTCACAAGGATTCCTTATTTATTCACCTATCAATATTTTATTATTTAATCATCATTAAAGGCTCAAAATTAATTAATTTTTATTGAAATTGAGTGAATTGTGTAAAATTAATCTTTGGTTTAAGCTGTTGACGTATTTGTAATTCACTTAGATTTTTTTGGCTCATACTTTTGTCCATTGCTGTCCAACTAAAGCATTTGTTTAAAATAATTTGCTATCTATCTTTATTATGACATCTCATCGGCGGATTTATACCTCCGTGTCTAATGTGTGGTTTACATAAAACTACCTTGGAAAAAGCAAAGAAGTAGATAAATTTAAAAATCTATAAAATATTTTTACGTCATATTCGTGTTTAGATGCTCAAAATACATTAAAAATAATTTATAGTCTATTGACTAAACGTTGCTGGGCCATTGGTATACAAAAACTGATTGAATGTAAAATTTTGTGACATCTCTTACATTTTAGACAATTTTATGACTTTTACAAGTATGTGCCAGTCGTAAACTTGAGCAAGTGCAATGAGCAGTATCTACGGTCAGACCGATTATGTTGTCACATCTACCATAGAGTGAATATTGTCTGTAGCTTAGAAAAAGAAGAAAACTACTATGTTGCCATATATTTGTTTCTATTTTTATACTACTCCTAACTGCGGCAAAAATTCGAATTGAAATTTCAATATGACTAAATTGATTCGGTTAGTAGCTCTGGACACGGTGTGATCGTTTAGAATTTTATGAAAATGTGTATATGTAGTTTATAGTGAAACAGATCAAGAGTTCCACGTGTATAATAGGTACTGCTTCCCGATTTCTTTAAATAACATTAAGGAAGCTCAATGCGTTACTTCAATTCAATTGAATATAATATTATCCTACCTATATTAGTATTCATTTGGAATCCTAGCTGCACAAATGCATTTCGTATATTTCACTCCCCCCTATTGTGTATTTGTGCCACTCATATTCCATGGGATAGACACCCAGATATATTAAGAGATAGTTGTGGGTTTTTTATCAACACTTGACTTGAAAAAACAGACAGAACACAACAACGGCGCAAAATAAAACGGAATTAGTTTGACATTTTAAATTAATTTCGAAAAATGCAATTGCCTTGTAATCCAAATACTCGATTATGTATATCATGGCACAGTATCAAACAAAGAGATCGTGACCAGGTCCGATTGTTTGTTTTGATGTTGCTTTGGCTTTTGCTGCAGCCGCAGCCGTAGCCGTAGCTGCGCTGCTGCTTCTGCAGTATCGCTGTTGTCTCGAAATCTAACCCCTCTTAACAAATGCCAGCGAAACAAACATTTCCATTTTGTCAGCAAAAAAACAAAACTAAAAATTGGAAAACCAAGTACTCAATATTCGAAACACTTCCATGTGACAAAGAGGGAACTGCATGCATGCAACCTGCGCAATTGTTACAGCACAGGGTGGATCAAAAGTCTGGTGGAAATATTTTTATTACATTTTTCGGAAATTTCTTAAAAATCTCACGATCGGAATATTTCAATATAAGTAAAAATTCCTGAAAAGCATAGAGCTGCCATCAGACTTATGTTTTGGGTTCTGGATCTGCAAGTATTGAAGCCAATGAGGACTCTAATTAATTATACACTCCACGAGAGTATTATGGCTTTGTGCAGTTGTTTGTAACACCCAAAAGGAAGTGAGAATCACTTAGAATCACTTTCTGAGTCGATTTAGCAATGTCCGTCTGTCTGTCCGTCTGTCCATCTATTGTTGTAATCAAATTACAGGTCGCAATTATAGTCCGATCTTAACAAAAATTGGCAAAAGTAAGTTTTGTGGATCAAGGACGAACGCTATTTAATTTGAGGCAAATCGGTTCATATTTAGATATAGCCCCCATACAAATGTCACTCCCGATTTGACATTTTCCGCTCTAGAAACCACATATTGTACCCAATTTTCTTTAAATTTGGCACAACATCTTATAATCCATCTAGAAACACCTATGCAAAACTTGGGTAAGATCGGTTCAGATTTAGATATAGCCCCCATACAAATGTCGCTCCCGATTTGACATTTTTCGCTCTAGAAACGACATATTATTGTACCCGATTTTCTTTAAAATTGGCACAACATTCTATAATTGAACTAGAAACACCTATATTGAAAGTGGGTAAGATCGGTTCAGAATTAGATATAGCCCCCATATTAATGTCGCTCCCGATTTGACATTTTGCCGCTTTAGAAACCACATATTGTACTCGATTTTCATTAAATTTGGCACAACAGCTTATAATCCAAGTAAAAAACCTATGGTGGAAGTGGCTAAGATCGGTTCAGATTTAGATATAACCCAAATACAAATGTTGCTCCCAAATGTTTAACCGATTTTGGCCAAACTATACATATTATATTTCACCTATTTCGTTTCAGATTTCAATTTACCCCAAAACAAATGTCCTTTCCGATTTAACATTTTTTGTCAAACAATACATTTACAGGATACAAAAATCCTTCCCTTTTTCACTTTTTCACCGAATTAAATTGTATTCGGATTGAAAGTGGAGTGTATCATAGAGTCGGCCCCGCCCGACTTTAGCCTTTCCTTACTTGTTTTTCAATAAATTCTTTATAAATAATATTTTGAGGATATTTCTGTATACAACTACAGTGAACTTATGTTGTAATAATTCTAAAGCAATGATTAAGAAATCCATAAGGGAAGGGAACTATTAATTTGTAATTGGTCCCATGCTCGTTGGTCCACCCTGTAGATCTCAATATGCTTATTCAGGCTGTCGGTTCGTCGTAGTTCTCGTCCGTACATAAATAAATGAATGTCAAACTATCGGATATCATATTTAACAACTGGTAATAGACACTGCAAACATATTTTGGTCGTTAGTTAACAGTGACACGCTTGTTTCGTTATTGGTGGTCATGGCTACACTCAGAGAAATAATTGGGTTATGTAAAATGTGGACTGAAAATGTCAAATTTGCGCTCGAAAAAAAGTTTAAATGGCCGATGTGAATAATTTAAAATGTAAACACAATTGCAAATACATTACAGGTTCGGATCCGGCTCCCAAGATAAGGAACTTTTCAATAATTACACTGTCCAACAGTCTTTATGAAACAGAATAGCGTATAATATAATTCTAATTTTTGTGGAATAAACTCATAATCCAGCTGGTTTGAGTTGCACAAGTGAAAAAATGTTGTAAGTTAATGTCTGAGAGAATTCTTATTGTCAGAACTACTTTGTGGAATTTTAAGAGGATCATTTTGGACGAAGATCTTAGGCCACTAATTCCTCTCTTTATTAGAGTTAAAATGGGTCCATGTTTTTTTGGAAGATCGATCTTATTCGTATTTCAGTTGAAATAAAATAAATACCAATTTTGGCAAAATTTTCATTTTCGCGGGAGATATTTGTTTTGTAATTTTTTCGCGATCTATCCAACGGATCCGGCTGATTTTTTGCATGAGTATTAAGAACCTCTATCGCTTGTAACATACATGTAGTAAGCCGCGAAAAACTACACTTGTTACAAGAATCCAAAATTTGCGGTTGTTTCAACTTTCTCTGTCTGGGTTTCTGAAATAATTCTCCCACAAATATTTTCTATTTAGTCAGCCATCATATGCGAAAAAAAATATTTTGATGTTCTCTATACGATAGAAAATTACGCGGGTTTTCTATTTCCAGTTGTTGACTTTACAACCTCCTAATATCCTAATTCACTATTATTTTAGTGGTGTTTAACAAGTTTTCTATATTTAGGGTAAGTCTTGTTATCAAATTCCATCATATCGCCGTTTATAAAATTTTGCTTCGCAAGTTATCAGGCTTTTAGCGATTGAAATAGGATAAATGCTGGCTGTAAAGCCTGCTGGCCCTTCGAAAAAGCATGCACCCATTTTAACCCTAGTAATCTTGTTGTATAAGTTAGCGTGTAACTTCGTAATTTAAACGTGAAGAGCTTTACTTACAACATTAGTGTCTTCGGTGATCGCCACTGAAGTTTTCCTAAAAAAAAATTTTTTTATGTTCTCAAATTAAGGGTCAAATTAAACCGTAATGAGAGGAGCTAGAGGATTAGGATCATCCACAAAAATTATCCCAATAAATACGAATTCTCTCAAACACTTTTTAGCTTAGTATAATGCTTCCTTCGACCAAAAAATTAAAACTTTCACCCACTGTATAAGGAAATTAATTTAATATCAATTTAATTTAATTTAATTTAATTTTAAGATTTATTCATATTAATTTAATATTCTGTGGTTTGCTTTAGGTAGCAGCAATTGGATGTATACTGTTCTTCGCTCGCAGCGGATTCACAGAAAATTTACTTTTAAGCCTTCAAAATAAATGGCTTCCCTTTTTTGCTGAGATTTTACGAATTTTTATTATAGAGCCGCTGAAATAAGGCGTCCGATTTGCAAGAAGATGACCTCCATTTTTATTTTACTATTTCTATTTTACTATTTTTTAATAAATTCTTTTTTTATATTTATATTATATATTTTTTATATTTATATTTTATATAAAAAAAAGTTAAAAGTTTCTTTATTAGACCTTTCAAATGTATTACAAAAATGCTAAATACAATCGAGGTCGATTGAATTTAATTAATTTTTCAATTTTTAGAGCATACTCTAAGGGATAGAGTAATGGCTTGGGGTATATTTACCCCTTCATTTTATACAATTGTTTTTTGTTTATAAGATAAGGGATAATTATCGCATAGTCCGAATAAAATGTCAATTAGGGATTGGGGTTCCCTGGACTTTTTCCTTTCCCGAGAAAATGGGAACGCAAAGTTTTATTCCCGGGAATTTCTGAGAATATATAAATTAATTAATTCCTTTCAATTATATCCAATATTGTTTAAGTGGCCCTTCAAATAAATGAAATTCAATTATATCCAATATGGCTTAAATGGCCTTTCAAATAAATGCAAAAATAAAAAGGGAAAAAGTTCAGTCTTTACAAATTATCGTTATTTAAATATACTTTAGGCTATATTTCTATACATATTTGACTTCTTTTAACGTTTCCGTCTGAACAATATTATGAAATTTAAAGTTAAGCCAGATAAAACTATCATAAATCTGTAATTTATCAATGTGTCTTTGATGAATTATATAATAAAAAATATAAAAGCAATTGTTGACAAATGTTCGTTACTATTATCAGAAATTTAAATATATATATTTGAATATCAGATAGATCTACAGTTTCTCAATAATCAATATACCAGTATAATATATATCAATAATCAATACAATATTTGAAATTTGAATTTTCCCCGGGAATTCCCGGAAAAATATTGGACGGGGAATATACGGACCTATATCTATCGTATGTCTACGTAAAGGGTGATTTTTTAAAAGCTATAGGAAAATTTTTCAAAAAAAAACACATAAAATTCGGGAAAATGCATGAAATCTTTATTTGAATCGATAGTACGGTCCATATAATTTAATGTTTGAAGATTATTTTATGCAAATGTTGACCTTGACTGCGCCTCAAATGGTCCATCCGCTTAGTCCAATTTTGCCATTTCCACGTTTTTGAGTAACAGAGGCCCAATTGCTGCGAACGACGACGAATCGATAATTGATGGTCATCATTCACACTGGTCGATACAGCTGCGATATTTTCTTCAGTTCACACTCTACGTAAGCGTGTTGGTGGTTTAATGTCCAACAATGTAAATTTGGTGCGAAATTTAGTCACAATAGCCCGAATAGCCGCTTCAGTGGGTCAATTAAACTGACCATAAAATGGAAGCGTGCGATGAACTTTCTTAACAGAGCACGCATTTTGATAATAAAATTCAATAATTTGCAAGCGTTGTTCGTTTGTAAGACGATTCATGGTTAAATTATAGACCACACTGAAGATGTTTGACAATGAAACCAAACACGAAACGTGCGTCAGCTGTTTCAACCAGTGTTGCCAAAAAGATAATAGCTAAAAAATCACCCTTTATAGCATTTCCTGAAGTATTTTGGCTTTGAAAACTAGAAAAAGATATTTCAAAAAATAGGCAAATTACATATTTGTATTCTCATTTTGGAAATATAAATCCGATCACAACAAGTTCAGCCGGATTTTATTATACATTTTCATAAGATGTTAACGTTAAGAAATCAGGTATTAAAATATAAAACAAAATAAGTTAAATGTTTTTTTTCGCGCTATTTAAAAAAAATCTGTTGCGTCTACAAAGAGTGTCATAACTTCCACTAACCCTACAATCTGTCCATATGGGCCATATGATATGGCATGGCTTAAACAGTCATGACCCAAATATATCTAGTGTATTAAATCACTCATTCGATACGTTAAACATGTTGTCTGCCCCAAATGAAGCTAGAAGGGATACATATCTTCTAGACCTGTAAGTTGAGGGTATAAAAAGGAATATACGATGTCTATCATATACATAATTGTAAAATAACTTATTTTTTATTCATTTATATTATAACTTTTTCGTCGCATTTTTTGATTATTCTAAACTAGCAGTGCTCGCTGCTTCTCACACGAAAAGCTAGTTATTAGTTTTATCCGTAAACCATTTGTATGCCTTTTTGTCCCGCGCACCCCTTAAAAGTACAAATTTCGACATATCAAATTTTACTTCGCTTCTAAATGGTGAGAGGAATTTACATGTCCAATTTCACGATTCTAGCTGCAATACTCTAATTGATACCATTTTTGTCCCGCTCACCCCTTTCGTAAATTTCGTAAAAATCCATTTTGTTTGCGCTTCTACAAATTGCATTTACATTGTGGTGAGAGAATTTACATACCAAATTTCACGATTCTATCTGTACTACTATAGTTGGTACCATTTTTGTCCCGCTCACCCCTTATAAGTACAAAATTCGATTAGATTATATGATTATACGACTATAGCTGCGATACTTTAGTTGATACCATCTCTTTACTCCCTTAAAAATACAAATTTCGAAAAATCCACATTTGAAGCTCGTCTGCATGGTGAGTGCAAGGAACACACCGAATTTCATGTTTCTATGTAATGCCGTTTGTTCAGGACGAATGTGCGTTGTTTATTCCTTTTCGTCCCATTTTACCCCCTAAAAGTACGTATTTCGTCTACCTCGGCGTCTACGTCATATTTAGGAACTATCCTGAATATTTCATGATTAAGGCTTTAGCCGTTTGGTCTGGGTGCTGGCCAATGATAAGTCAGTCAGTAACCCAACTCTTCTATATATATATAGATTATCTACTGAGGTCCATTGACCAACAATTGTTGTTTTAAAACATTAACTTTTCATGTAGTATGCTTGGATATACTTTCGAAATAAGTCTCGAATAGATTAAAAATAATCGTCCCTTCAGAACCAAATGACAGTAAACTAGACTTATTGAAATTGTACAGACATATATGAAACCATAGTAGGTTGTTCGATGGGAGAAACTCCATTGTCAAGCACAAGGAAACGACATTTTTCCCTGAGTGCCTCCGGAGCTCAGAGTGTCACGAGACGGAACTTAGTCTGCCGATAACTATGGAAAACAAACTCCAAGTTTAAGGCAATGTTTTGCTTGGTTGCTCTGTGGGTTTATTGAGTGGCAAGTGTCACAAGTGGACAGGTGAACAAGTGCAAGTGCAAAATTGTATAATTCTATTTCCATTTTTGTTTCTATTGTCTTTAATGTTATTTTTTGTTCTAATCGAATACTTGAATACAATGAATTGCATTCGATATACATATGTATGTATATGTATAACGTAATGGTGTTTTTATAATATAATAAGAAATAAAACTTAATAATTAAACATTTAGTGTGCACTTTTGCTATTGTCTTTATTTTTTGTTTATTTGTATCGCAATTCACAGCTACATTGGAGTATGTACTTACATGCATTCGTACGAGTACGAGTGCAATTGCAAGTATCTCAAAATGGCCATAAATTATTTTGTTAAAACTTTTTGTAGTATTTTGCAGTCAACACTGAGACTGAGGTACGAACCGTGATTTATGTGCAACACAGCACATTCATACATATTCATATGGACGGACGACTGGACGGGCAGACATACATCTGTGTGGTGCTTTAGATAAACTCGGATATTGGCGTAGAACTCTCGCGTACTCGTAATTCAATCAACGTCCATTGTTGTGGTCCAATAATGACTTTTTGTCGGCATCAGACGAAAGGTGTTGTTCAAATTTGTTAAACATTGTTATTTTTCTAATGAAAGTATTTATCGCAACAAAATAACAACAACAACAACAACAGTTTGCGGTAGTTGCAATATGTTACCGCATTTTTTGCAACCCCACCCTAGAGACTTGGCATGAGACAATACGTGTAGTAATCTCTGGGGGGAAAGTGCTTTAGATATACGTACGTCGTACGTACGTACCTCCACACCTTTTACATGAGACATTCTAATCGATTACAAAGCCGTCTTTCGATAGCCAACTACGAGAACAGCTGTTGCTGAAGTTAATAATGTTGAGGTTGGTTATGGCCGTAAAAGTTGTTGGAGACTGTCACTCCACATGATCCCTAATGAAAACGCTATTATTAATTGTGATTGAGAAATGTGTCGGTTAATAGGACTAGGCTACACAATGGAAGAATGGAGGGCAACAATTGTTTCTCTTCATTTGCAATGCTAATCAAAATTACGTAAACGTTTTCCGAGCTATTGTTTGAGCAAAAACATTCTTCGATAATGGCACAACATATCAACAATATCATTGTGTGTGACAGCTAATGAAATCTAAGACAATGACTCACAAATCTGTTTAGAAAATATGCTATTTAATAAGGCTGGACTCAAAAACAATCAAGTAAAAATTTACTAAAATTAAGGAAATTGATATTTGTTTGGCATCCAGTATACCTTTAATCAATTAAAGGCTTATTTTTATACTCCACCTCAAGGACGGGGCTATACTAAGATTGTCATTCCGTTTGTAACACCGTGGAACACCTGAGAAACTATGAAGTATATATATTCTTGATTGTCATAAAATTCTAAGACGATCTAGCCATGTCCGTCCGTTCGTCTGTCTCTAAACGAAAGTTGGGATTGAAAGTGCGCGAAATCGGTCCAGAGGGGGAATTTTTCCCTAGCAAGAACAAAGAAATGTGGGGCATTCTTTGTCCTTTCGAATATTTAAACATGTTTTTCGAATATGTCTGCTTATATTTACTTGATATTTGGTATGCACATTTCCTTTATAGAGTTGACGTGCACCATTAAGCAATTCTTATTTGTGGGGGGTGAAAAGGGATAAAAATGGTACCTATCAAACGACAATAGCTAGACACACGAAATTCAGTATGTACATTCCTATAATTAAGTGGACACGTAAAGCAAAGAGTTTTTTTTCAAATTTTTATTTTTAAGGGGTTAAAAAGGCAATAGAGGGATAACAAGTAAGGAAAGGCTAAAGTCGGGCGGGGCCGACTATATAATACCCTACACCACTCTCTGCGTTTGTACCTTGCTTTGATTACTAAACCCATTTATTTCATGGGAGCAATTTTATGTAGTTCATACAAATTATACAGTTACTATGAATTCATCTTTAGTCATATTTAACGAATATGGTTCATAATATGGCAATTGATTAATTATCCGACTGACAAATACAAATTATACAGTAGTAATAGAACCGACATTTTAAAAGGGGGTCTATAACAACATTCTGGGCCTGGTTCAAAACATGGTAGTTATTCCTGGTTGAAAAATATCATGATCTGCAAAATTTGATGAAGATCCGATGTAAGATGTAGTTTCTAGAGCTGTAATAGATCAGAATGGGCCCCATTTGGGTTATACCAAAGTATGGACATATAGGCATCACCCAAACAATTCTCATTACAATTCATTTCGGTAAAAAAGTGAAATCGGGGAGGATTTTTGCATCCTGTAAATGTATGTGTTTGACAAAAAATGTTAAATCGGAAAAGACATCTGTATGGGGTATATTGAAACATGGAACGATGTGACTCACCTGTATGTTTATAGGTGAAATATAATATGTAAAGTATAGCCAACATCGCTTAAACATTTGGGAGCAACATTTGTATTGGGGCTATATCTAAATCTGAACTGATCTTACCCACTTTCACCATAGGTGTTTTTAGTTGGATTATAAGATGTTGTGCCAAGTTTAAAGAAAATCGGGTACAATATGTGGATTTTAGAGCGGAAAAAGTCAAATCGGGAGCGACATTTGTATGGGGGCTATATCTAAATCTGAACCGATCATACCCACTTTCAGCATAGGTGTTTCTAGTTGGATTATAAGATGTTGTGCCAAATTTAAAGAAAATCGGGTACAAGATGTGGTCTCTAGAGCGGAAAATGGCAAATCGGGAGCGACATTTGTATGGGGGCTATCTCTAAATCTGAAGCGATCTTACCCAATTTCTGCATAGGTATTTCTAGTTGGATTATAAGATGTTGTGCCAAATTTAAAGAAAATAGGGTACAAGATGTGGTTTCTAGAGCGAAAAATGTCAAATCGGCAGCGACATTTGTATGGGGGCTATATCTAAATCTGAACCGATCTTACCCAATTTCTTCATAGGTGTTTCTAGTTGGATTATAAGACGTTGTGTCAAATTGACAGAAAATCGGGCACAAGATGTGGTTTCTAGAGCGGAAAATGTCAAATCGGGAGCGACATTTGTATGGAGGCTATATCTAAATCTGAACCGATCTTATCCACTTTCAGCATAGGTGTTTCTAGTTGGATTATAAGATGTTGTACCAAATTTAAAGCAAATCGGGTACAATATGTGATTTCTAGAGCGGAAAATGTCAAATCGGGAGCGACATTTGTATGGGGGCTATATCTAAATCTGAACCGATCTTATCCACTTTCACCATAGTGTTTTTAGTTGGATTATAAGATGTTGTGCCAAATTTAAAGAAAATCGGGTACAAGATGTGGTTTCTAGAGCGGAAAATGTCAAATCGGGAGCGACATTTGTATGGGGGCTATATCTAAATCTGAACCGATTTCCTCCAAATTCAATACCGATGGTCCTTGGCCAGAAAAAATTACTTCTGCCAAGTTTCATTACAATCGGACAATAATTGCGACCTGTAGAGTGCGAACAAGCTTAGATGGACAGCAGACGGACGGACGGACGGACGGACAGACAGACATCGTTAAATCGACTCAGCTGGTGATTCTAAGCCGATCGGTATACTTAAAGGTGGGTCTAGCTCGATTATTTCTTGGTGTTACAAACATTTGGCGCGAAACTAACTTATAATACCCTAGTCCACGAAGTGGTGTAGGGTATAAAAATGGTACCAACAAAACGACTGCAGCTACAATAATGAAACTCGGTGTGTACAACCCTCTAAAAAAAGTGACTTTCAAAATTC
This sequence comes from Polietes domitor, assembly GCA_947397865.1. Lineage (NCBI taxonomy): Eukaryota > Metazoa > Arthropoda > Insecta > Diptera > Muscidae > Polietes > Polietes domitor. Next base: position 190,959,133 of record OX377618.1, on the reverse strand, counting down.
ATACTTTTTAGGGGCATAATGTGGAAAAAGTGATAAAATTGGTACCGACCAAATGGCTACAGCAAGAATAGAGAAATTCGGTGTGACTGCAGACGTGGCAAATCAAGAATTTTTTCAAAAAGTTTACTTTTATGGGGAAGCGGTGATAAAAGGGATACAATTGGTACCAGTTAAACAGCTGCAGCCATGAATAATGAAAATCGGTGTATATTTCGCTCAGAATGCGTAGATTCGAAATATAATGCGATCTTTGCATACTCTCACGGATATAATTTGTGCCGACCGAATGGCTGCAGATAGATAAGTACGGCGTGTGTATTCCTCTGATTGTGAAGACGCGCAACATAAAGGATGTTTTGGAAATTTGTACTCTTAGGGAAAACGCAACAAAAGGGGATAATCATAGTACCAATCAAACGACTGCAGCTAGAATCGTACAATTTTATTTATAAATTTCTTTGACTTCGTAGATGTGCAAAACTAAAGTCTTCATCCGAATTCGTACTTTTAGGGATAAAATGATAAACTGGAGAGATAAAACTGTAGATAAAAGCTGTAGTTAGAATCGAAAAATTTGTTTCGAAAATTTCGAAATTCGTATTTTGCCATTCTGAAGATTTTCTGTGATATATGTAGTCAAGGGCTATCAAGCAATAAAAACATAATTGTAGACACGCCCTCTAAGTGGGCGTGGCCTTTAAATAAATTTATTTTTTTTTTTTTTCAAGATTATAATAATGAAAATTCACGATTTATTTAACAAATAACGCTATCAGCAAAAAAAAAATAATTTCCTAAAATTTTATTGAACTTATACGTGTATTCGACAGCCTCTATTTTCCCGGTAATATTGAGGAATGCATTCCATCGCGGAGGATATATAAGATTCTGCCCGACCGAATTTAACACCTTTTTACTTGTTTGTTTAAATATAGTACGTATATACGCCTTGAAATCAATTATTTTTTTATATAAACTTCAATGTTCCTAATAGAATACATTTTTCGCACTCGATCTCAATATGCTCCATTTTCATAATATTTTGCGTAGCCGGCATTGGACGTAAATGTTTCAACCCAGCCGAAGGTCGATAACGCAAAAACCTTTACCCTGCGTAGCCAGGCAAACCCCAAATGAGAAATTCAGACCGGTAAATGGCCATACAATACATGAAATCTTTACTCTGCGTAGCTGGTTTTGTACATATCCCAGATGAGAAAATCTTTAAAACTAAAGGCGTTTAAATAACACTGTGCGACAGTCCAATAAAACTATATAAATAAAATGTACTTCAATGGTAAAAAAGCTTGGCGACCATTTTAATAAAAAAATCACCCGTCTTGGACCACATTTTCACCACTTGGGAATCCGGGTATTTTGTGGAAAATATAGAAAATCTAGTTATTTCATCGTTTTTATGTTTTGATGAATTTTAGATATTTTTATTGGACTTCAATTCGAAAAATAATGAGAGATGTTAACTGGAATAACCAAAACTTGTATTTTTAGAAATCATTTTTATCTATGTATATCGTTGATAACATGTAGTTTTGCAAAAATTAGTAAATGAGTTAACTTCAATAACAGTGTCAGTTGCTTACAGGTTTTTAAAACTACTGTCTTCATTATACCCTACACCACTTCGTGAACTAGGGTATTATAAGTTAGTTTTCCGCCAAATGTTTGTAACGCCAAAAATAATCGAGCTAGACCAACCTTTAAGTATACGGATCAGCTTAGAATCACCAGCTGAATCGATTTACCGATGTCTGCCTGTCCGGTCGTCTGTCCGTCTGCTGTCCATCTAAGCTTGTTCGCACTCTACAGGTCGCAATTGCTGTCCGCTTACCATGAAATTTGGCAGTAGTTACTTTTTTTGGCCAAGGACGATTGGTATTGAATGTGGAGGAAATCGGTTCAGATTTAGATATAGCCCCCATACAAATGTCGCTCCCGATTTGACTTTTTCCGCTCTAGAAACCACATATTGTACCCGATATTCTTTAAAATTGGCACAACATTTTAAAATCGAACTAAAAACACCTATGCTGAAAGTGGGTAAGATCGGTTCAGATTTAGATATAGCCCCCATATAAATGTCGCTCCCGATTTGACTTTTTCCACTCTAGAAACAACATATTGTACCCGATTTTCGTAAAAATTGCCACAACATTTTATAATCGAACTAGAAACACCTATGCTGAAAGTGGGTAAGATCGGTTCAGATTTAGATATAGCCCCCATACAAATGTCGCTCCCGATTTGACTTTTTCCGCTCTAGAAACCACATATTGTACCCGATTTTCTTTAAAATTGGCACAACATTTTATAATCGAACTAGAAACACCTATGCTGAAAGTGGGTAAGATCGGTTCAGATTTAGATATAGCCCCCATACAAATGTCGCTTCCGATTTGACTTTTCCGCTCTAGAAACCACATATTGTACCCGATTTTCGTAAAAATTGCCACAACATTTTATAATCGAACTAGAAACACCTATGCTGAAAGTATGTAAGATCGGTTCAGATTTAGATATAGCCCCCATACAAATGTCGCTCCCGATTTGACTTTTTCCGCTCTAGAAACCACATATTGTACCCGATTTTCCTTAAAATTGGCACAACATTTTATAATCGAACTAGGAATACCTACCGCGAATGAGAAATATATAGGCGCATGATTTGGCACAGGCCTCAAGTGTTGTTATAGGCCCCCTTCAAATGTCCGTCCGATTTATCCTATTACCGCTGCATAATTTGTATTTGTCTTTGGATCTTGATAAATTTTTCCAGATCATGTATATTTACTTTATTCGGAATATCTGCTGGAAAATAATTTATATGAACTACATAAAATTGCTCCCATGAAATACCTGGGTTTAGTAATCAAAGCGATGTATGTACGCAGGGTATAGGGTGTAGGGTATTATATAGTCGGTCCCGCCCGACTTTAGCTTTTCCTTACTTGTTTTTAAATATATTACAAAAATAGAACGTTTGTTTTACTAAAAATTGTGTAAACACATTGCCAAAGTTACAAAGGGCGGAAAAAATCTTAACAATGTCTTCCCTGAATGTAATTGTAATGTAATGTTATAAAAAAATGTAAATCGTCACCTGAAATGCAAAAAGACGTAACAACAAAAGGTCGCAAAACGAGCTTTATGTACATTTGACTAAAATACACAATATGATAACGATAATCTGCGAATATTTTATTTCATAAACTAGCTATATTTTCACCGCTACAATAAAATTTACATTTTTAATACTTTTCATTTTTGCATATGACTGAAGTACATAATCTCAGAAAATTATAGGCATCTGCTTCTAAATAAGAACTTCATTATTTAACGTTTTTTTGCTTCTCCTAAAAATTTATGAAAATTTGGGTTTCGTCATTTTGCATTTCAGGTAACAATATACAATTCGAAAGGTCTAGGATTCTTCTTTTTTAATATGTCGACTTAACCGGTTGATAACATGATGCAAAAAATAAAAAAAGTTTTTGTTTTGTTTTCATTGAGGCATATTGATTCATAAAATCATTACACAATAATTTATTTTCTATTTTCGTCGAAGGTACCCTTAACATGTGTACTGTCATTTGTTCAATTGAGCAGTGGCTTTTGTACAAAAAGTCCATAAATTCTATTTCATTTTCTTCAAGTAGGTCTTATTTTCTTTGTTATGCAATTTGTAAAGGGTTTTTCGTGCTTTTAAACAAAAAATTAAAAAAGATGATTTAAAACAAATCTTTTACGTCCGCAAAGATGGTAAAAACTTATAAACATATATACACATATAGATTTTCTACATATAAAAATAATTTCCTTCATAAGAAAGTTAACTATCGAAAATAAAAAAAATATTGTTTTGCGCCAATAAAAAAGATTTAAAGAAAATCAATTTTTTCTATTTTTTAAGACTGTTCCTAAACCAATGAACTATAGGTCAAATGACCTATTTCACTGGCCAAAAGTAATAAAACTTAAAGTCTGATATTATGTTAACAACAATGTATAGAGATAGCTTGGAAAATGTAAATTGTGAAGAATTAAGAAAAAAATTAAATCATTCGGAGGGCCTATGAAACTCACGGCCCTTAAGCTTCTTGGGACCAAAAAGAGTTAATTTAGTTTTTTAACATCACATAATTAAAAATAACCAAAAAATGCTGAATTGGAACGTAGGTCGTATATTATACCCTGCACAACATTCTAAGCCGCGATTTTATGGACCATATAAATATAAAGACATGATCCTATTCATTTTTGCAATAGTGAAATTTAATGTATCTATTATGAAATTTTTACCAAATTTTTTCTATATTTTTCTTGTGTTTTATATAAAGAAGTCAAATCGGAAGAGATATTTGTATGTTAATAATATCAGGAAATTTACCACAGTATTCCACTATTGCCATAATTTCTCCTCGTTGAATTGTGATATGAAAACAATACGAGTATATTGTGATATATGATTCTTGTGCGGTATAAGATCAGGATGGGAGTTTATAGTTTCATTTCAAATGTTTGTAACATTATTGAACTGTTAATGAAAAAATCGTATCAGATTTAGATATAGTCCCCATATAAATTTCCCCCATTCTGATCAAATTTGACACATTACTCTTATTTTCATAAATCTAGATAGAGGTCCATGCGTTAGTGGTATGGTGTATCATATAATCGGCTCTACCCTACTTTAGCCTTATTTAGTAGCTTTGCTTACATATAATCTATTTCACTTAAGTCTAAATTGTTTTCTAAGTGCAAGTCTTTTAGGATGTTGACATAGTATAGACTGAGATGTCCCACTTCAATTCCTTTTGACATGGTCGAAAGATTACAGACCAAAAAAAAATACAAATGAAAAAACTAAAACATTTAAAATAATTTTTGAAAAATTGTATACTTTGGATTTAAAAATACTTCAAACTTCATCCTTCTATCTGTATTAGTTTAGCAGTAGCGACCATTTCAAGTTTTCCCTATTCGAAAGTAAAATATGATGAAACTAAAAAACTAAGGGGGAAACTTGAATGCTAAACTAATACAGATGAAAACATGAAGAAAAGTGTTTCTAACAAACACTCTCCTCTTTTATTTGACATATATACCGATAATATTGGGCGCGAATAAGTATTTGAAATAATTTTTGAAAAAATGTATCCTTTGGATTTTTTGTCCTGTGAAGGGGGCAAAAGTATAAGGAAATGCAAAACTAAAAACGCAAGTTAACTCCTTTTTGCCTATAGTTTCAGACGTATATCATCCGATTCAAGTGTGTAAATTGCGCAACTCTGCTCGCCATATTGGTGGCGTATAAATTATATTTATTTACTGTGGATAATATTACTCATACGCTCGGATTGTTGGAAAAATTAAGTCATTATACAATCAAATTAATCGTCAAACCCCACCTCTGGTTGGAGATAAGAAAGAGTTATAGCTGTAAAAACTTCGCACAAACTGACCGCTATAACTGTTGATCAGCTTCAACGGTAGGTTAACCAGACTTGGTGAAAATGGAAACAAATATTTTTAAGATATTTTACATCCAATGTGTAATCGTCAATAAGTTGTTTTAATGATTATGCCACAAATGATTGAAAATTATCATTGCAATATTAATTGTATGTTGTTGCTTGTTTTATTTACTCAACAACAACAGCCACAAATTTTTGATTAGTATCGATGTTATTGCAATTTCAAAACTATTCTCTATCCATATAATACCCAATGCTAATTTTCACTGTGTTCCTGTAGATAATTTGAGCGGGAAGCAAGTGTCAGTGTCGAAGTATCTAACCATCCTGTTCTTTATAGCATCCTCTATGAATATATCTGGGGCTAACACAAGTTATGACAGAAGTAATTCAATGATAGAAAATTCTCATGGATGCTCTTCCTAACCACAACACCTGTGGGTATCGTTTATGTAAATCGCCCCACTGGCGTAGAACAAGTGGCGTCGGATTTTTGCATACATCAATCAATCAATTAAGCAATAACCCATTAGACTGTACCAACAAACATACCATTTTTTACGAGTATATGCGAGTGTCCGTCGGTATGTAAATTACAAATGCAAATCCGCAACCACCGTCGCATGAACTCAACTCTGATGAAAAAAGAAATCACGGTATCAGTTTACACTGCATGGGGTCGTGACGCCGATTTACAAACGTTTAAAAGCTCAGTGCTCCGGCATGGCACGGGATTTACAGAATGTAGGTGAGCAAATTGTTTATAATGTGTTTTTAAAATAATTCAATGGCAATAAATTATGCATAAATTTATGGTCAAAGTGCCATAACATGGCATTACTGCATTTAAAAGGCATTTAAGCAAAGGCAACTGCAAACAAAACACTGCGACACGATCATTATTAAATGGAACTAAACGAAACAACGCGAAATAGGTGCCAATCCGCCAAGCAAGCTGTTTTTCTGAAGGCTCTTTTCCAATATTTGTTTAATTAAACAATTTGTCAGATTAATATGGAGGGGAAAAGTTACACACATACATACATAAATACTCTTGTGTACATGTGTAAACAATGTAATTGCCATATCAACATGTAATTGAGTTTATTTATTTTTTGTGTGCGTTTTTTTTTTTTGACTGGGATGAACTGTTAATGCATTTGTGTCTGTTTACATTTACGCCAGTTCTGAGTATGCTGACCAACGAAACGGAAATGGCAAACAGGAAACGCATAATCCCGTCAGCATCAACAAACCGTACGACATATGGTCGGCCACTGTTGCTCATGGTTATGGCTATGACATGGGGTTTTGTGTGTCATGCACTCTACATTGTAGATAAAATATTTACTTTAATATGTATCATCTGAAAGATCTGTATAATTTTCTAAAATATTTCCCAACAACACACTGAATTTCATGATTCTAGCTGCAATATTTTTGGTACGATTTTTATCCCTTTTTCCCCGTCATTTCCTTCAAACTAAAAATTTCGAAGAATCAATTTATTTGCGTTGTCAATGTAGTAAGTGAAATGTACACACCAAAATTTCCCAATTCTAGCTGAAATGCTGTTGGCACTGGTTTTATCTCTTTTGGCCTTGTTTTCCCTTAAAGGTACAAATTACGAAAATTTCATTTATTTTGAGCGTTTATGTGGTTTCACGATTCTAGCTGTAATAATTAGTTTGTACTATTTGTATCCCTTATTGTTCCGTTTTTCCCTTAAAAGTACAAATCCCTTTTGTCGTATGTCTGCATGGAAAGGAGCAGGCACACACCTATATTTCTAGCTACTGTTTTTGACCAGGGCGAAGATTCCATGTTCATTGTCCCAAATAGTTTGAATCTCGAAAAATCTTCTTGTATTGGGAACAAGGTACTAAGAAAGAAGATTTTTCGAGGTTCAAACTACTACTACTCAAATTTCACAACCCTGGCTTCAGCCGTTTGTTCAAGGCGGTGGTCAAAGCAAAGGTTTTTATTTAGAAATTTTTACTTTTTTGAAGGAAGGTGGACAAAAGGGATAAAAATAGTACAAATTAAAGTACTGCAGCTGGAATCGTGCAATCATCTAACTACGCATAGTTGTTCAGAATATAAATCCAACGGCCAAAATTCATTAACTTTTGTTCTAATAAACATTTTTGAGTTCTGTAAAAATTTACCCACGTACAAGTTGACTATTTTTAGCATTTTTCGATTTTAAAGAAAAGTAAAATGTGCAGAAAAAAATTTAATTTTTTCATATTACCTTGAAAGTTGGAAAAAAACGTAATTTCTTTTTTTCGACTTTGTCTATTTGTTTCTCTCACAGTTTAAGAGATTTCGTAGCTTCTTTATTACGGCGCCAAAACTGTGGTTGTGCCAAATAAAGTTTGTTTGTAATAAATACCCTCTTTGAAAAAATTAAGACTGTGGACAGATTTTTTCTTCCTTTGATAGCATTTGAAGAATATAATACATATTTTGAAAGGTTCTCCGTTTTTTGCAGGGTAACTTTTTCCTGCATGAAATTGCACCTTTGGAAGATAGGATAAATTTAGTGCAAAAAGTCCGATTTTGCGATGTAGACGCGTAACAAATTTTATTTTGAGGGGAACGAATCGTGGAATTCACCTGACTACATCGACAAATAACAAAAATGTTTTTTCGAAATTTGTACTCTTAAAGTGGAACCGGGACAAAAAGGAATAAAAATAGTACCAATAGCATCTGGAATCGTGGAATTCAGCATGTACGTTGATTTGGCGACGTCGACGTGCAACAAAAATGGATTTTTCGAAATAAGTACTTTTAAATGGGGAGAAGGATAAAGTAGTACCACTGCATTTGGATTTGTAAAATTCGGTTTGTAAGTTCTCTACGGGAAATCGGTGGCAATTCCTATAAACGTACCGACCTATAGTTCGATATGGATATATCATAGAACTGGTGCCAAAGTGTGAATAAATTGTCAATACACTTCTCATTTTTTATGTATATTAAATATTTTTTAATAAAAATATATGCAAATTCCGGAAAATATGTGTTAATCTCTTCAAATATCTCACATGTTCGTTAAAAATTATATCTGAGAGATTTCCGTGTCAGCATTAAACACAAAGCCCTCTGCCAACTATTACAACAATTTAGATTATTTCCAAACCAAGGGTGGTTCAATTCATGTTCTTTGAAATCGGTTTTAAGTCTTGTCTATACAAAAACCATCGGACTTGTCTCTTGAGGTGCGGGTCAAGTCATGTCCATTGAAACCAATTCCAGGCCATATCCTTTGAGACCAGTTCTAGGTCAAGTCCTTTGAGACCGACCATAGGACATGTATTTTGAGGTATTGTCCAAGTCATGCCATTGGTTGGATATTGGTCATATATTTGGGTTGGAAGCAGGACCGATCCTTACACACTAGAGGCTAGTCCTAGGACTTGTCCTGAGACAGTTCATTTTCCCGTAGGATTCTTCTGAACACACCGAAAATTAAAATATTTGTTTTGTTTAAATTTGTGCTTTTAAGGGAGAAGCGGCACAAAAAAGAGGAACAAATAGAATCAACCAAATGCTGCAGATAGAATTATAGAATTCGGTGTTTTATTTTTTCCCATTCATTCCTCTGACTACGTTGACACGTTTCGGAACAAATCAATACAAAATGATTTTTATTAAATGAAAGATTATATACCTGCATATACACATACTTACATTTGCAACTCAATGAGATGCTTGTAAAATGGCATGTGTGCTTTATTACTTGGTGCGATTTTTTAAACGCAAATTCGGCAAGTGAGTTGTGCTTCTCGTTCGTTTGTGAGAATCATCTCCTTATAGAGGCCGGGTTTGATGTTGAAAAGTCGCTGCGAAGCCACTTGAAAAGACTTATGACATGGTCGAAATCATGATCGTGGTAGTCTGCAGCCAAGTAATAAATGTCACCATGCCATTTGTAAATAAATTTACATTCTATTAAATATAGAAGCAAAATGGTCTTGAGCCAGGACAATATCCCAGTTCAAATGAAAGATTAATGTTAATAGATTAATGTGAAAATTTTCAGCTTAGCTTTTGCAAGGAGCAAGGGGAATATATTTTCCTCCTGTGAATAATTTTGTACTCTCTTCAAGGGAGCCACAGCTAAGAGCCGGATCAGTGCGTCTAATGGTATTTATTAGAGAAACTTTATAGCATTCAGTGTAGCCTAAGTATTTTCTTCTCTGGGTTGTATGTATGCGGATAAGTTTTGTGGAAAATATTTCCCACCAACAAATCTTCCACAATGAAAAACAAACTAGTTTTTGGTTATCAAATTAACTGAATAAAAGCACGGCAATCCTATAATCTTTACACTTTCTTGTCAACTCAATTAGAAATTCAACAATATTTTTTAACTGTTACTACTATGTATTTCTTCACTTACTTCGCTATATATTTGGAAAATTATATCTCACAATCCTTTTAGTCTGTGTGAATCAGATATATACGTATACGAAGAACAAATTCGATATACATATGTATGTGTGCTTATGTGACCCATGAAGCTGGTACTTACCTAAAAAGATAAAAAGAAAATCGAATTAGTAATCCATAAATAATTAATTTTCATAGAACAAACCCATACAATAAGTTTCTATAATATCATTAATAATATAACATAAAAACATTGTAAAATAAACCATTGTAGAACCAAACGTTAGAGCAAAGAAGGCAAAGACTTTAACAGAAAATCAATTGCAAAATTAACTTTCCCCATCATTTATTTAATGTATATTAAAATCTATGTTTAAATTTGTATGTTTAAAATTATTAAATTATTATTGGTATCAAAAACCACTTTGTGGAGAAGAAGAAGAAACTTAGCGGCAGAGTGTGTTTTATTTTTTATGTGGGAATGCCTTGAAGGAAATCAAGGAAACTTCGGATTATCACTATGAAAAATGTAAACCTTCTCTCGACAGTAGTTTCCTTTCATTGAGTATAAAATATTAGTCGTGTCTTATTGGCAACTCGCTTAATCGGTTTAAGTCTAATAACTTAGTCGGTTTATGAAAATTTAAAATTGTATTAATTTATAAGAAGTTACAAACTAAGAGAAATTGGAAAATTTTACATTCCAAGAATTAAATATATTTACAGTAAGATATCTAGTTTATTATTCACTTAAGGTTTTTCGCAAAACTAAAGTTTAACAAGTTGCAAAAATTTAGTATTAATAAAAACTCCAATAACTCTCAACGCAACAAAAAAAATTGTTTTTTTTTTTGTGAAATCAGCACTTAAACTGTATAATGGACATTTTTGACTAAAATACCAATTTTCGTTAAAGGTACCTTTAATATTTGTACTCTCAATTTAGAAATATAGGTCGGATCATACCTTTATCATACCCTTATATGTTCGATTAAGTGATTCGAATTTCACTTCCACATAGAAACATTGGTTTAGGAACATTATCTAGTTATTTTTTTTTTTTGATTAAAAAAAATCATAAAAAATTGAAAAAAATCGGAAAAATATTTTTTGTTCTATTTTTAATATGTGACATACTACTTATGATTTTTAGCTGGGATTTCAGCGGAAAAAACAAGGCCTAAAAATCTATGGGTAAATGTAGAAGTTATGGACCATCTAATAGAAGTACATGTCGTCAACAGGTATGACAAATGACATACAGCTATAACTTCTACATTTATCCATAGATATTCTTATTATAAACCTTGTTTTATTCGTTAGGATCCTAGCTAGTATATAAAAAATATATATTCTGTTATCTAAAGCAGGGCTTCGAGCTATTTAACCAAAAATTAAACAAAATTGTGACTTTACGTCTACAAAGAGTGTCAAAACTTCTGTTTATCAATAGATATAGCATGAGAGTGTTAAAATTAAAGGTGTCTCCAACTATAATAGAAATTTTATTAACAATTAAAAAACAAATTATCCATGAAATTTTTTTGTGTTGATTTTATGAATCACATGTAAATTTTTTGTTTTTTTTTTATACCCTAGACCACGAAGTGGTCTAGGTATAAGTTATTTTCGCGCCAAATTTTTGTAACACCAAGAAATAATCGAGCTAGACCCACCTTTAAGTATACCGATCGGCTTAGAATCACTACCTGAGTCGATTTATCGATGTCTGTCCGTCTGCTGTCCATCTAAGCTTGTTCGCACTCTACAGGTCGCAATTGTTGTCCGATTGTCATGAAACTTGGCAGAAGTTATTTTTTCTGGCCAAGGAGGAAAAAATCAGATTTAGATATAGCTCCCATACAAATGTCGCTCCCGATTTGACATTTTCCACTTTAGAAACCACATATTGTACTCGATTTTCTTTACATTTGGTACAACATCTTATAATCCAACTAGAAACACCTATGCTGAAATTGGGTAAGATCGGTTCAGATTTAGATATAGCCCCCATACAAATGTCGCTCCCTATTTCAGTTTTTCCGCTTTAGAAACCACATATTGTACCCGATTTTCTTTAAAATTGGGTCAACATCTTATAATCCAACTAGAAATACCTATCAAAAATTGGGTAGGATCGGTTCAGATTTATATATAGCCCCCATACAAATGTCGATCCCGATTTGACATTTTCCGCTCTAGAAACGACATATTGTACCCGATTTTCTTTAAATTTATCAGAACATCTTATAATCGAACTAGAAACACCATGCTAAAAGTGGGTGAAATCGGTTCAGATTTAGATATATCCCCCATACAAATGTCGCTCCCGATTTGACATTTTCCGCTCTATAAACGTCATATTGTACCCGATTTTCTTTAATTTTTGCAGAACATCATATAATCGAACTAGAAACACGTATGCAAAAATTGGGTAAGATCGGTTCAGATTTAGATATAGCCCCCATACAAATGTCGCTCCCGATTTCACTTTTTCCGCTTTAGGAACCACATATTGTACCCGATTTTATTTAAATTTGCCACAACATTTTATAATCGAACTAGAAACACCTATGCTGAAAGTGGGTAAGATCGGCTCAGATTTAGATACAGACCCAAACAAATGTCACTCCCTTGGCACAACATCTTATAATGTAACTAGAAGCAACTATGCTGAAAGTGGGTATGATCGGTACAGATTTAGATATAGCCCACATACAAATGCCGCTTCCGATTTGACGTTTTCCGCTCTAACCCGTACCCGTTTTTCTTTAAAATTGGCACAACATCTTATAAGCCAACCTATGGTGAAAGTGGGTAAGATCGGTTCAGATTTAGATATCGCCCTCATACAAATGTTGCTCCCGAATGTTTAACCGATTTTGGCCAAACTTTACATATTATATTTCACCAATAAACATACATGGTGAAAGCGGGTCACATCGTTCCAGGTTTCAATATACCCCTATACAAATGTCCTTTCCGATTTAACATTTCTTATCAAACACATACATTTACAGGATGCAAAAATCCTTCCCGATTTCACTTTTTTACCAAATTGAATTGTAATGAAATAGAAAGTACGTCCATCTTTAGCATTTCCTTACTTGTTTGGGAGATGCCCATATGTCCATACTTTGGTATAACACAAATGGGGACCCACTCTGTTCTATTACAGTCCTAGAAACTACATCTTACATCGGATCTTCATCAAACTTTGCAGATCATGGTATTTTTCAACCAGGAATACCTACCGTGAATGATAAATATAGGCCCATGTTTTGGACCAGACCCAAAATGTAGTTAAAGGCCCCCTTTTGAAATGTCGGTCCGATTCATCCTATTACTACTGTATAATTTGTATTTGTCTGTCGGATAATTGGATCAATTACCATATTATTAACCATATTCGTTAAATATGACTAAATATGAATTTATTGTAACTGTATAATTTATATGAACTACATAAAATTGCTCCCATGAAATATGTGGGTTTAGTAATCAAAGCGTGGTATATACGCATGGAGTGGTGTAGGGTATTATATAGTCGGCACCGCCCGACTTTAGCCTTTCCTTACTAGCTTTTTGTGCATTTGTTTGTAACACCCAAAAGGAAGGGTGATAGACCCATTGTTAATTATACCGATCGGCTTAGAATCACTTTCTGAGTCGATTTAGCAATGTCCGTCTGTAATCACGATACAGGTCGCAATTGTAGCCAGAACTAAACGAAACTTTGTACAACGAAGTTTTTCGGGACAAGGACGAACGCTATTTAATTTGAAGAAAATCGGTTCAGATTTAGATATAGCCCCCATACGAATTTCACTCCCGATTTGACTCTAGATCAATCTGGATTCCATATACTTCAAAAGATTTTCTTCAAAATTGGCAAAACATCTAGTTCAACTAGAAACAACTGTAGTAAAAATGTGTTATATCGGTTCAGATTTATGTATAGCTCCCATACAACTTTCGCTTCCAATTTGAATTTTTCCGATCTAGAATCCACATATTTTAAGAGATCTTCTTCAAAATTGGCAAAACATCTTATATTTAAACTAGGAACGCCTATGGTAAAAATAGGTCAGATCGGTTCAGATTTATATATAGCTCCCATTCAAATTTCGTTCCTCAGAAACCGCATATTTTCAGAGAATTTCTTAAAATTGAGCATATCACGTTATACTTCAACTGGAAAAACTTATTGTGAAAGTTTGTCACTTCATTCCATGTTTGGATGTAGCCCCGAAACAAATATTATTCTCGATTTGACAAAGTAAAATGAACTTATTAAAGTAAAATTAATATTTATTTCACAATGAACCTGAATACAGAATTCATATATTAAAGTGTAATGCGAGATCAATTGAAACATATTTTCAAGTTTCAAAATTAATGAAATGTATGTATGTACATATGCAAGCGCATATTTGAATTAAGAGCAGACATTTATGGCCTCATATTTCAGATATTTCTTATTTCATTGGAAAATGTGGACGCGACGGAGAACGATCGTTCACATTCAACAGATGTATGATTAATAGTCAGTAAACGAATAGGATGTAGAGATAATGTTTATTGGAACTAATCTCGTTAGAGTTTGAGTAATTTTTGGGAAATTTATGTCCTTTTTAATATAAATAAGAGCACATTTCGATCGTAACTTTCTCGCTTTCGAATAACGCGAGCCCCTTGCTTCGAAAATTTTAAATTCATTTTTAGACTTTTTTAATACAATATTGTTACTTGCGTTTTATATACTTCATTTATTTTCGGTTCAATTTACTTTCTCTGGATTCTAAATTTGTACATATGGAGTTTGACAGACAAAATCCGAAAAAGTGGATTTTTGGTATATTTCCGGTGTATATCCGAAGCTTAAAAATATTTTGTCATCCAACATTTTTAATTTTATTGTGTAAATAATTGCAAGAATGTGCGAAGAAATATGTAGAAGTTTCTACTGAATTCCCGCGGAATTCCCGTACGAATTTCCCGGGATACGGGAAATGAAAAATATGCGAATTCCCGGGAATTTTCCCGCGGGAAATTCCGGTATGCAAACTCTAATTCCGATAGAAAGTGGAGTGTATCATATAGTCGGCACCGCCCGACTTTAGCCTTTCCTTACTTGTTATTTAAAAAAATGTATTGATTTTACGAATCACCCATAATTTTTATTTGTACATAGTTTATCAGCATTATGGAAAACATAAATACAAAAATAATAGATATGTATATTTTTTAAATATAAGTCATTGACATAAAATGAATTGAGGAAACTGAATGTATGTTTATATGTTTGACGTTTTTATCGTGTAGATTAATGCCATATATTTGAAGAAGAAACAATGTCTGTCGTCTTATACAGATGTCAGGGAATAATACAAAATCGTATTTATAACTCAAAATCAAGAGTTAAATTCCACATTTCAGCAACGTGTGTCCAAAATAAATCCGCATGCAGATAGCTACCATAAGAATACATATAGTCAAAATTATCCGCAGCGGCATTCCCGCGGATTTGGGAACCTAGCACACGCTTTTTTCAAAAGGTTTTAAATCAAAAAAAGATATTCTTTTTATTTTTTACGTAACGTTTAGAAAATTGATTTGAAAGAAATATCTAAATTTCTGTTCATTGTATGTTAATCGAAAATTACAAGAATCCTTCTCCTAAAAGCCTGCTTCTCCCATAGTACAAACAAAAACTGAAAAAAACCAAAAATGAACGTCGACTAGTATAATTTAAAAGAAAACCATTTCGAGAAAACAAGAAAGAAAAAACAATTTCTAACAACTGAAGTATTTCAGTAATTCGACTCAGTCGACAATAGTTGAATTCTGCGAATGTTCGAAACTTTTGTCAATTAAATTGCAGTGGCATAAGCCACAAACAAATGAACCACACAGCCAATACGAGGAGTATGGACATCATCATGGCAACAGAATGCCGGAAATGCAGACAAAAACGTTTCACATGCATATTCATTTCTATAAAAGTCCGATGTTTACACATCCTGGCAAAATGCACGAGTGCATGTGGTAAGCTCATGTGAACAAAAGTACACATTCATACATACATACATATGGTTGGGCTTCCATAGTAACGTACATATGTGTGTACATTAGAGTGGGTGCCGAATGGAACAAAAAGAGGTAGTTGCTCCGAAAAATTAACAATAATATTCGAAATATAAATATACTCTTCCTGGTTGTTTTAGCCAATGACAAAATAACCCGTTCTACTACAATGGTCTTAGTCACCCGACTTAATCCCCGGACCCAAAATTACAGTATAAATTCACTTGTTATTGTAATTTTTCATAAAAATAAATAAATGTTGTAGAATTATGCTGGAAGCACTTGCAGTCAGTTTTTATCCATTTTGTTTCTGCACAGAAAAAAATATTGGGCCAACATATTCAAGCAAACATTTTATTGAAATCAAGTTTGCTTTTCAATAAATGCCTTCTTTGAATCAATTAATTTTTTAATTGAATTTGTGTTTAACAACTTTTTTAATAATATCAATTAATTTTATAATTGAATTTCATCTTATGGTGTAAACACCGGCAATTTTTGTGTGGTTTTGGCCCTAGTAATGATGTCGTTCAACCAAACAAACAACAACAACATGTGAGTGTGTTTGGTGAGAGCAGAGAAGAAGTGAAGTGCTGCTTAGCCGCTCTGCTTATGAGCGGCATGAAATAAAAACAAACGGCATTGGTTGGGGCAAGGTCCCGCTGTGCATTCATTTTAACATACAGACAATTGAATTTAGTTTTTTATGATATTTAAATATTTTGATTAAAATATAGTTGGCCCAATTAAAACATTTAATTGAAAATTTTTAAATATTTCGAATACAATTTTAATTGGTCCAAATAAAATGTTTAATTGCATTTTTAAAATATTTTGATTAAATTATTAATTGATACAATTAAAACATTAATTGAAAATTAAAAACAAATAAACAAACTATTAATAAATGCAATTAAATTATATAATTAAATTTGTAGATATATTTCAATTTAAATTTTTAATTGAATTTGCGAATTTTGTTGATAGGTCAATAAACTTTTTAATTGAATCTGCGAATTTTTTAAATCAGGTTTTAGTTTTTTCTGTGTAGAATCGTCATCTCATTCAAATGAAAATGGAATATCAATTTCATTTGGAGGAATTTTTCTAACAACTTTGGCCGACGAAATGTGAGCTACACATTTTTTATTACTGACCCTCCCCAATGTACCAACTCTCTACGTATGTAAATATATGTATGTATGTGTATGTCCATGCAGACAATTTCATATTCATTTGGCATTCATGTGCATGGAACACAGCATACGATGTGAAATCTGCTTGGACCAGATGTTGCACTCAACACTCGCACACACCCAGAGCCAAAGATACATTTGGTTGCATCGCGCCGTAGATACGAATGAATGGAATTGTCTGACAACAACAAAAAAAGAAAATAACATAATCAACAGCAACAATGGATGATGTTCGCAGTATGTGCACAAAAGCATTCACTATATTCATATGGGTTTCCATTAATTTTTAATTACGAAAAGTGAATTGCAACCCAAAAAAAGGAACGCAAGTATTATTGAGTCATTAAAGTTCTTTGCCGGATTTACAATTTAAAAATGAACAAAAAGAAAACAATTTTTAATTGAATCTTTAAACAAGGACTAGCAAGAACAGGAAAGGTGAAAAGAAAGGAAGAACAATGGTGGAAAATCAACAAGTCAGCAAATGATTTAATCTGCAATTATATATATTTTAATTGAATTTTGCTATTTAAATCAATAAATCACTTTCGATAGAATTATAGCACACAAAGTGACTTCTTTGGCAGACAAGTCTCTCCAATATTAGTGTATCAGCAGTACCAGCATGTTATACAACAATAAAAAGAAAATAAACAGGGTAAATATAGAAATTATAAACCCCTTGGTAGACGCAAATGATTTGTTTAAAACATGATTTTTTTAATTTTTTGATAAAATAGCTCGACTGCCCCATTTTTCGAATTATAATATAGAATATTTTATTTTATTATACCCTCACTCTACAGAGTAGGAGTAGGATAGTACATATCATTTGGGACTAAAAAAATGTAACGCATTGAAGGAGTGACTTAAGACCCTAAGTACGTTTGGACCTAATCAGTTTAACAACATTTTATTAATATTTTTCCCAAAATTAGTTTAAGTTCGAAGATGGGCGAAATTGACATGCGGAAGGGCGTACCTCCGACACAAATTCTACATATTCCTATATATATATATAAATCAATGTGCGTCTGTATGTTGCGTATAGGACGCCAAACCGGTGGACCGATTCTCCTGAAAATTTTACTGTATCTATCTTCTGGACAGAGGATGGTTCCTGGATAGTCTAGGTCATGATAGGACAAAGGGGGTGGTACCTCCCACACAAAAATATTTTAAAACTATCACAACAGGCATACCGATGGGTGGATTCGCTCGATAATTTTACTGCAGCTAACTTCTGGGCAAGGGATGGTTCCAGGATATACTAGGTCATTATACGAAAAAGAGGCGTGGCACCGCCCACACAAACTATATTTTAAAACTATCATAAAACATGTTCCGAAGTGCGGATTCTCTTGAACATTTTATTGTGACTAACTTCTGAACAGAGGATAGTTTTTGAATGGTGACTATACAATGGTCATCATACAAATGGACGTGAGACTGTCCACATCAACTATATATTAAAATTATCACAAAACACGTAACGAATGGCCTGTGGAAAGGGTATGTTTTCTGGCTATAATAGAAGAAGACACGACAAATGGGCATCACAAAAATAATATTTTAAAACTATAACAAAATACATTGATTCACTTGAATATTTTATTGTAACGAACAGAGGATGACCTTGACTATAATAGGTCATGCTACAAAAAGGGACGCGGCTCCACACAAACAACAATATTCTAAAGTATATACAACCGCTACGTTCAGGT
The DNA here is from genome assembly GCA_947397865.1 of Polietes domitor. Classification (NCBI taxonomy): domain Eukaryota; kingdom Metazoa; phylum Arthropoda; class Insecta; order Diptera; family Muscidae; genus Polietes; species Polietes domitor. Next base: position 190,940,233 of record OX377618.1, on the reverse strand, counting down.
AAGGGTTTGGTTCTTGAATATAATAGGTCATGGTATGAACAATTGGCGCGTCTCCTTATACTCGAACCAAGTAAGGTGTTCCAGTAGATGGGTATCAAAATGTTTACGCTTCATATGCATTGGGCCGTGTCTATACCGTACACCCAAACAACGCAAAATGTTATTATTCGAGAATGTTATTAGCTAACGCGAGAGGTACCACTTCAGTTTCAAATTTAAGAGCAGGCGAGTCAGAAACTGGGAGACCACATTAATGTATGCTTCAGTCAGCTGTCATCCTGCCCAGATAGGAACTTTGTTTGCTATAATATTAAGAAATTGCTCGCCATCTATCTCAAAAGACCTGTGGGAAAAATTCAAAGAGGATATGAGTGAGGACATTTTGCATCATTATCGCACCATTACGATTCTATATAATTTGCGATTAACATTTTCAACGATACGCTGATAAAAATTTAAGACATATGCCTAGCCATCAGCAACAAAACTCTTAATCAACTTGGAATGGTGGTGCCTGAACGTTCTACCATTGACATTACTGATCGAGATTTGCTAACAGAACGGCAATTCAATGTTGAAGACTAATAATTGAATTCTGGAATAAATTTCTAGGTGATTGCACACATTACAAATCGATAGACAGATAGATAAAAAATGTAACTTATGAATTTAAATAAATAGGTATTAATTTAAACTAATTTACAGAAGTAAAAATATACAAAAACAAAAATTGCGAGCATACAAAGTTACATGCATAAGGAAGACGAAAACCCGTGCAACTCCGGGTACAAAAAGCTATTGTTAAATAAAAACCAAATGAAACTTTTACACGGATAGTCGGAATTAGCTATTTGATAAAGCTTTTATAAACTCTTTAAGCGTCAAAATATGGTGGGTTTTGTCAAGCCCCTTCAGGTACCTCCCACACAAATCACCCCGACCTACCTAAAATTAACGTCGTTATAACTTATATACGGATGATCGGAATACTCTGAAATTTGACCTTTGACAATAATGTTATGCACCATTTAAAATTTTAAATTTGAACTACCGATTACTTTGGCTTCGTAGCAGAATGCTTCTGCTATCGAAGAGTAGCATTCGTTTTTATTTTTATTTTAAGGTTTATGTTTGTCATTTGCAAAATGGGAGTCCGATGCGTTTTCGGTTCGCCCAATGGCCTGAAGATTGTTTGGCAGGAGATGAAGCCAACAGCCAACGCAACCATCGATATTTACGCACTCTTTTTGAAAATCGAATAATCAGCCGAAATTGCGATGTCAATTGGCCGACTCGGAGCTGTGATTTGAGCCCTTTGCATTAGTTTCTACGGGGAACCATTAAGGGTAACTGTTACGCAAACCATCCAGAGACAATTGAAGCACTGGAACATGAAATCGAGTCTTCATAGTTAGAACACAGAATACACACCGAATATATACGCCGAATTTCATGATAGCAACTTCAGCGGTTTGGAATGTCCCATTTTTAACCCTCTTTTTCAATTATATCACTTAAAAGCACGAATTTCGAAAAATCCCTCTATTTTACGTGTCTATGCAATTAGAGGAATGTACACACCGAATTTCATGATTCTAGCTGTTGTCGTATCATTGGCACCATATTTTATCCATTTTTGTCCCATTTCCCCCGCTAAAACATTTATTTTCTTTGTGGTGCTTCCAAGCTACAAGAGGAATGTCCGCAACAAATTTCAAATGTATGAAAATCAAAAATTTAATTAATAAAACAAGGCTATCAATATTTTATACTATGTATAGGGTCCGCCAAATTTCTTTTTTTATTTGAAAGTACAATCCTTCCGGTTAATAATGGAAAATAATTTCATTCAAATGGCTGCTGAGGGCACCCCACAAATAATAGTTGAAAATAAAAAACGTTTGATGGCGGACCCTATATATAAAATGGAAATAATACTTCAATTCATAAAGTAAATATAAGGCAGCAATCATAAATACTCTAAATATTGGGGGACAGAGAGTGTATTTTCAGCTACAGTCGTTTGGTTGGTTGTATTTCCTATTTTAATTTCAAAAGTATAAGTTTTGAAAATACCTTATCTCTCACGTACGCAGTATAAGACAACTTCATGATTCTACCATTTTTTTGTCGTAAAAGCCACAAAATTTGGAAATTTTTTTACGTGGCTATGCACTCAGAATGTATACTCCGAATTCCATGATACTATCTGCGGCCATTTTGTAGGTACCATTTTTATCCCCTTTTTCGCATTTTACTCCTTAAAAGTACGACTTTCGAAAATTTCATCATTCTAGCTGTAGCCTTTTAGTTGGTACCATTTTCATCCCTCTGCTCCCATTGAATCCCTTGAAAGTGCGAATTTGGAAAAACGTTTTTTTTCGTGTCACTCAGTCAGAGGAATATATACAGCGAATTTCATGGTTCTAGCTGCATCCATTTGTTTGGTACAATTTGTATCCCCTTTTTCCATTTTACACATAAAAGTACGAATTTCGAAAATTTCCTTTACTTTATGTGTCTACGCAATCAGAGGAATATTTACACCGAATTTCTTTATTCTAGGTGCAGCCGTTTGGTTGGTAATATTTTTATCCCTCTATCCCCATTTAACCACTTAAAAGTACGAATTTAGAAAAGATACTTTTATATTATGTATCTACTCTATTAGAGGAATGAACATGCCAAATTTCGTGTTACTATCTGATGTCGTTTGATAGGTACCATTTTTATCCCTTTTTGTCCCAATTCGCCCCCTACAAATAAAAATCATGCTTTTATGCTATAAATGGAATGCGAATTGCAAGTATCAAGTAAATACAAGATAATATGATCAAAAAACATGCTGAAATACTCTAAATATTAGGGGTATTTTCAGTCCTTGTTAGGGAAAAATGTTTCCCTCTGGGCCGATTTCGCCTACTTTCAATCCCAACCGATCTGCAACCATAAGACACATTTAGGAAAAATTTGAACCTCCAAGCTCATTTCGTTCGGCCGCTATCGTGATTTCAACAGACAGACAGACGGACATGGCTATATCGTCTTAGAATTTTACCACGACCCAGAATATATATACTTTATGGGGTCTCCGATGAATATTTTAAGGTGTTACAAACGGAATGGCAAAGTGAATATACATACCCCCATCCTGGAGGTGGAGGGTATAAAAATAGTTCAACCCTTCCAATAAAACCAGAAATTAAAAAAAAATTATTCGTACTTTTTATATAGACGATTCTAAATTAAAATGTTACATGGCCCACACTCTCTTATTTTCTTCGTTAAGATGCCAGATATTATAAATGAAAGAAAGTATTTTTGGGCTATTTAACCACAATGTTAAGAAATAAAATTTTTTTATGAAAATCCTTTTTATATACAGATTTTTTCGTTAAAATGTTAGCTATATAAAAGAAAAAAATATTATTTTTTATGTGTCAGAAAAATGAGTTTTTCCAAATCATTATTACCTTTAATTGTTGAACTTACATTTCAAAAATGAGAGTACACATATTCAAGGTACATTCGGCGAATTGTAATTTTAGTAAACATTAAAAAGATATTCATATTTTTAAATATCATTTTCTGCCCTTCGCCAAAATTTATATAAAAATCCCAAAATTCCCAAAACGCGAAACATAAATCCCAAAAATTTTATTTTTTAGAAAAATAGCCGCTATTCGATAATTTTGATTGAGGATTAGAAGGTAAAAAAATAATTTTTGCAGCTACGATCGTAGATAAAATTATTTTTTTTACTTTTAAAATTGGTACTCTGAGTTTCGAGAATTCATTGTCAATTTTTTTTATGTGATTTGGTCATATTCCGACCAAAATTAACCTCGCAAAAAATATGACATATTTAACAAAAAATATGACATTCTTGTAACTTAAATATATTTTAAGGTAATGGAGATACACACATGTACATTAGGAGTGGGATAGTGTTTTATGGGCTTTTTAGGAATTCGATTTGTGAGGTTTAGAAAATAATGCATTAGCCAAAAACTAATTCTCCCTCTCCACCATTTTTTATACCCTCACTCTACAGAGTAGGAGGGTATATATCATTTGGAACAGAAAAAAAGTGTAACGCATTGAAGGAGTGACTTAAGACCCTAAGTGTGTTTGGGCCAAATCCGTTTCACGACTTTTTAAGGTGTTTGAGCCATGTCCGTCCGTCCTTCTGGCTGGAATAAGTCCGATGTTGCAACACCCATTCAGGTACCTCCCACACAAAGTGGCATAAACATAAAGGGTGATTTATATGGCTTTATTGGAAGGATAATTTTATGCCATTAATGTTTAAATATGATTTTGGGCATGTGGCCGCCGCGGCTGGCTCGAATATAGCCAATTCCACAGGTCCAATTTTCAACCACTTTTTCGAGATGGACAAAGCTCCAATTGCTGTGCACGGTGGCGAATCGATTCATTCGGGTCCTCTTCAACACTTTGCTCTACAGCGGCAATTGTTTCTTCGGTGTGCACTGTTCGACGTCTCTGCGGATGCGTATTATCACATAGAGTAAACGTAGTGCGAAAACGATCCATGGTTAACCGAATTAATTGCTCTAATGGACGATTATGTTGACCATAAAATGGACGGAGCTTGCGGTGAACTTCGCGAACTGAACCATTACTTTCGAAATAAATTTGCACGATTTGCAAGCGTTGTTCTTTTGTCAACCTGTTCATGATGAAATGGCAAACCAAACTAAATATTAATCACTTGACAGCTGACAAAATGGCCGCCAGTTAAAAAAGTGATGCCAACTTAAAGTTCTATACCCCAATAAAAAACACCCTTTACATACGGATAGTCGAAATCAGTTGCAATTTGATATTTGAACATGTTTTTTATAATCAATTAAAACTTAAAAAATATTTACGCTTTAGCCACGCCCCTTCTTGTACCTCCCACACAATTGTCTCTATCCTAGGTAATATTAAATTTTTCATAACTTCAATACTGGTGCATGGAAACCACTATGACTTGATATTTGATCATGTTTTTACAACTGTTTTATAAGTTAAGTGGACCATGGTGGGACCATGTGATTCGAACCTACTAGCACATTCCGCATAAATTATACTGCCCTACATAAAATTTTATTGCTTATAACTTCCATATATATGTTCTCTAAGAGTGAGGGTATATATAAGTCAGTTTAGCCATCTGAAGCTTACTTACTTGTTTCAAACTCAAACACCTCCACACACACAATCTCACCTCTCCTACTAGCCCAATGAAGCCGCTAGTATATATATGACAAACCCCAAATATATGACAGAACCCCAAAATTTTTTCCAACCCATGCATTTTCTCTGAACAATCCTTACTTCAACTCTTATGGCATACGATTTTTTTATTTTTTATATTTTTTATATTTTTTATATTTTTTATATTTTTTATATTTTTTATATTTTTTATATTTTTTATATTTTTTATATTTTTTATATTTTTATATTTTTTATATTTTTTTTGTGACACCAGACTGCCCCGTATTCACCTCTTGCTGTGTGAAATTTAAGGCCAACCCCATTGTTTTCCTCCCTAACATTCTTTCCGAACACACTTACCCTCCACACTCCCACATCCCCATGAAAACCTGTTGGGGAGAGAAAATTAATGGTGCTCGATCTTACATTTAACCCCTCTGGGGGCGACTTGTTTTACCACTTTTCCCTCATCTTTGACTGCGATGACCCATTTTTTGGGTCATGAATTTATTTTTCGAACCTCACAAAATTAGGGTTTCGATATGCTATATCGAAATCGAAAAGTCGCACTATCCCACCCCTAGTGTACATATTTTCGAGCACTATCACTGTCCAGGGTTCAAAATTTACATAATAAATTCCATAAAAACCCAATTTTTATGTAGTTTCTAAGCCATTTTTTTACGTAAAAGTAAATGTTTACAACCCTTATAATTGCTTTTAATTTAACGTCAACCGGTGGGATTTAAAATATTTATATAATCTAGAATTCATTTATATAATCTAGAATGATCCAAAACAAAAACAAATTAAAAATTGCATTTTTAATTACACTGACCGACAAATTAGTACTTTTTGATTGGATCAGAATAGCGACCCTCGAATTCTGAAAGGGCATGTTTAGTAGACCATTTTTTCAGCATAAACTTATAGTTAATGTGGTCTGAGCTTATTATTACAATGGGTCCAAATATTCATATTTTGGTCGATGGAAGCATTATACTAAGTTAATGTCTGTGTAAAGTCTTAATGCCATTTTTTGATTTTCTCGAAAGATGGGCTAAATTAACACAAAAAGAAGGGAGCTAGAAGGTTAAGACCTGCCATAAAAATGATCCTCAGAAAATTTCACAATATTGCTGTGACAATAAGAATTCTCTCAGACATTAAGAAACAACTCTTTATTCACTTATCATATTATTTCACTTATTATATTATATATACACTCAGAAAAATGTATGCCACGGATTAAGTAAATATGTACAAAAACTGAGGAAAATTGAACTTCGTATAGCGTTAAGGCAAAAATTTCTCACATCAAGTACAAACATTTCCTTGAAAATAAGACGTGCTTTGAACTTGATTCCAGTTCAACTTTTCCTCAAAGCAAGTAAATCTTTACTTAATCTGAGGAAAATTTTTAAGAAATTTTACTCAAATCAAGTAAATTTATACTCAAACTGAGGAAATATTCCGATTTTTTCCCTCAATCCAAGTAAATTGTTACTCAAACTAAGTAAATTTGTAGTAATACCAAGTAAATTTATACTCAATCTGAGGAAAATTTTCCGAATTTTTTTCCTTAATTCAAGTAAATTTGTACTCAGCCTGACTTAGATTTTCCTTAAACCAAGTAAATTTGTATTCAGCCTGACTACGACTATGCTTGATAATTGAAATAAATTTTTTCGCTTCAGAGTATGCAACACTTATATGAAAAATGACAACATGGTATAGTTCTCAAACGTTTCATCTTACTTATACCATAAAGAGTTGAGATATGTCACCAAGACTGCTGCGGATGCTAGGTAGGCGCGTTCGCAGTGATTGTTTAGAGTAATATTTGAAGTACTTATGAAGAAAGTCTCGGCTAACGAACGAGAATTGCTTCTTAGATTACTATTCATGTATTTTTCTAAACACTCTGCAGTATTTTTTATAAGTTCATTTTAATTTTCCTTCTCGTAAGGAAATTTTACCTAATATGGAGTAAAATTGTTAAACTAAATTGGAGTATGGATTTTACTCAGATTTAAGAATACTATTTTTCTGAGTGTATGCTCCCTTCTACAAAAAAGTGAAATCTTTGACCCACTGTAAAAATAAAGTCAGACCAGCTTGACTATAAGTTTATTCTACAAAAATGATATACTCAACATGTCCTTTCGTAATTATAAGGTCGCTACTCTATTCCAAAAATGCTGTTGGACAGTGTTATTAATTTAAATTGAAAAACTCTTTTTTTAATTTGAATATTTGAAATTGTTTTTGTTTTGTGTGAAAATATGTCAAAAAGGATGATAACTATCGTTGAAATAATAGAAAAAGTAAAAAGTTACATAATGAGTCCCCAGGATATTTGTATTCCCTATAAATTTCTTCAAAAGTTTACATCATTACTTCATCCACGTAATGCAAATGCAATAAACAAATACTTAATTTATAAATGAATGCCTCAATGGTCCTTTTAAATCTCATCGTTGTATGCTTGAACCACCACTGCAAATAATTTCTCGCAGCTCTCATCAAATGCAGCTAATCCCATAAAAGTCGTGCAGTCAGTCATTCATTCAGTTTGTCGTTATAGCGATGAAATGAAAATAATGCCTTAACATATCCTCACCCAATTCCACAACCCACAACAATACCATCGCGCGCACACACACACAGAGGCACACACGTATACGGACGGACCTACAACCATTCGACGTATGCAAAATAAAACATAACAATCTGCAGAGTGTGTGTTTGTTTAGCGTCGACGATAATACGAGTACAAACAAACGAATGAACAAGCGAAAGCTTTTGTTGGATCAAATTCCTTTCATACCGGGGAGCACACAATCGTTCACTAGCACACACACGCACGTACACGGACACAAGGCTCATTCAAATCCAAGTGCGGCACGCCAACAGCTGCAAACAATATGAACATCCTTGTCTGAAGGTGGAGAGAGAGAACGAGAGCAACACTCATACACTTTCAGCTATCTAAAGTAGACATTCATACGCACCCATGTGTACTCATACAGCGCCAACCTTTTTGTTGCGTCGTCTTCGTGACAGGCAGAGACACGTTTTGCATATAATCACGAGTACGTAATCAGGGATAAGTGGCGCCATATAATGGCTCTTAAATTCCCTACATAAACAATGATTGGCAAATAACGAGATTAACCTCATGGGATTTTGCATAATGAAATTGCTTTTCAGTTAAGTTCAGTTAGGGTAGTACTAACAGTAATTAGAGGGGTAGTTGTGAGGGAGACGTTTACTAAGAAACCATTTGAAATTCCTACTTTTAGGGTCCAATATCCAAATGTTTATCAAAGTTCCAAATGTTTATCCAAAAGGGATAGACATGGAACCGTAATTCTGGCAGTAGAAAATCGAATCAAAATTTGTACTTTTTAGGGGAAACGATATAAATGGATGGATATTAATGGAGCAAACCAGAGTTTTGTAGCTAGAATCGTGAATTTCAGTGTGTATATCCCACGATTACCTAGACGGGTAACATAAAGGGATTTTTTGAAATTTATACATTAAGTAGGGGATCGTGACAACACGGGTTAAAAAGTATACGATTGGCTCAAATTGTATATTTTGTTGTCTTTCTCCGTAGACGCGCAACCTAAATGGACTTTTCAAAATATATACTTTTAAATGGGGAGCGCGACGAAAGAGGTTAAAAATGGTACCAGAAAAGTGTCGTGAAAATCGATATGTACAAGCGTCAGGATCCTTAGAGGCGCAACACAAATTCATTTTTCGAAATTTCTAATTTTAAGGTGGCGAAAGGGACAAAAATCGTACCCGCCAAAGCGTTGCAGTTGGAATCGGTAAATACGATGTGGTAATACCTCTGACCTCGTAGATACGCAACATAAATGGATTTTTCGACGAACGAAAAAGGTTAGAAATGGTACAAATGGTGTTGCAGCAGAAATTGTTAATTCGGTGTAAACAAACGTCTAACTATGTAGACTCACAATATAAACGATTTTTTCGAAATTTGTACTTTAAAGGGAACAAATACAACGAAAAGCGAACAATGGTACCAACTAAAGTTTTATCCGGCGCACAGTGGTTCGGAATCAAAATCCATCGGCCAAAATTCAACAACTTTTGTTGGACCCAAAGTTTATTTTGAAGTATTAATAAATTAACTAAATATTTTTAATAACAAATCGGGCAATCAGATATATTTTAGAAATTAGCCCAAAGTTGTCTACATTTCGTATTTTTCAATTTTGAAGACAAGCTAAATAAAAATGAAAAAAAGACAGGTTTTCTACTTCCACAACGCGAATTACTCCTTTTTTCTCACTTTTTACTCCTTTCTTTTGCGTACGTCCACGCAGCTAAAAAGATGAGCAAGAACAAGTTAAATTTTATGTCAATCATTTACCGAAACTAATAATACCTGATTTAGCAGACACATCGAATTAATACAGTTACTACTGCAATTCTTTCAGGTGTAAACATTTTCATTATTTTACTCTTTGTCACATGAATATCAATTTAATTTAATTTTATTTTATTATAACTTACAATACAAAGTAAATTTATATTCTAATTTTGGGTCCAGGGATTGAGCCAGTCACCCCGGTCGACCATTGTAGCTAGTTATTGCAGCGACAGATGATAGCCGAGCACGCTACCAACTCAACTACCGGGGAGCTCAAATATCAATTTAATTTATCTTAATGGTAAAAAATGCATATTAAATAACGCAATAATCTAAAATTAGCATACAATAATCTTACAAATTTTGAAAAGCATATATAGTTTAGTTTAGAAACCACTTTCGTAAAATATAAAATCATTTTTTGGAATTTTTTCTTTCAACCAACTAAAAAATTACAAAAAATAAGTTATGTATAGAATTACAACGATCAAAAGATCGGCCTAAAGCAATTTTCGATTTGAAAAATGTTAAATGTTTAAAATGTTTAAATTTTGGGTATTAATAAAAGTAAAAAATAAACTATTATTTTTGCTTTGATTAGTAATAAGAAAATATGTTGCATAGACTTCCTTACTCCTCATTTATATTTGTAGTGTCTTTCAAGAACGATCTTGACGGCCATTTGCAACAACATTATTTTTATTCACTTTATTAAATAATAAACCCCCAGATATTAAATTTTGTGCAAAATCATCAAATCTAAAAGTTGAAGTGGCATAAATTATCCTCCCCACATACAAGCGAAAAAGTTTCTGAAGCAAATTTAAAAGCTGGTGCTGAACTTTTTTTGTTGACAAACTTTGTTTCAATGTCCTTTGTCCTTTATTTTCGCTGTTTGTTAAATTGAATTTCAGGAAATGCCACAAATGTCGAGCCGTTATGTAAAGGAGTGAAATGGCACATTTTGCGGCAACAACTTTGTTCTAACGATTACGATATGAAAATTGTGGAGTCATAATGGATTAGATGATTTGTTATATTTGATATCATACAATGGAGGATTTTACTAAATGTTTGCATATACATCGTGAAAAATAACTGGTGGAAAAACATTCATATAGTTACGTGAAAACATATTTAGATCGCATGTAAGGAATTTTAAACTTTCGGGTACAATTATTTTTATATAAAATGCTTGACCAAATGAAAAATGTTTGTACGCAAACAACAATTGTAACAATGTTTTTCTCTGTATGGTTGATGACATTTCATACAAACATACACTCAAAAATATCCATATGAGTCATTCCATGTCAAGCGGTACGATTTTTTCCCTCTATAGCTGTGATTGTTTTGAAAGTTTGTGTATTTCTCATAAAAATGTTGTATATGTTTTTTTTGGAAAAAAATAGAATTTTTTCACGAGTTATAACGTAAGCTAGCAGACATACGGACTTGGCAAAACCGTTTTAGAATTTTACCAGGATATGTGGGATTCCCTGCAGAACGGATCAAAAAATTAAAATTTTCCCCATTATCTTTGCCAATTTTAGAAGTTTGTGTTAGTACAAAATTGTAAAGAGGGCTAGTTCTGTCTTAGCTGGGTTTATCCCTATTCCATTGTCATCCGTCCAGTGCGATAGTCGTTTTAGTGACCTTTCCGTGACCTCACTAATCGTTGGCAAAAAATTGCCACTGGCCAGCAGCACTACGTTGTTCGCATACACAGAGTTACTGTGTGTAATTTTTTAAGTCATGGAAATATAGCCATATACGGACACCACCACGTGATAAAAGACCCAAAAAAGTGATCATTTTCATAGGCTCATATCTTGCAAACCACTGGAATTTTAGTTTACTCTCTGATGCAAAATTGTAGCTTTTGTCATAAATAAATTGTGAACATAAACTTCATCTTAAAGGTCAAAATCGCAAAAAAAAACTTAAAAAAATCTTTTTTATCTTTTCCCCTGAAAAACCGTCCAAAATTCAAGAAAACATTCAACTACAAAAATGTACCTAAGACCTCAATAAACAACTTTCTAGAACATATGAACTTCCTAGGAATGATTCTTGACACCGTTTAGGTAGGAAAAATATATCTTGCAGGACTGTTTCTGTCAATGTTCAGTTCGACTACAGTGCGTATGAGTGATATTATCCTTAATCAACAGCACGTATACGCCACCTACACACACTACAGCCTATAAGACTTAGAGATCGGCGCTACTCACGTGAATTGCGTGAATCACCTGATGCAAGCGTGATCGTGAGCAAAAGTTATTTTACTCACGTGAACGTGAGGAACGAAAAAATGTTCGTGTGTGAGTATAATTTATGCGTGAATCACGTGATTTTTTGGTGAGTCGCACATATTTATTAATTCTTTTTTTTATACCCTCCACCTCCAGGATGGGGGTATACTAACTTTGTCATTCCGTTTGCAACACCTTGAAATATCGACCTGAGACCCTATAAAGTATATATATTCTTGATCATCATAAAATTCTAAGACGATCTAGCCATGTCCGTCACTCTGTGCATCTGTTGAAAGCACGCTAGCATCTAAACGAAAGGAGCTAGAACGTTCAAATTTTCCATAAATGCGTCGTAGATCGGTTGGGATTGAATCGGCCAAAAGGGAAAAAATTTTCCCTCACAAGCACTAAAAATACCCAAAATAATCCCTAATATTTTAGCGTATTTAAGCATGTTTTTTGAATATGTCTGTTTATATTTGCTTGATATTTGGTATGCTCATTCCCCCAACAGCAAAAACGTGCACCATAAAGTGATTCGTATTTGTAGGGGGTGAAATGGGGCAAAAAAGGGATAAAAATGGTACATATTAAACGACAACAGTTAGAAACACGAAATTCGGTGTGTACATTCCTCTAGTTGAGTAGATACATAATATAAAAGTATTTTTTCCAAATTTGTACTTTTAAGGGGTAAAATGGGAATAGAGGGATAAAAATGGTACCAACCAAACGGTTGTACCTAGAATAACGAAATTCGGTATACATTCCTCTGATTGCATAGACAAGTAAAATACACGGATTTTTTAAAATTCGTACTTTTTGGGGTTAAACTGAAAAAAGGGGATAAAAATAGTACCAATCAAATGACCGTAGCTAAAGTCATGAAATTCAGAGTATACATTCCTCTGACTGTGTAGACACGGAAAATAAACTGATTTTTCGAAATTCGTACTTTTTGGGGTCAAAATAGAAAAAGGCGATAAAAATAGTACCAACCAAATGACCGCAGCTAGAGTCTTGAAATTCGGGGTATACATTCCTTTGACTACATAGACATGAAAAATAAAAGATTTTTTCCAAATTCGTACTTTCAAGGGATACAATGGGTACGGAGGGATAAAAATGGTACCAACCAAACAGGTACACCTGAAATAATGAAATTCGGTGTATACATTCCTCTGATTGCGTAACACTTAAAATAAACAGATTTTTCGAAATTCGTACCAAATGAACGCAGCTAGAGTCATGCAATTCGGAGTATACATTCCTCAGACTGCGTAGACACGAAAAATAAACGGATTTTTCGAATTTCGTACTTTCAAGGAATACAATTGTATAGGGGGATAAAAAAGTACCAACTAGAAGACTACAGCTAGAATGATGAAATTCTAATTGCGTAGAAATGTCAAGGGGGTAAAAATGGTACCAACCAAATGGGCCCACTATCTTCCAATATTTATGGTATTTAAGCTTTTTGAAAATATAAATATAAGAATATTTATTTTTTGATTTGAAATAGATAATGGTTTGATGTAATTAAAATATTATATTTATTTATATAATTATTTTTTCAAAATTTGTTTTGGTTTCGCTATATTACAAAATTTATATTTTCCTGTAATATTACTGCACTTCTACGAAAACCGACAACCTCTGTGGAATGCAATCCATGGTGGAGGGTATATAAAGTTCGGCCCGGCCGAATTTAACACCGTTTTTACTTGTTATTATATAAAACTGTGAAATTTTCTTTGTTGAAAGTGTTTACGTGAATAACGTGAATCAAGCGTGATCGTGAGCAAAATTTATTTTACTCACGTGATCGTGCGTGAACGCGAGGAACGAAAAAATCTTCGTGCGTGAACGTGCGTGATTCAATTCGTGAGCGTGCGTAAACGTGAGCCAAAAATCAGTCACGCGCCCATCTCTAATAAGGCTTGATCGACGACACAGATGTGTTGCAACGACTTTTCTGACATTTTGACCTTGAGTGTGAAGTTTTTTTAATTTTATATGTTCAAAATTTTTGTTCTTTATGACAAGAGCTACAACTTTGCCTCAGAGTAAAGTAAATCAAAATTCCAAACGGTTTGCAAGATATGAACCTGAGAAAATGATATTTTTTTGCAAAAATGATACCGAGGCCCCAAATCTTTGGGGCCCAAATAAAGTGCATAATTTTGGGCAAAACTGGGAGACACGGGTCTTCTTTATTGGTCTTTTATCACGTAGTGGTGTCTGTATATGGTTATATTTTTTGTGTTGCACTGTGTAATCCTAGTTCTGTCAAGATCGATAAGGATTACATTTATCAATATATTGCAAGTGGCGGTGAGATCACACCTGTAATAAATATAGACGTCCGAGAGCGCTATTTTTGAACAAATGTATGCATTTTCTACAAAATCAGATTTTTCAAAATGCATCATATGCTTTTATTGAGATTTGTTTCTTTTTCGTTCACTTTAAAATATCTGAAATAATATGTAGGAGACATTGGTCCATGAAAACGGAAGAAAGAGATCAACTCAATATTAGAAACTGCTTCATAAAGATGAAAAAGTATATTTTTTAATGTTAATTGTTTTTTAACTAATAATCACTGAGTTGAGAGCGTATTCTACATTATGAATTGCCTAAACTAGGTCACGGTATAAGGCAATTTTTAACTTTTATTCAGAATAATAAATACCAATAAAATATGTTTTAATTCTTTATCATGAAATGTTGAAAATATTCAATTCAAATATAATATATGAATTACATACATTTTTTACAAGTAATAAATATAAAATGGAATTTGTCGATTTTTTAACAAAAACTGAAGTTGTTTAAATTTGACGATTTCTGACAATTGCTTTGGCGATAGAGGTACCAAATAATCTGACAACCCGGATGATATGTTAACATTGTTGAAGGCACCACCGTCATCCAGGAACGCTGCCATCGTGTAGTCCTTATAGTGAAGGGAGTCTTCGATAAATTTAACAACTTCATGTGCCTCACTGAAATTATTGGGTGTCAAATAATCTCTCACTTTTAGGTCAACAAGTCTTTCCATGGATTTAAGCAGAAACAATGAGAAATTGATTGGTCTATAATCTTTTGTAATGCTATTTTTCCCGATCATCTTGGCTTCTCACGTCTTGGGTATATGTGACCATTGAAGACTTGCATAAAAATCGCTCGTAGCCATGCACTATGGTCCCAAAACCAATTTTTTGGCAGAAATTCAAAAAATTAAAATTGGAAAATGTTAAACTCCAAGCAATGAAGAAAATGTACTGGAGAAAATTAGTTGGCAACACCACAAGCCTGAATGGCACTTAAACATTGCGGTTCAAAAAGGTAGAATTAATTTTGATATAAAGCAGTTTAACAAATTAATTAAAATCAAGACTTAAAAAGAAAATAATAAAGCGACTATATTATGAAAATTAACGGCAAGAGTTAGTAGTTGAAAAATTTTATTTAACATTTTATGTTTATTGTGTTCTTGTCAGTATTACTAGGTATTGCTATTTTGTGATTTGTAGGGAACATAATCTATAAATGTCATGGACTAAAAGTTATATGTAGGACTCAACTTGTGCAAATGTGAAAGTGTTCGTCTGAGGTTGTAGTTTATGGTGATATGGTAATATCTCGTCAGCATTTTTCGGCAAACTCCAACAATTGTCTTTTTATTTTAGCACAGCTTTAGATTAGCCATAGACACATATATGATTATATCTCTGAATCAGTTTTGTATACGAGACGCATCAATATTTTATTTAAAAGGTATTGAAAGTACCTTTAAAATGGTATACAACATCATTCAGCTTTTAGTACATATGTAGACATTCTATTTTATATTTTGAAATAATTTTTTAAATTGCAGTGGCAAGTATAATATTCGTATGTCATATTTTGCTTTGTTAATAATGTTCAGAAAAACACATTTCGTCAAAATAAACAAATCTTCATTCTTTTAAACTTTACCAATACAGAGTGATAATTTTGGTGTTTATATATTGAGTTTATATGGGAGGTGGTAGTGGGCGTGGTCCGATCGGCCCAATATTATTTTTATTTTTTACGTATGTTATGTCTAGAAAATCTGCAAAATTACAAGATTGTATCTTTATTTTTCAACTTTATGCCATAAAAAATGGATTTGGGACCAGTGTGCCATGGCAGGATGATAACCAACGATTGTAATAGAAGTGCTGATGATTTTGAAGAAAACATTTCTTCTCCTTTTTACATAATTTATAAATTCTAAGGGATGTATATATTTTAATAATTTGTTTTCATACTTTCCGAGTCATACAAACGCGATATGGGCATCAGATGAAAGAGAAGAATATCTGTTAAAAATATAT
This sequence comes from Polietes domitor, assembly GCA_947397865.1. Classification (NCBI taxonomy): domain Eukaryota; kingdom Metazoa; phylum Arthropoda; class Insecta; order Diptera; family Muscidae; genus Polietes; species Polietes domitor. Next base: position 190,923,971 of record OX377618.1, on the reverse strand, counting down.
AAAATTGCATGCATCTAACTGTACAAGTTTCCCCTTTAATTTCCTTTTAAAATTTAAAGTTTATTTGTTTTTATTTATAAATTTAAAATTAATAATATTTCATTTCCTTTTAAAAATTAAAGTTTATTTGATTTTATTTGTAAATTTAAAATTAATAATATTTCATTTATACAGGATGAAATTGAGGATTGAAACTTGAAGTATTTTTAACAATTATTCTTCTATTTCATTTGATACCCAAGTCGTGTTTGTATGACTCGGAAAATTACGAAAATAAATTATTAAAACATCTATATCCTTTGGAAATTAAGAGTCGTGTAAAATGCAGAAGAAATCACCAAATGCAAAACTGAGTACACAGTTCAACTATAAATGACGTCTATTTGTATATATGGTCTTGTTCAGGTCCAAAAAGTACTGTCGCACGGTATTATATAGGGCCAAAAAATGGCCCTATATAGATTTTATGATAGATTTCAGTGACCATTTTTTGAAAATAAATTAATTGTAAAAATCAATTGAATTAATTAATATATTAATCTGATATATTTTTTAGATTCAAACGCAATTAATTTTTATTCGATGCAACTTATTGTTTATTTAAATTAATTCTTTTTCCATTGTTTTCTGTGTGAATATCGTTAAATGAATTCATTATTTTAAATAGCTGCCCCATTGTTTATTTCACTTGTAAAGACTTTGTTTACGCTTTCGTAATATGCAAATAACTTTTCTTGTAGTCGAAAACAAAAACAACGACAAAAGCAAAGGAAACAACAAACAATATTGGAAGTCCCAGCACTTCTCTAGGCATAGTAGTGGTGACTAGGAAATTCATCACACACCCTACACAAAATTTGCTGTGTTTGATTGATTTACATTCGAGAAAAGTGAGATATATGGCAAACAATGGAAACAGGAATACAAATGTGGCAACATTGTAATATACAGCGAATCGAGTAACCAATCTCTAGTAATTTCCAAGTCCAAGTTATATTTTTATGGCAACAATGGAAGCGAAAATGATCTCGAAAACCTACGAATATATTCAGATATTGTGAAAAAAAAATGAAAACATAAAGTTATGAAATCATCTGATTTTTTGAATGAATACGTGTACGTCTTAGTAACGATTTTGTTATCCTTAAAGGACATTTGTAATTTCATATTGGACCAGGATGTAGAACTCTCTCCCCACAACCCACTGTACCAACAACTCTAGGTCGACCTTTACATAGCGTCTCCAAATGCTCTGCATTTTTCCCGGCTTCTTTTGTCTTTGGTGCAGTGTGCCATTAAAAATAATAACTGTTGTTTTCATATTACTTTTTATCCTTCGGATCATAGACACACTCGCACACAAACTCATCGGCGGAAGTATGCCGCCGCCGCCGGCATGGAAGAACGTAAACTTTTATAAGGACTGTTGAAAGTCAACGATTGGATTGACAAAAACAAAACAAAACAAAGTGAGAGAACTCAACGATGAGTACTTGAGTCGACATTGGATGTTTATTATCCTGTCGTTTAAGGAGGAACTACAGGCATACACATGTATGTATGTACATGGAGTACATGTGTCTCTAGTGACAGGAACAAATAGTCATTTCACTGATTTCATGGAGATGACATCTACGTTTATTATATCTATATAATTTAAATGTTAGTTAAATTCAGAAAAGAGAAAAATAAAATTTAGACAATTTTAAATTCGAAGAAAAATTTCTTATTGTTTATTTTTAATAGATATTAGGACATGGCCTAAAACATTTCTTCATAGCATAATTCTTTTATATCTCGTTCAGTTTTAACTCAAATCATTGGAATTTCTACTAAAACAGAGAAGAAGAAAAATTCAATTAACTGACGCACAGTAATTCCAAATCGATTATTTTGAATTTATCCCTATATCATTTGAACCGAAAACTATTTCTATTTTTGTTTAAAAAATAAATAAAAAATATTTTTTAAAATTGGACAATTTTCTGTAAAACTACAATATAGGGTGTTTTTTATTGAGGTATAGAACTTCGAATTGAAATAAAACACAAGAAAATCGTTTTAATTTTATGCCATTAATGTTTAAATATGATTTCGGGCATGTGGCCGCCGCGGCTGGCTCGAATATAGCCAATTCTACAGGTCCAATTTTCAACCACTCCAATTGCTGTGCACGGTGGCGAATCGATTCATTCGGGTCCTCTTCAACACTTTGCTCTACAGCGGCAATTGTTTCTTCGGTGCGCACTGTTCGACGTCTCTGCGGATGCGTATTATCACATAGAGTAAACGTAGTGCGAAAACGATCCATGGTTAACCGAATTAATTGCTCTGATGGACGATTATGTCGACCATATGGACGGAGCTTGCGGTGAACTTCGCGAACTGAACCATTACTTTCGAAATAAATTTGCACGATTTGCAAGCTTTGTTCTTTTGTCAACCTGTTCATGATGAAATGGCAAACCAAACAAAATATTAATCACTTGACAGCTGACAAAATGGCCGCCAGTTAAAAAAGTGATGCCAACTTAAAGTTCTATACCCCAATAAAAAACACCCTTTACAAATTTAAAACCTCTTTATAATACCAATTGTACAGAGCCATATTGAATGTTTTTTTGTTTTTCAACTAAATATTGAAAAAATCAAAAGGTATTTTTAGGCGTTTTATTAATTCTCACCTGTTACAAACACCTCACTTGTTTGTAGTTGTGCTCTTGGCCGCAATTTAAAAAAAAGGGTTGATATTTCATTAAGACACCAAACTCAATTATTTATTACAAGATATGTCGACTTTTCAATTTATAACGTTAATGTTTTTGTACGAACAACGATGTAACAAAATATTTTACATTTTGAAATAATATTTTTTATCGCCATTCCATTTGGAACACCTTGAAATGAACCTTATAATGAAGAAAAGTGGAACTTTATACAGAAATAAAATAATCAAATCACACAAAAAAATTATATTATTTGTGGTATGTGGCGCTGTTCTGTAGTTAAATAATGTCTTAAGTTAGCATTCCATTCAATTGAGGCGCGAAATAAATCAAATGTTTGTTCATTCGCAATCTTAAAGGTTCAGAGGAAATACATTTAGATTTAGATCGGTTGGGATTAAAAAGGACTGGAAATACCTCCAACAACCTACAATATTTCCAGTATTTAAGCCTATTTTTGAATATGTCTGCATATATTTACTTTATGGTATGGTATGCACATTCCACTTATAGCATAAACAAGCGAGTCGTATTTTTAGGGGGTGAAATGCGGCAAAAGGGGGTATACTAACTTTGTCATTCCGTTTGGTAAACCTTGAAATATCGACCTGAGACCCTATATAGTATATATATTCTTGTATATATATTCTAGAAAGACGAAATTCGTTGTGTACATTCCTCTAATAGAAATCTATTTTCCCAAATTCGTACTTTTAAGGGATAAAGTGGGAATAGAGGGATAAAAATGGTACCAAACAAACGCCTGCACCTACAATAATTAAATTCGGTGTATACATTCCTCTGACTGTGTAGACACGGAAAATAAACTGATTTTTCGAAATTTGTACTTTGGAAAAAGGGGATACACATAGTACCAAACAAATGACCGCAGCTAGAGTCATGCAATTCGGAGTATACATTACTCTGACTGCGTAGACACGGAAAATAAAATAAATAAATTTTTTTCGAAATTCGTACTTTCCAACTAAACGACTACAGATAGAATGATGAATTTCTAATTGCGTAGAAACGTCAAAGGGGTAAAAATGGTACCAACCAAATGGGCACAGCTGGAATCTTGGAATTCGGTGTATATATTCCTCTGAATGCACAGACATGCAAAATAATTTTTTTTTTTCAAATTCGTAATTTTTTCTTTTAAGGCAAGAATTGGTTGAATCATGAAGTTAGGTTATTTTGCACTATGTACGTCTGATAATGGATTTTCAAAATTTGTACTTTTGGAATTAAAATAGAATGGAAATACAACCAACTGTAGCACCCACTATCTACCAATATTTATGGTATTTAAGCTTTTTGAAAATATAAATATAAGAATATTTATTTTTTGATTTGAAATAAATAATGGTTTGAAATAATTAAAATATTATATTTACAAAATTATTTTTTCAATATTTGTATTTGTTTTGGTTTGGCTATATTAAAAAATTATATTTTCCTGTAATATTACTGCATTTCTACGAAAACCGACAACCTCTGAGGAATACAATCCATGGTGGAGGATATATAAAGTTCAGTCCGACCGAACTTAACGCCGTTTTTACTTGTTTAAATTGTTTTTTTATTTATTTATTTAAATTGAAAATGAATATCAGGAATAGATAGAAATTGTTGTATGGCATAATAAAAGTCTAGACTTTCAAACATTTGCTAACATTTTTAATATTTTTCACTTCATATATCAAATCAGACACACGCTATCAGATTTATAAATAATAAACTCGTGGTTACTTAGCACTTGAAAATAACTTGGCTGTATTGGAAATGACATTATTATTTTTATTCTTATATAATAAAAAACGCATTCTTGTTATAGATTGTTTATTTTATATACATACATGCATGTATGTATATATGTGCATACGTACGAGTACATTGTTGATAAGATTACTGTGAATGATATGCACTTAACAAAGAACTGCACTTAATAATATATTTTGTACTCTGTATTGTAAAATTTTGATAAAAAATTAACAATTAATTAATTCGCTCAGTTTTTTATCTCTAAAACAAATGGAAAAGATTACGAATATATGTCTTGTCTCTCTATTTTTCTCTTCACCTTTCGAGTGTACCAGCTGAATTTAGAAAATTTAATTTTTCTATTCGCCCTTTTTTATTACTTTTTACTCAGGTCCGACATCATTTTGGTACGGTTGCTAGCAGGGCAGACGATATCGCTTTAAGGGACGCTACTCCCCCTTATCAGTGCCCGGTGCAATGCACCAACTACACCGTGGATTATCAGTACAATATGTGAATTTCACAATCTCAACAAAACTCTGTTTGCATTTTTCGCTGTACGAAGAAAGCTTAAAACCAGTGGATTCAGCTGGTGATTCTAAGCCGACCCGCTGACTTAAAGGTCTAGCTCGATTATTTCTTGGCGTTACAAACATTTGGCAGAAAACTAACTTATAATAAATACCCTAGTCCACGAAGTGATGTAGGGTAAAAAAAATTACAGCGCGAAAAAGACGAAAAATTCGTGATGATTTCGGTTTCGAGAATTAATTGTCAAAATAAATTATTTTTGGGAATTAGTCATTTTCATATTATTATACCCAATTCCCATATATTTACCAATTCTTTGGCATTTTCTCAAATGTATAAACTTATTACATATATCTTAATGAAGGTAGGTAAGGACCATCAAATACAAAGTGTGTTGAAACAGTAGATAATATAATGAAATATCACCTTTAAAATTAATTCATTGATTGCTTTAAAAGCAATATTTTTCAAATGATTTTAAGGAAATGACAGAACAAGGACTTTAGCAATATGTTACAGGCAATAAATATGGTATCACTTAAAACTAAAAATTTCATAAATATGTAAATGTTTTGGAAAAACAAATTCATATTGAACATTACGTAAAATCTACAAAAATGTAGATACCATTAAGAAATTTTGGAATTATGTAGAAAGATTGGATTCGAAAATAATGACTAATAAGTTTTTGAATTTTTTTCCCACAACAATACCCAAATTCCCAAAGTGGGGAAAATATGTTCCAAAATTTGCGATTTTTTACTAAAACGGTCGCCATTTCTTTATTTACCGCAGGGATGTGGTAATACCTTTTGAGTTAGAAGTCAACATATGGGTTTAAAAAATTATGGTATACGTGTTCTAATCGGTGCTTTGCGATTTGAGAGTTTTTGCAAATATTTTTTTTGTTAAAAAAAATGGCAATTTTGGAGAGGACTTAGCGAGGAGGTCCGCTGACCAAAATGATGCATGAAGGGTATTAAATGCCTTTAAATTATGTCTTCTTTACGAATAGTAATTGAAATTTACACCTATATGAAGAAAAAAATTACAATCGCCTTTTTTAAAAATGTGACCCTTCTGATTGAAGTAAGACATTTGCACCAGCCTTTGAACTAGTTTACTTAAATTTTTTATAAGAAAGCCAATAATGGGATAACAATGTTAAAAATAACTCAGATATCCCTTAAACTTATTTTGCTACAAACAAATTTTGTTAGGCATTTGCGAGCACTATCACTATGCACAATATATTTGCTATCGGTTCATAATTGTAGTTTTGGCAACAATTTCAAAATTGTACATGGCCGAAATGGCCAATTTTGGAGGGTCGTCCAGTAGCCCCCATACTCACAAGGGACCCAAAATCATCTGGAAAATACATCCACTCTATGCATGTAAAATTTCATCACGATATCTCCTTCGGCTCAAAAGTTATTTAATTAATTCTAAAAAATCGATTTGCAACCACTGTGTGATGATTTAAAATATTAAAAAAGGTCTACGTTCCAATCGGTTGTGTGTACATACACAAAAAGTTCTATATTTCAAAATGTTAAGTATTGACTTAAATTTTAATTTATTGAATAATATTGTAAGAATCTCTGTTACAATATATATAACGGTCAATTTAGTGAATAAATTCAATTAATGTCCAATTTCCTTTAAATAAAGACATTAATCGGACCAACTTTTAATCAAATATTTTGAAGTCATTGCAATAATTTATTTGTTTAAATATATCGATGCTCTATCAACAATCCTTTTAATTGAATTCAGAATTTATTTACTGCCTGAACCACGATGTCGAAAGAAAATCTATGCGAACGAAAGCGAGTCACTCACTTTCGCATCAAAAAGCGACCCACTATCTTCTGACTTTTCGCTCGCATAGCCTTACGTGTTGTGAGTGAATGAAAATGTTGCCAGATCAAAAAAATCACAAATAATTGCAAATATGCCAAGAAAAAAGCGTTAAATAACCAAATTCTAACATATAATAAAAAAGTTGACACTACTTTTTCTCAGCTGAAATTACTGAAAACAAAATTCGAAAAAATAATGAAAACAATCAATATTTGGGGTTGTTTTTGTGTGTTGTCGAAAAAATATAAATTTTTCCAACGCGCACATTTTTTTTGGAGGAATGCTAATTTCGAGATTCCCGTAGGCAGCTACTGGTCATCTCTAATGTTCTTGAGATGACCAGAATATACTAATTTCACATGTAAATGCATATGTACATATGTAAGTTCTATTACAAATTTATAGGAAATTTTCGGGTGACATTTTCCTCATGTTGATGGACGAGTTCAAAAAGACTTAAAAAAGTCATTCCTGAAGATCCCGTTTAGTAATACAAGGAACGCAATTGAAAGATCCTACAACAAAAACACTCAGGTGCACGGAGCAACGGAAAATGCGTTCTGCACAATATGTGCAACAACAAGTGCCTCGACAACACAATTGGTGCCTAGGAAGTTCGTGGCGAGATTATCTCGAACGCTGGGGAAGAAGTATGAAGTAGAGAGGAGAGCAATAAAAATATAAAATAAATTTGTTTTGTATTTTATTTATTTATGCTAGCGACAGACAAAACACAAGTGAGTGAATTTGACATTTTCATTCGCTCAGATGACAGAAGAAAAAGTTAGTGGGCCCCGAGTTTACACTGATTTTACGCTTTGCCGTTCTGGTGCCTGTTAGTGGGTCCCAAATCAGCTGTTTGTCGCATGAGAGGCAAGCGAACGTTAACGTTCGACATCGTGGGCCAAATATTCAAATCATCAAATATTTTCTAACATTTGACCAACAAGTTTCATAATTTTGTATACAATTTTCGTATTAGCTAAATGTTTATCAAATATTGTATTTTGATATTTTGATTGAAATATATTTCAGTTTTTTTTTCTGTGAATGTACCAGAAAGTATATAAAAACGATTTCTTCAATAAACTTGAATACTACCTGAACCATGAGGTACTTACCTAAAAAGAGAAAAAGAACATCGAATTAGAAGTGTGCAGTACATTAAAAAAAATAATTTTCGTAGAAAAAACTTCCTACAATTATTTTAAATATTTTTACAAATGGTTAATGTTAAATATATATTGATAGTGGAAGTTAAATAATACTGTTTTTGATTAGAACAGAATATTTGTGAAAGGGCAGGCGGATCTGTTGGATAGATCGCGAGAAAATTACAAACCAAAAATGTCATGCATACAACTCATTTTAGCCACATCTCCCACGAATATGAAACATTTGCAAAAATATCCACATTTTTTACAACTTTGGTGACCCACACTGAAATTTTTTTCGTATAACACTTTAATCCATAAATGTCCTTTTTGAAAGGACTTTTTTGTTTTTCTCGAAAAAATGGTTAAATTGACCCAAAAAGAGAGGAACTAGAGGGTAAAGATCTGCCACAAAACAAGTAAGTAAGCTTCAGTCGGCTAAACCGACTTATATACAGTGGCCGACAAAAGTCAACATACGACCCACATTTTTTGCGATTTAGCGAGTTCCAAAACATATTTGAAAAAAGTAATGATGCGGTTTTGTTTGAAATCGGTTTTATTCATATAACAATAACAAAATGCATTACTTCAATATAAACACAAAAGATATTAACAGAATACGCAGAAAAAACCTTGACAACTACATATGGTTTGAGATGAGACATAAAAAATGCAATTTAACGTGGCAAAATGATACTATTATATAATTTAATATTCTGTTGGTCCGCCATGAGCATCTACAACAGCCAGCAATCGTCTGGGCATTGATGCAACTAAGTTTTCCAATTCCGCAGGTGATATTTGTCGCCATTCCTCTTCCAGCTTGTTTTTTAGCGTTTGGGCGCTAGTTATGTGATGTTTTCGGAACCTGCGTTGCAGAATCTCCCACACATGTTCAATAATATTCAGGTCGGGGCTTTGTGGCGGCGAATAAAGTTGTCTTGGAGCATGGTAAATCAGCCAATCTTTAACAAATTGGGCTGTGTGCTTCGGATCATTATCTTGTTGGAAAATCCAGCGCTCTCCGAGGTTTAAATTATCGACCGATGCCTTCACATTTTGTTCCAATATGGATTTATATTGATAGCGATCCATGTTACCCTCAATAAACGCAAGATTTCCAACTCCAGACGCCGCGACGGCACCCCAAACCATTACGTTACCACCACCATGCTTTACCGTAGCAAGTAAATTCTTCGGATTCATTGCCGTATTCGCTTTTCTCCATACTTTGGCTCTCCCGTCACTTCCAAATATATTATACTTCGACTCCGTAAATAAAATATATTATACTTCGACTCGTTCGTAAATAAATCCCTTGTCCAAGTGTTGCTGGGCGAATTCAAGGCGAAGCTTACGATTCTTTTCACTTATAAGAGGTTTTTTGCGTGGCGTTCTGCTTCGGAAACCATTATTATTCAGACTTCTTTGAATTGTTCTTGGAAGTACAATTGTATCCGACCTTTCTGCGAGTTGTTTGGACAACATTGTAGCATTCACTTTCGGTTTTTCATTAACTTCTTTTAAAATAAAGCTTTCATCTCGTCGACTAAGTTTTTTGGACGCCCACTTCTGGGCTTATTTTCAACAGTACCCGTATTTTCGAAGTTTTTGCATATAGTTTGGACAGTTGATTTACTTAAATTAACCATTTTAGCTATTTCGCCTAAAGATTTCCTTTCGTTTCTGCATTTTATTACTAAATTTCGATTTCAAACAAAACCGCATCATTACTTTTTTCAAATATTTTTTGGAACTCGCTCAAACGCAAAAATGTGGGTCGTATGTTGACTTTTGTCGGCCACTGTATACAATCACTCTCAGAGAACATATATACGGAAGTTATAAGGAATTAAATTTAACGTAGGGTATGATAATTTGTGTTCCACATTTGTAAAACAATTGTAAAAACATGCTCAAATATCAAGTCATAGTGGATCCCATGCACCAGTATAGAAGGATTTAATATTACCTAGGATAGAAAGGGCGTGACTAAAGCGTAAATATTTTTATACCCTACACAACTTCGTGGTCTAGGGTATTATAAGTTAGTTTCGAGCCAAATGTTTGTAACACCAAGAAATATTCGAGCTAGACCCACCTTTAAGTATACCGATCGGCTTAGAATCACCAGCTGAGTCGATTTAACGATGTCTGTCTGTCCGTCCGTCCGTCCGTCTGCTGTCCATCTAAGCTTGTTCGCACTCTACAGGTCGCAATTGTTGTCCGATTGTCATGAAACTTGGCAGATGTTATTTTTTCTGGCCACGGACCATCGGTATTGAATTTGGAGGAAATCAGTTCAGATTTAGATATAGCTCCTATACAAATGTCGCTCCCTATTTCACTTTTTCCGATTTAGAAACCACATATTGTACCCGATTTTCTTTAAATTTTGCAGAGCATCTTATAATCGAACTAGAAACACGTATGCAAAAATTGGGTAAGATCGGTTCAGATTTAGATATAGCCCCCATACAAATGTCGCTCCCGATTTGACATTTTCCGCTCTAGAAACGACATATTGTACCCGATTTTCTTTAAATTTTGCAGAGCATCTTATAATCGAACTAGAAACACGTATGCAAAAATTGGGTAAGATCGGTTCAGATTTAGATATAGCCCCCATACAAATGTCGCTCCCGATTTGACATTTTCCGCTCTAGAAAAGATATATTGTACCCGATTTTCTTTAAATTTTGAAGAACATCTTATAATCCAACTAGAAACACGCATGCAAAAATTCGGTAAGATCGGTTCAGATTTAGATATAGCCCCAATACAAATGTCGCTCCCGATTTCACTTTTTCCGCTTTAGCAACCACATATTGTACCCGAAGTTATTTTTTCTGGCCAAGGACCATCGGTATTGAATTTGGAGGAAATCGGTTCAGATTTAGATATAGCCGCCATACAAATGTCGCTCCCGATTTGACATTTTCCACTCTAGAAACCACATCTTGTACCCGATTTTCTTTAAATTTGGCACAACATCTTATAATCCAACTAGGAACACCTATGCAAAGATTGGGTAAGATCGGTTCAGATTTAGATATAGCCCCCATACAAATGTCGCTCCCGATTGGACATTTTTCACTCTAGAAACCACATCTTGTACCCGATTTTCTTTAAATTTGGCACAACATCTTATAATCCAACTAGAAACACCTATGCAAAAATTGAGTAAGATCGGTTCAGATTTAGATATAGCCCCCATGCAAATGTCGCTCCCGATTTGACTTTTTCCGCTCTAAAATCCACATATTCTTTAAAATTGGCACAACATCTTATAATCCAACTAAAAAACCTATGGTGAACGTGGGTAAGATCAGTTCAGATTTAGACATAGCCCTCATACAAATGTTGCTCCCGAATGTTTAACCGATTTTGGCCTAACTTTACATATTATATTTCACCAATAAACATACATGGTGAAAGCGGGTCACATCGTTCCGATTTAACATTTTTTGTCCAACACATACATTTACCGGATGCAAAAATCCTTTCCGGTTTCACTTTTTTAGCGAATTGAATTGTAATGAGAATTGTTTGGGTGATGCCCATATGTCCATACTTTGGTATAACCCAAATGGGGCCCCATTCTGATCTATTACAGCTCTGAAACTACATCTTACATCGGATCTTTATCAAATTTTGCAGATCATGATATTTTTTAACTAGGAATACCTACAGTGAATGAGAAATATATAGGCCCATGTTTTGGACCAGGCCCAAAATGTTGTTATAGGTCCCCTTTTGAAATGTCGGTCTGATTCATCCTATTACTACTGTATAATTTGTATTTGTCTGTCTGATAATTGGATCAATTACCATATTGTTAACCATATTCGTTAAATATGACTAAAGATTAATTTATAGCAACTGTATAATTTATATGAACTACATAAAATTGCTCCCATGAAATACCTGGGTTTAGTAATCAAAGCGAGGTACATATGCAGGGAGTGGTGTAGGGTATTATATAGTCGGCTCCGCCCGACTTTAGCCTTTCCTTACTTGTTTATGTTTAAAGTGATTATAAAATCATTTTTAGGTACCAAATTGCAAATGATTTTGACTGCCCGTATGGATGTTATGTCGGTTTTAGTGTAACCGAAGTTTATGCCACTTTGTGTGGGAGGTACCAGAAGGGGTGTGGCAATATCACCCATATTCCACATGAATGTAACCACTATAAAAGCATTGCTAACAATAAAAGTTCACAGTATTCCGATCATCAGTATAGCAGTTATAACATCTTTAATTTTAAGTAGTTTTGAGTGATTTGTGTGGGAGGTACTGAAAGGGGCGTGGCAAAACCCGCCATATTTTGCACACTTAAAGTGATAATAAAAACTTTAACAAATACCAAAATATAGCTGATTCCGAATATCCGTGCGGAACTTTTATGGATTTTAATTTAACATTGGAATATGGACTATATGTGTGGGAGGTACCATAAAGGGGCGTGGCAATTTCGCCCATCTTCGAACTTAAACTAAGTTTGGGAAAAATATTACCAAGTGCAAAGTTTGAATCGCTTCCTTAACTCCTTTCGAGAGTTATCGTGTATAGCAGCCAGCCAGACGGACAGGGCTCAAACACCTTAAAAAGTTGTGAAACGGATTTGGTCCAAACATACTTGTGGTCTTAAGTCACTCCTTCAATGCGTTACTCTTTTTTTCTGTCTCAAATGATATATACCCTATTTTTCCCAAACTTAGTTTAAGTTCGAAAATGGACGAAATTAGCACGCCCCTTCTGGTACATCTCACACAAAACGACCCATATTCCTATGTTTAATTGAAACCAATGTAACTTCCACACGCATATTCGGAATGGACTATATTTTGGTATTTGATAAAATTTTTATAAATAAATATGGCGGTTATTGCCACACCCCTTACAGTACCTCCCACACAAATCACTCAAAACTACTTACAATTGAAGATGTTATAACTACTATACTGATGCTCGGAATAATGTGAAATTTTATAATTAGCAATGCTTTTATAATGGTTGCATTCATGTGGAATATGGGTGATATTGCCAGATCCCTTCTGGTACCTGGTCTTGGTTAAAATAAATCCGATATAACTTTCATACGGGTAGTCAAAATCATTTGAAATTTGATATTTGAAAATGATTTTATAATCACTTTAAACCCAAAAAATATTTACGGTTTAGTCACGGCCCTTCTTGTACCACCCACACAATTGTCTATATTATATGTAAAATTAAATCTTTCATAAATTCTATACTGGTGCATGGAAACCACTGTGACTTGATATTTGATCATGTTTTAGCAATTGTTTTATGACTGTGGAAGCTAGGACCAAATTGCATGAACCTTCTAGTACCTTTCACACAAATCATTCGGTGCTACGTAAAATTTAAGTCATTATAATTTCCATAGATATTCCCTGAGAGTGAGGGTATATATAAGTCGGTTTAGCCGGCTGACGTTTTCTTACTTGTTATTTTTATTTTCATTTTTATGTTTGACATTTGCAAAATGGGCCGCTATACGCTGGAACTGGTCTTTAATGCAAACTATAAGAAATTTACGAGGTAAATGTTCGTGTTTTCCGATGAAGATTATTTTCATCTCGGTGGCTATGTCAATAATCAAAATTACCGCATATGGGGTTCAGAGAACCCACACGTGACTATTAAGAAGCCAATGCATCCACAAGGAGTCACTGTTTGATGTGGATTTTGGGCTGGCGGACAATGTACTGAAAAATTGGGTTCATCGGATGAGGTACTGCTAGTCATATGAATAATATTGTGTTCCATTATTAAATGACAGAGTTCAACCTTTTCAATAAAACCAGAAATTTGCCGATTCTAATTTAAAATTTTATATTATTGGCAAAAAATAATTTCATTTTGTTTTATTTTTAAAAAGATTTTTTTTAAATTAAAAAAAAAATAAGTTTTTTAATTTTGATAAGATATTTTTAAATTTTTATTTTTTTTTTGTTAAAAACTAATAATTCTCTTGAAAACATCTCAAAAAATCTGTCTTTCAACTAACAAAACATATGGCTAGTTCTTCTTCAAACGATGACGAATTTAAAATTTATTGTTGCCAACTTTTTTTTTAAATAACTAACTATTTGCAGTACCAAACATGCTATCCAATAAAATAAAATAAATATCTCTAAATTTCAAAGGTTAGAGTATAATTTAATGACAAATGTTTGCTTCAGTTTGGCTCGCCTGCATTGTGCTGCAATTTATAAAGATAATTTCCCTAGTTAACGACTCAAATCATCTGCCAAATATTCCATTTCTAAATAAAAGCTCACTGATGTGTATTAATGTCTGCCCAAACAGATTTCAAATAACAATTTCCCCAATATTGGAATTCTGGTTACATATTTTATTGGCACAATAACATTTTTATAGCAGAAATCCATGGTGGCAGCTATTAAAGTTAATAAAACAGCAGCAACAGCAAAGGCAGGCGTCTCTTTAAACATCAGTTCTAGCAGACGAAGGAACGGTGTGGGAAGATGAGAGAGAGGGAAAGAAAATTGGAAAAGATATATCACAACATGTAGCATAACCTTTAATACGAGAATGTTTCTCTAATTGTATACAATCGTTAACAAAACACAGATATTCTATTTGTTGTTCCATTTGCTCGGGCTACCCAAATTGATTTATATGGCCGTTCGTGAATGTATGGACGGATGTATGTTTCCTCTTCCGCTTAATCTACTACACACAAATTCACACATACTACATGCATACTAAAGAGTGATTTTTTTGAGGTTAGGATTTTCATGCATTAGTATTTGACAGATCACGTGGGATTTCAGACATGGTGTCAAAGAGAAAGATGCTCAGTATGCTTTGACATTTCATCATGAATAGACCTACTAACGAGCAACGCTTGCAAATCATTGAATTTTATTACCAAAATCAGTGTTCGGTTCGAAATTTTTTATCGACAAATTTTGTTCAGCGATGAGGCTCATTTCTGGTTGAATGGCTACGTAAATAAACAAAATTGCCGCATTTGGAGTGAAGAGCAACCAGAAGCCGTTCAAGAACTGCCCATGCATCCCGAAAAATGCACTGTTTGGTGTGGTTTGTACGCTGGTGGAATCATTGGACCGTATTTTTTCAAAGATGCTGTTGGACGCAACGTTACGGTGAATGGCGATCGCTATCGTTCGATGCTAACAAACTTTTTGTTGCCAAAAATGGAAGAACTGAACTTGGTTGACATGTGGTTTCAACAAGATGGCGCTACATGCCACACAGCTCGCGATTCTATGGCCATTTTGAGGGAAAACTTCGGAGAACAATTCATCTCAAGAAATGGACCGGTAAGTTGGCCACCAAGATCATGCGATTTGACGCCTTTAGACTATTTTTTGTGGGGCTACGTCAAGTCTAAAGTCTACAGAAATAAGCCAGCAACTATTCCAGCTTTGGAAGACAACATTTCCGAAGAAATTCGGGCTATTCCGGCCGAAATGCTCGAAAAAGTTGCCCAAAATTGGACTTTCCGAATGGACCACCTAAGACGCAGCCGCGGTCAACATTTAAATGAAATTATCTTCAAAAAGTAAATGTCATGGACCAATCTAACGTTTCAAATAAAGAACCGATGAGATTTTGCAAATTTTATGCGTTTTTTTATAAAAAAAAATTTATCAAGCTCTTAAAAAATCACCCTTTACATGTTTGTTGGTATATACATTTCATTTCTGCATAGATTGGATGGGATGGTGTTTCATTCATCCTTGGGGCTTAATACATACATACGAATATACGGGGCGATACATACACAGACACCTAGAAGTCACAAACATACATCTATCCATCCATTCATTCATTCACACCACGCTGTGTGTGCGTGTGTACGTGCATCTGGTGCTCCGGCAAAAGTTTTCCTTCTGTCTTTTCCTTTTCCGACAACAGCTTAAATAAGGATAAATTTTTATGTGCAACTTTATGTGCGTGTGTGTTTAGCAGAAACATACTTTTCTTTCGTTATAAAAAAACAATTTGTACAAAACACAAGTTTGGTTCGTTCTTTTCATACACCCTACATCATGGGTATCTCCTCAATGTAAGTGGCCTCAACCGATAAGATATGATTAGATAGGTTTGCTGGGGGAAAACACAACATTTCAATCAGAAGCTAACACTTTATATGTACTTCTACTGGTGATTCCATACGATTGTGATTTTTTAGGAAATTCTTAATGCAAGTGGTGTCACTTTTAGAAGTCCATGGAAGGGGGTATACAATTTTAAAGATACAGACTTAAAATTGGTCCCAACAACGGCTATATCCATTTGCCTATACTAAGTTTGTCATTCAGTTTGAAAAACATTTAAATATTGGTCTGAGACCCTATGGAATATATACAAGTATTATCGAATGTCACGGCCTTGAAAATATGCTAAAAGCTACCGAAGAAACGCAAAAGATCTCTATCTTGTGATATGGATTTTGTGAAAAATCAGATCATCTCCAATAATTTTAATGTGTGATGGGATTTTTTTCTTTATTTTGAAAGTCCTAAAGTTAATGTTAAGTGTAAAGGATCGCCATATCATTAGATTTTTTAAATTCGCTGAGACAGTTTTCCACCATCCGTTTTAGATATATATTTACTACTGTCCCTTTAAAGAAACTTCAAGCACTAATGGGTTAATACGAACAATATTACATATTACATTCATATATTTTTACAGGACTTTTAACTTTAGTAATGTATTTTCATACTTTTACGAGTCATACAAAGGTGATGTGGGTATCAAATGAAAGAAAAGAATATCTGTTAAAAATAGTTTAGCATTAACAACCATTTAAAGATTTCCCCCTCAAATAAACTAAATAAGCTAAGGGAGGAAGATTGAAATTGTTGTTAATCGCCTTTGTATTACTTGTAGATGTATAAAAATAAATCATTAAAACATTTATATCCTTTGAAAATTAAAAGTGTTGTAAAAGGAGAAAAGACCATCAAATAAAAAACGGAGTACACAGGTTTTCTACACACGATCTATAGTTTCGTCTTGTTCAGGGCCAAAAATTACTGTCGCACAGTGTAACATACTATTATTGATATTGATTATTACTTATGTTTTAATAACACTATGCAACAAAAAATAAAAAAAGGCTACAAATGTTGCCAATTTCACTTTCACAAAGTAACAGCGGTTTAGAAATATTCGCCCAAAAATTAAAAAAAATATTTTTTATTTTTTTTTTAGTTGGCACAAATAAAAATTATTAAAAGTATAGATTCTTTCATGAGATTGAAAGAACACACTTTAAAAAAAACTATTTTTTCACTGTTAAATTTTTCCAAAAATACGTATACAATATTTTTAGGAGAAGAATACATTAACTTACTTTCAATCAAAAAATTTCAAAGATATTGAAATAATTTTTGCAAATAGAAATTTAAAAAAATATTTGTTCGTAATTTTTTTAGAAACAAATTTATTTTTTGAAAAAAAAAAAAATAAAAACCCTCCACCTAAGAATAAGGGGGTATGTATATTCACTTTGTCATTCCGTTTGTAACACCTTGAAATATTCAACGAAGACTCCATAAAGTATATATGTATATTCTGGGTCATGGCATAATTCTAAGACGATATAGCCATGTCCGTCTGTCTGTTGAAAACAAATTTCCGTAATTTTTTGCCTAACAAGGACTGAAAATACCCCCAAATATTTAGTCTATTTTAGCATTTTTATACTCTCACTCTACAGAGTAGGAGTTGGAACAGAAAAAAAGTGTAACACGTTGAAGGACTGACTTAAGCCCTTAAGTATGTTTGGACTAAATCCGTTTCACAACATTTTAAGATGTTTGAGCCATGTCCGTCTGGCTGGCTGGTGTACACGATAACTCTCGAAAGGAGTTAAGGAATCAATTCAAGCTTTGTACGTGGTAATATTTTTCCCAAACTTAGTTTAAGTTCAAAGATGGGCGAAATTACCACGCCCCTTCTGGTACGTCCCACACAAATGTTACATATTTCTATATTAAATAAAAACCAATGAAACTTCCACATGGATAGTCTGAATTAGCTATATTTTGGTATTCGATAAAATTTTTATAAGCACTTTGAGCGTGCAAGATATGCCAGATTTTGCCATGCCCCTTCAGGTACCTCCCACACAAATCAACCCAACTTACATAAAATTAAAGCTGTTATAACTTATACATATATGGATGGTCGGAATACTATGAAATTTGGCATTTGACAATGTTTTTATGGACGTTTGATACACTTGATATGGGCGATATTGCCACTCTCCTCCTGGTACCTCCCACACAAAGTGTTATAAGCCTTGGTTAAAATAAAACCGATATAACTTCCATACGGGTAGTCAAAATCAGTTGCAGTTTGATATTTGATAATGTTTTTATAATCGCATTAAACCTAAAAAATATTTATGCTTTAGCTACGCACCTTCTTTTACCTCCCACACAATTGTCTCTATCCTAGGTAAAATTAAATCCTTTATAACTCCTATACCGGTGAAATTCGGTGTATACATTCACCTAACTATGAAGGCGCGAAACATAAAGGAATTTTTCTAAATTTGTACTTTAATGGGGGAAATGTCGAGAAAGATGATAAAAATAGTACCAACCAAACGGCTGCAGTTAGAATAGAGAAATTCAATCTGTGTATTGCTCTGACTGAGTAGACACGAAAAATAGATATTCAAGATGAAATCGGTACCAAGCAAACGACTGTAGCTAGAATCATGAAGTTCGGTGTTTACACTCTGACTGCGTAGAAATTAAAATACTTCTCCAAATTCGTACTTTTAAGGTCGATATGAAAAAAGAATAAAACTGATACCAAGCAAATGACTGTAGTTAGAATCCTGAAATAAGGTGTGTGCACTCCATTTGGTCTGTAGTTTGAATCAAATCAAATTTGAATCAATCGAAATAGGTAAAATCAGCTCTGAGGGAAACTGTTTCTCTCTCGACTGATAATAACGTAATATTTTAGGCACATTTTTGAACATTGTTCACTTTTTGATTACACTTGAAGTATTATACTTATATATATTATATGACTAGTAATATTATAATAATGAATTTCACAATCTATTTAAAACAGTGCGCAGAAGAGTGCTTGTAGTTTGAAATAGTAAAGAAATATCCCAATGTGCAGACAACATATCACAATTTACCTAATATGGTTGTGCATTTCTATTTAAAGTCGACAGCCTCTTATCAGCCGGTAATTCTGTTGAATTGAATTGTTTGCAATTATTTTCGGAGACATTTTTATACACTCCACGAGAGTATTATGGCTTTGTGCATTTGTTTGTAACACCCAAAAGGAAGCGGGATAGACCCATTGTTAAGTATACCGATCGACTTAGAATCACTTTCTGAGTCGATTTAGCAATGTCCGTCTGTCCGTCTGTCTGTCCATCTATTGTTGTAATCAAATTACAGGTCGTAATTATAGTCCGATCTTAACACAAATTGGCACACGTAAGTTTTGTGGATCAAGGATGAACGCTATTTAATTTGAGGCAAATCGGTTCAGATTTGGATATAGCCCCCATACAAATGTCGCTCCCGATTTGACATTTTCCGCTCTAGAAACCACATATTGTACCCAATTTTCTTTAAATTTAGCACAACATCTTATAACCCAACTAGAAACACCTATGCAAAAATTGGATACGATCTGTTCACATTTTGACATATCCCCCATACAAATGTCGCTCCTGAATTGACATTTTCCGCTCTAGACGCGACATATTGTACCCGATTATCTTTAACTTTGGCACAACATCTTATAATCCAACTTGAAACACCTATGCAAAAATTGGGTAAGATCGCTTCAGATTTAGCTATAGCCCCCATACAAATGTCGCTCCCGATTCGACATTTTCCGCTCTAGAAACCACATATTGTATCCGATTTTCTTTAAACTTGGCACAACATCTTATAATCCAACTAGAAACACCTATGCAAATGTCGCTCCTGAATTGACATTTTCCGCTCTAGACGCGACATATTGTACCCGATTTTCTTTAAATTTGACACAACATCTGACAATCCAACTAGAAACACTTATGCCGAAATTCGGTAAGATCGGTTCAGATTTAGATATAGCCCCCTAACAAATGTAGCTCCCGATTTGACTTTAGCCGCTTTAGAAACCACATATTGTACTCTATTTTCTTTAAATTTGGCACAACAGCTTATAATCCAAGTAAAAAACCTATCTTGAAAGTGGCTAAGATCGGTTCAGATTTAGATATAGCGCAAATACAAATGTTGCTCCCAAATGTTTAACCGATTTTGGCCAAACTATACATATTATATGTCACCTATTTCGTTCCAGATTTCAATATACACCTTACAAATGTCCTTTCCGATTTAACATTTTTTGTCAAACACACACATTTACAGGATGTAAAAATCCTGCCCGTTTTCACTTTTTCACCGAATTAAATTGTATTCGGATAGAAAGTGGAGTGTATCATAGAGTCGGCCCCGCCCGACTTTAGCCTTTCCTTACTTGTTTCTACATAATTTCAAAATTTCTTTATGATATCTCAATTTTTGTAGATTTGACATAATTTTCAATATGAAATTGATTTTCTAAAAAACTTAAATTTCTAGTAAAAGTAAAGTGGCCAATTAAAGGCTTGACTGTTGCCCGCAATTATGCTAAAATATCCTCTAATCAAATATTCAAATTGAAATTGCAGTCCAATTTTGAAATGCTCTGAATCCCTCCATCCTGCAGTCATCTTCTTCAAAGTGACACTAAAAGCAACGGTATTTAGAGTGACATTCATTCAAGGTAACCATCCCAATGGTGATCATTACTTAGCATACATAATGCTCATCAGCACACAAGTGGCGCACATATTCATTTGCCACACCAACTACTGCTCGGACTGCTCCTGTGGAGACCACAATTTGTTGGTCCGTTTACTAACAAGATGTTTTCAACATTTTCCCTCTGTCCACTCCTCTCTCTCTCTACCACTCTGTGTTATTTCTTTGGTCATAGACTTGGCTTGTTTATATTCAGCATTCCTTATGGACTTTTGCAATACTGATTACTTGGACGCGAGCGTGCGGGAGTATGTGTGTGAGTCTATGACTCTGTGTGTATGTATAGATGTGCAGATGTATACATAGTATCGATTTGATTTGATTGAATTGCTGATTTGTTTGCTTTCCTCTCTGTCGGTAAAGACTTCCTTTCCTTTTAAGGCCTGCATCGATATTTGAGGATATTTTGTGTGCGTGTTTGTGTAAATACATACATATGTATGTGTGCCTTTGTATATATGTGGATATGTGTTTCTTGTTATGTATATATTCATGTAGCTATTTTGTTGCTTGTTTGTACATTAGAGTGGTCAAAGTAAATGGAATGTGGAATCTTGAAGGACACACACATACACTAAAGCATTAATTTAGTACCGCTTTTATGGCATAAAACAAAGTTTTCGTATCATAAATTAGTTCCTTGTATTTGTTTTTTTCGTATTTGTTTATTTCTTCACCTTCAAAAAATGATCAAGGCCGTCACTGAAGTAGTGGCATGCTAAAATTTATGTGGCAATTCCGGAAGTTCATGGTTCATACAAAGAGGTAAGATCGTAAACATCACTGTGCATCAATATAAACGTTTCAGATTGTGTTTGACACTTTTTGGAAGAATAACCTTCTTTGATCTAGTATGCTAGTCCCAGAACTATTCGGCCTGGCAATGAAAACACTAAAGAATGGAGGTAAATGGGTGGTAAATCTTCTCTTTTAACACGATACTAATTTAATTTAATATTTTGTTTTATTTTATTTTAATAGATAGCAATGTAACGAAGAAAACAATATTTATATGTATAGAACGTTTGACCTTTTTGTAGAAGTAAGACAATTTCAAAAAATCATGTTTTTATATAAATATTTGTTTTTTGTTAATTATCCTCTTTTTGTATCCGTCAAGCTCCTCAAAGTTCTTCATTGTTCACAAATTACTTTACCGCCGAGTCCGAGTCTAAATCTGATATAAAAAATGTGTTTTTTGAAACAGTAATAGCGAATTGCTTTTTCTGCCCTTATTTTCAGAAAATACTCAATGAATAATATTTTTAAAATGACTTCTATATATGTGTGCTAGCTCGCTGTCTTTTTCGGCAGTTACTTCGTACAATTTTGTGTATTTTATTCACCATTTCTGACCAGGCCATCCCAACTGATCGACCAACGTGAGACACATCGTCACAGCTCGTGCAGCCTCTTTTCAATTCTGCCACCCAATATTTTTTTGTTGTAATCGAAGTAAGAAGTTCGCCCAGAGTAGAATCTAGGTCGACGTTTCTATTGGTTAGTCTGAGACAAAAAAGCCAATGAGTCAATCAACTCCTTTTGGTTAATGCATTTAAAATAATAAATATGCGCAATTACAGCTTCGAAATTAATTAATTTTTAATTGAGGTAATCATTTTTTAAATAATTTGATTATTTTTTTTATTTTCAAAAAGAGGAGAAATTTGCAATTAGTATTCTTTGAAATTTCTTGGCAAAATAGCACAAACGTACTAAAAATAAATATTCATTCGTCAAAATCCAATATAAATCGGGAAAACGGCATTTATATTCAATTTATTTTTTTATTTCTTTATTTTTAAGTTGTTTGAGACATGCCCGTCCGTCTGGCTCTCGAAGGGAGCAAAGGAATCAATTCAAACTTTGCACATGGCAATATTTTTCCCAAACTTAGTTTAAGTTCGAAGATGGACGACATTGCCACACCCATTCTAATACCTCCCACACAAATGACCCAAATTCCTAATGTAACTTCCACACGGATATTCGGAATTAGCAATATTTTATTTTGGTATTTGATAATGTGTTTAGAATAACTGTAAGTGTACAAACCCGCTATGTACCGCCCCCTTCTAGTACCTCCCACACAAATCATCGTAAACTACGTAAAATTAAAGCTGCTATAATTTATATGCGGATGATCGGAATACTCTGAAATTTAACACTCGGCAATATTTTTATAGACATTACATTCACCAGCAATATGTGCGATATTTCCAGTCCCCTTTCGGTACTTCCCACACAAATTGGCATAAGCTTTGGTTAAAATAAAACTAAAACAACTTCCATACGGATAGTCGAAATCATTTGCAATTTGTAATCTGAAAATATTTTCTCTTGACACGACCCTTCTTGTCCCTATCCTAAGTAAAATTAAATCCTTTTAAACTTCTAATCTAGTGCCTGGAATCCTAGGCAATTAAAATTTGGCAAAATCGGTAATTATTTAAAATTTCCCCAACAAGGACTGATAATATCCCGTAATATTTAGAGTTTTTTTAGTCTCCGCCAAATTTTGACACATACACATAGCATGGACACGAACCAAGTTTTTTTGTCGATGCAAAATACACAGTTTTGATTCGGTTTGTACATACGTCTAATTGCGTAGATTAGTAAAATAAATTGATACTTCGAAGCTCGTACTTTTGAGGGATAAAAATGGTACCATCCAATCGACTATTTGGTTTTTAAAGTTGTTTTCGAGTTGCCTTTAAATTTGTTTAAATTTGTATTAAAATAATCTTGATAACATGGTACTGAACTTCCACGCAAAGCCAACGTCATCCAAGCTGCCAACAATACTGTAGGATTCACTCCAATAATAGGGCTGTTTTTCTTTAAGCCGGGATAACAAGCTGCGATAACAAAAACGTTAATAAAAATTAAATTTTTTGCTCAAAATAAAAAATTCTAAATTCTAAGTGAACAATTTTTAACACAAAATTATTTTTTCAAAAATTGTTTTCACACACTCGTTGATATTGCTTTTGGCGACAATTTTAAAAAATAATTTTTTATTTTGAGTCAAATTTTAACATTTTATTTAGATTTTTGGTATCGCAGCTTAGTTATCCAGTCTTAAAGAAAAACAGCCATAATATACAAGAATAGACAATAATTATTAGTGCAATTTTAATCGTCTATTTTTGTCACGTCACATTACCCTCTTTAGGTGCTGATATTTTAGGACCATGTTTTCTATCCTCTAAGCTTTTCATCCCTTTGAAAAGTAACCAGGAAATGCACATACATGTTTTTTTCTCCACAAATTTGCGGACCAGTCTAATGTACTTTGTTAGATACATAGAAATATTTGGTATATTTGTGTGTTTGTCTTGTGTTTATATGTATGTACATTGTACATATATTGTTTGCCTGCCAACATTGAACCTTTAATCCTTTTTACGGTTGATTGAACAAACATTTGCAATTGACGGAGCAGAAATGTTTCGTTTTCTTTGTGGTTTTCAATTAACTTAATCAAATGAGTAATGACATTTTTCTAATTAGATTTTTCATTAAATTCGTTTCAATGAAGCGGAAATAATGTTCGTGAAGGATGTGTATTTTAATTAATATTCATGTTAAAAAAATTAACATGAATATTGTTATGGAATATGTGTTACATTAAAATTATTTAATATTTAATATTGGCAAGAAATCGTATAATACTTAAATGTTGAACTCTACTAAATACTACATATTCTGCAAAATTGATTTAAGTTATTGGATGAAACTTAACCTTTGATGGGTCAAAAAATTTGTGAACATTTCAAGCAATTTTTTCTTGGCAGAAAATTTTATGTGTGGTAGGTCAAAAAAGTAACAACATTTGAGGAGAATTTTATGGGTAATATATCCACAAAAAGACAGCTTTTTAATTGTATAAAATCCGATAATTGAATTATTGGATGATTCTTGATCATTACACGGAAGACAGGCAGATTTTTGGAGCAATTCCTCTGCTTCGTCTCATATATAGCCATTGTACAGATGATGATTTTATTTTTGTATTTTATGATTTTGATTTATATTTTCCCTGGTATTTTTCTTTTAATTAATTAAGTAAATTATTCGATTACAAAGTGATATTATGAAATGAAACAAATAAAAATGGAAAATTTAAATTTCGACTCTGGTTTTCTGAAACAAAACTATATTTTTGAATTTAAATGGATTTATGAAAATTAACTATTTGTCTACTTGGCAGTCTTTTAAAATTCTTGCATTTACATTTTAAAATTTATTTATTTTTTTTTTAGTTTTTTCGTTTGCATTTTTTTGGTCTGTAATCAATATTTGATTTGAACTGGGATATTGTCCTGGCTCAAGACCATTTTGCATCTATATTTAATAGAATGCAAATTTATTTACAAATGGCATGGTGACATTTATTACTTGGCTGCAGACTACCACGATCATGATTTCTACCATGTCAAAAGTCTTATCAAGTGGCTTCACAGCGACTTTTCAACATCAAACCCTAGAGGCCGGGTAAGGAGATGATTCTCACAAACGAACGAGAAGCACAACTCACTTGCCGACTGCTTTATTACTTGGTGCGATTTTTTTAAACGCAAATTCGGCAAGTGAGTTGTGCTTCTCGTTCGTTTGTGAGAATCATCTCCTTATAGAGACCGGGTTTGATGTTGAAAAGTCGCTGCGAAGCCACTTGAAACGACTTTTGACATGGTCGAAATCATGATCGTGGTAGTTTGCAGCCAAGTAATAAATGTCACCATGCCATTTGTAAATAAATTTGCATTCTATTAAATATAGATGCAAAATGGTCTTGAGCCAGGACAATATCCCAGTTCAAATCATTTATTTATTTTTTTATTTATTATCAATTACAATACAAAGTAAATTTATATTATAATTTTAGTCCAGGGATTGTGCCGGGGTGACTAAGACCATTGTAGCTAGTTGTTGCAGCGACAGACCAGAGCCTCTGGTGGGAATCGAACCCACAACCCCCACGCTGATAGCCGAGTACGCTACCAACTCGACTAGGCGAGGCGCTCAAAATTTATTTATACATTAAATTGGTCCAGAGATTTTTTCAAAATCCTTTCTAAATTTTTGGATTGACATTATTATTTTTCCTTACCATCTGAAAATAGCTGACACGAAATACATATACGTATTTCCTGGAAATTTATTATATGTACATTTATTCTTGGCATTCAAATTTTCACACCTGCAGAATTTCATAAAAACTGAACTGAATTCATTCGACACAAAGCACATCCACATCCCACCTCCCAATGAATTTATCAACCTGCCACAGAATCATTTATTGAAATTACGAGCGAATTTGTAAAACTCCAAAGGGGAATTCCCCGCCATCAGAGCGCAACAGCGCAAAATGTAAAAACTTTTCATTTCATGATAAATCACTTCATGTCCTGCCACAAAGACATTCGAACAATTACTCACATTCGCCTCGCGTAGCATCACCCAATCCCACCCCACCCCACAGCACAGTCAGAGCACAGACGCCTGGAAGGCCGTTAACAATTCCGAGAAACACAATCACCATCAATAACAATCCCGTTACAACAATGGCAAATAACAGCCACAACAACATCCGTAACCAGGACCATCTGACGTATACTTAATACCGAGGGTGTTGAGGGAAAATGGAAAGCACGTTACTTATACGCGAAGTGTTAACGAACACGTTTGTTTTTGTTGTTCTCGTCGTTGTTGTTGCTACAGTAAAATTAGCATAATTTCCCGTTAAGCACACAGAACTAAACACACGGTTGCAGACTTCAGCGGTCTCGGTTTCCGGTCGTGTTTTGTGGTTCGTGCAAAATGTTATGGCTATGCCAATACATACACACATGCATACAGATTTTCATAAGCGAATGCAAACTTTCAAAACTTAAATAACGACGCTGATTCACACAAACACAATTTGTGGATTGAAAAAGTCTTGAATTTAAATGTGAAAACAATGATATTCGAAAAATGAAATCAGGAAATTTGTATGCCCACAAACACTCCAAACGATGGAGTGTTAAAGATAAGATATATAATTTATCAACACAACATCTCCTTCAATATCGAGCACCTTCCTTACATCACCATTTCTGATTTCTTTGAAACTTTAGATTTGTGGAGAATGAACATAGATTTTGCTAGACGGGCTTATATTTTTACCGCTTTTAACCAAATGTTAGTATTTTTTGTAATTTTCAGTATAAAAACGACAATCTAAAAAATAAAATAAAAAAATAAAATATACATATGCATTGAACTGGGATATTGTCCTGACTCAAGACCATTTTACAAACGACATTGTGGTATTTATAACTAAATTAGTGTGCAGCCACTATCATTATCATGGTGTCTGGGCCGTAAAGGCCTTCATCAGTTGGCTTCGCAGCGATTTTTCAACAGCATACCCGGACTCTATAAATGAGTGCTTCCTACAACTGTCTAAAAATCATAATACAGCTTTCAAAAATTGATTTAGGTATCCAAAAATTGTCTACCAAAGTATTCAAACGTTTTACCCTGGAGGTAAAAGATTTATGTATTTATTTAATAAAATTATGACGAAGTAAAAAATTATACTAAATGCTTTCTTTTTTCTGCTAATGTAAAATCCTATAAAATCTTATATTTGATAGACATCGAATTTTGAGACCATTCATGATTTCAGTAATTCAAACTTGATAGAACACCGACAATATAAATAAAATAAATTGAGGGGTTACTTCATCCTGTCTGTCTGTCCATCTATTATTTTCCCTATGAGAAAATTACTGTCTCAGGACTAGTCCCCTGGTTCTAAAAAAGGCTTAAATGACTGAGTTCGGCCAATGTTTTAAGTAAAACTTGAATTGAAAATATTTTTCTTATATCACACCGCACGACAATTAAAAAAGTCGATACACTTGAACCGGAAGATATATGTATGAAACTATAGTTAAAATTGAGCGTTTTTAGTTTTTCATTTCCTCATCCTGTTGCCGTTTCACAGGACCACAAAGTTCCAAAAATAATTTTTTTCAAAACTTATTTTAAATACTTATTTGCGCCCTATGATAACGGTATCAGTGTCAAATTAGAGAGGAGAATATATATTAAAAATACTTCAAATATCATGCATTTATATGTATTAGCTATAAAAGCTATATATATCGATACACTAATATAAAAAAGATAAAAGTGGAAATAACACCGCCCGACAGTCCATATTAGACTTGAACCAGATGATATAAATCTGAAACATGATGTAAAATGAATGAATGAATGAACATGAATATTGGCGTTTTTATTTTTTCATTTATTCATCCTGTTGACCTCATTTCAATTCTACAAAGTTTCAGAGGATAATTTTTTTCACAAATTATTTTAAATACTTATTCACAACCTACGATAACGGTATTAGTGTCAAATTAAAGAAGAGAATATCTATTAAAATTATTTCAAATATCATGCTTCTTCTGCGAGAAATGATTATACGCGGTATCTCTGTAAAGTCCAGTAGGGCTAACTTATAATCCATTTCTATCGGAAAGCGGATAGAGAATAACATTAATTTCTATTTTAAATTTTATTTTCAGTTTTATTTTTGACGTTTGCAAAATGGAAGACTATACGCTCGCACAAAATTGGGAAATATTACTTCCAAAGTTTTCGTGTTTTCAGATGAAGCTCATTTTCACCTTGGCGGCTATGTCAATGAGCAAAATTGCAGCATATGGGGTTCAGAGAACCCACGCGTGACTAATAAGAAACCAATGCATCCACCACAAGTCACTGTTTGGTGTGGATTTTGGGTTGTACTGGCAAATTGGGTTGATCGAATGAGGTACTGCCGAACCAGTCGCAGTAGTCATATGAATGATATTGTGCTCCATTATAAATGACAAAGTTCAACATTTTCAATAAAACCAGAAATCTAATTTAAATTTAAAATTTTAAATGGACCACCTTATAGCTTGTTCCCTATCGTGTTCCTGAAAATGAAAATATTATTCAAGACCTTTTTAGGCCTTTAGTCATTGTTCCTCTCCTATGAAGAGAGATTCAGCGTCTAAAGACAGAATCCCTCTGGTTTGTATCTGCGTGTGAAGATAACTAACTCAATGGTAAAAGTGGGTGAGATCGGTTCAGATTTAGATACTGTCCCAGTACATAATTCGCTCTCGATTTGACTTTCTCCGCTCTAGAGACCACATATAAGTCAGCCTCGACTTTAGCCTTTCCTTACTTGTTTTTATTTCTCAAAGTGGCGATATTAAACTATATGTTGACTATGTGGAATAAAACAAGTAAAAACGGCGTTACGTTCGGCCGGACCGAGCTTTATATACCCTCCACCATGGATTGCATTCCACAGAGGCTTTCGAGTTTCGTTGAAGTGCAGTAACATTACAGGAAAATATTTTTTTGATATAGGCAAACCAAAACAAATACAAATATTGACAAAATAATTGTTTTTCAAAAAAGCTTAAATACCACAAATATTGGTATGCTACAATATTGGGTGCTACAGTTGGTTGTATTTCCATTCTATTTTAATTACAAAGGTACACATTTTGAAAATCCATTATCTCACATACATGTCCAAAATAACCTAACTTCATGATTTAACCATTTTTGCCGTAAAAGTAAAAAGTACGAATTTGGAAAAATCTTTTTTTCCGCGTGTCTATGCAGTCAGAGGAATGTATACACCAAATTCCATGATTCTATCTGAAGTCATTTGGTTGGTACCGTTTTTATCAAAGTGTTTCCAATTTTGGCCCCTTATGAGTACGACTTTCTAAAATCTCTTTATTTTACGTGTCTACGCAATTGAAGGTATGTACACACCTAATTTCACATTCTAGCTGTAGCCGTTTAGTTGGTACTATTTTTATCCCTCTATACCCATTATATCTCTTGAAAGTACGAATTTGAAAAAAAAAAAACTTTATTTTTCGTGTCTACGCAGTCAGAGGAATGTATTCTCTGAATTTCTCGACTCTAGCTGTTGTCATTTGGTTGGTACTTTTTTATGCCCTTTTTTCATTTTAACACCAAAAAGTGCGAATTTTCAAAAATCCGTTTATTTTACGTGTCGACGCAATCAGACGAATGTATACACCGAATTTCATTATTCTAGATGCAGCCGTTTGGCTGGTACCATTTTTATCCCTCTATTCCCATTTTACCCCTTAAAAGTACGAATTTGGAAAAAATACTTTTACATTATGTATCTACTCAATTATCATTTAATATGTACCCCTTTTTTGTCCAATTTCGTCCCCTACGAATAAGAATCACTTTATGGTGCGCCTTTATGCTATAAGGGGAATGTTCATTCCAAATATCAAGTAAATACAAGCAGACATATACAAAAAGCAGGCTGAAATAATGTAAATATTAGGGATATTTTCAGTCCTTATGAGGGAAAAAATTTTCCCTCGCCCACTTTCAATCCCAACCGATCTGCAACCATAAGACATATTTAGGAAAAATTTGAACCTCCTAGCTCATTTCGTTCGGAAGCTAGCGTGCTTTCAACAGACAGATGGACAGACGGACATGGCTATATCGTCTTAGAATTTTACCACGACCCAGAATATATATACTTCATGGGGTCTCCGATGAATATTTTAAAGTGTTACAAACGGAATGACAAAGTGAATATACCCCCATCCTGGAGGTGGAGGGTATAAAAAGTAATATATCTTTTCGATACAGTTTTGAGAAAATAGTTTTCAATTTTTAAACAAAATGGTCTAACTAACATACTTTCGAACTGAGATAAATTAGTTTCAAATTTTGTTGATTTTCCTAATATTCATTGGCATTAATAGATTTGTTTTATTTTTTAATCGACCCAAAAATTCAAATTATGTAATATTAATTATAGAAATTTAGATTTTTTCAACAAATTTTAATAGATAGAAAATATCGTTTAAATATGAAAAATGGCTCAAACTCAATTTTGATGGATTTTTTGCTAGACTAGACTGTGTGTCTATTGGTTGTAGATCAGTTGGAATTAAAACTTTAGTATTGCAATACATTTTTGGATGATTTCAGCTTTATATTCAAAATATTTTGTTTTGATAGATATAGTGGAAGACTTGTCCACTATATAAATAGTTATATGGGCGAGATAAATAAAATAAATTAAATTATTTCATTCATTGAGAAACATATGACGAATTAAATCGACCTGGTCATGTATTTGTCCCAATTTAGACATAATCCTTATTCTGGCAAAATTACTTGAAAACACTTCTCCACGAATTATGTTTTACATCTGTGCGTGTGTGTGTCCTTACACCATTAATTATAATAAACAATATTTTGCTATTAGAGAACACGATGGGGGCCACCGAATCCCACTCAAAACTTGAGTAGGCCATTCATTCATAGGAATGGTCGCTCGGTCGGTGCTCCATACTATGTCTCTAATTTCCTTACCTGTCATTCAACGTTGTTGAATGTTTTATGAGATGTCAGAAGAAAACGGAGGAAAAACATTTCTAAAATAAAACATTTCGCCAGCAGTGAGGGTGGGATGGGGCGAGGGTGACAACCAAAAAAAATGAAATCAGACGTTGTGTATCAATAAATAATGTGGGAATTTTTAAAATTTGATCACACCAAAATACGCCACTCTGCATATCAATGGAAGGGCCATTTGGCGCACGGTGTCGAAAGAATTCAAACAAATCAAAGATCCAAAAAACCACACACTTTTCGATGGAATTTTGAATGTGTTGTTTTTCAATTTTTACGTTTTACGTGTTGTGTGATTGCTCAGACATGAATCCAATTAATTATGAAAATGGACATTTTATTACAAACTAATCTCGGTCGGCTTTCTACGTAGAGGAAAACAAATAAAAACTAAACTATATTTATGTGGATATACGAATTAGGGATGCCAAATGCGATTGAAAATAAATAATCGGTACTAGGCAAAAGGAAATTGAATCTTACGTACGGATCTGTTATCGAATCTCGTTCATATAGAAACAAAATTTTAAACATAGTTATAGCTCTAGCTAAACATGGTGAAATTATTGTAGACAAATTCATAGTTTAAACAACAATATAAAATCATTTTGCAGATGCATTCATATATCTAATTTTACAATAAAATTTGTATTTGAGAATATTACATAAACAAAATATTACATAAACGACATAAAAGCAATTTTGTTAGAAAAAAATAATTTTAAGCTGATTTTTCAATTTCTCTTAACTTAAATAAATCTTAGAAAATATCTCTAGTTCACAAACATTTTGTAGAATAGCTTTCTAAACTCGAAAACATATTTTTTACTATAAAAAATCGTCATTAATATTTGTACTCTCATTCTGGATATACAGATCAGATCACATCCGCTTTAATGTTTAATTAAATGTAATTATTTATTTTTTTAATTATTTTGAAAATATATGTCCGATCATCATCTCATACGCATACAGATTTCTTTAGTTTTCTTACTTTTTTGTGTTGATTTTATGAATCAGTATCAGTAACAAGGACTGAAAGTACCCCCTAATATTTAGACTTCTTAAGCATTTTTTATTTCTACTCTAACTACACTTGAAATGTGTTGCCTACATTTCTCTTGTAGTGTGAAAGCATCAAAGAGTAAATAAACAAGTAAGGAAAGGCTAAAGTCGGGCGGGGCCGACTATATAATACCCTACACCACTCCCTGCGTATGTACCTCGCTTTGATTACTAAACCCAGGTATTTCATGGGAGCAATTTTATGTATTTCTATCAAATTATATAAATTATATTCATATAATTTATATGCTATAAATTCATCTTCAGTCAAATTTAACGAGTATGGTAAATAATATGGCAATTGATCTAATTGTCCGACAGACAAATACAAATTATACAGTAGTATACCAAAGTCATTTCAAAGTATGGACATATGGACATCACCCAAACAATTCTCATTGCAATTCAATTCGGTAAAAAAGTGAAATCGGGAAGGATTTTTGCATCCTGTAACTGTATGTGTTTGACAAAAAATTTTAAATCGGAAAGGACATTTGTATGGGGGTATATTGAAATCTGGAACGATGTGACCCGCTTTCACCATGTCAATTTATTGGTGAAATATAATATGTAAAATTTGGCCAAAATCGGTTAAACATTCGGGAGCAACATTTGTATGAGGTCTATATCTAAATCTGAACCTATCTTACCCACTTTCACCATAGATGTTTCTAGTTCGATAATAAGATGTTGTGCCAATTTTAAAGAAAAACGGGTACAATGTGTGGATTTTAGAGCGGAAAAAGTGAAATCGGGAGCGACATTTGTATGGGGGCTATATCTAAATCTGAACCGATCTTACCCAACTTTTGCATACGTATTTATAGTTGGATTATAAGATGTTCTGCAAAATTTAAAGAAAATCGGGTACAATATGTCGTTTCTAGAGCGGAAAATGTCAAATCGGGAGCGACATTTGTATGGGGGCTATATCTAAATCTGAACCGATCTTACCCAATTTTTGCATACGTGTTTCTAGTTGGATTATAAGATGTAAAGAAAATCGGTTACAATATGTCTTTTCTAGAGCGGAAAATGTCAAATCGGGAGCGACATTTGTATGGGGGCTATATCTAAATCTGAACCGATCTTACCCAATTTTTGCATACGTGTTTCTAGTTGGATTATACATCGTTAAATCGACTCAGCTGGTGATTCTAAGCCGATCGGTATACTTAAAGGTGGGTCTAGCTCGATTATTTCTTGGTGTCACAAACATTTGGGGCGAAACTAACTTATAATACCCTAGCCCACGAAGTGGTGTAGGGTATAAAAAAAGTTAATGGCAACACTAAAGAAATCAAGAAAATGTATTGGAGAAAACTTGGTGGCAACACCGCAAGCCTGAGAGTTATTTAAAATTTGTCGTTGAAACAAGTGGGATTAATTCGTGTCTAAAACATTTATACGAAATATGTAAAATTAAGGCTTAAAAAGAAAATAATGACTATATTATTTAAATCGAAGGCCGACGTAAGTAGTTGAAAAATTATATTTAACATTTTGTGATTACTGTAGTCAGTTTTCTTAAGTGTTGTAATTTAGTGCTTCGCAATGAGCTTAACTTATAAATGTCGTGGACCAAAAGTTATATGTATGACTCAACTTGACTCAAAGTGTAAATGTGAAAGTGTTCATCTGAGTATGTAGTTAATAGTGGAACTAATACCTCTGCAGTCAGCATTTTTCGGCAAACTTCCACAATTGTCATTTTATTTTAGAACAGTTTTCTATTAGCCGTAGTACACATATTTGATCATATGTCTCAATCCGATTTTTGTATGAGACCCATCAACATCTCATTTTAAAGGTATTGCAATTACCTTTAAAATGATATATAACGTCATTCACTTTGTAGACACATATGTAGACATTTTATATTATTTCCTGAAGTAATTATTTAAATTACATTGTCAAGTAGAATATTTGTACGCTATATTTTGATTTTGTAGTAATGTTCAGGAAACCACATTTCGTCAAAGCGAAATAAGTTTTCATAAAATTTTGATTTTGGTCACCCTGTACTAGTACAATGTCGGTTATATATTGAGTTTATATGTTTTATGTATGTTATGTCTAGCAAATGTGCAAAATTACAAGATTCTATCTTTATTTTTCGACTTTATACCATAAAAATAGATTTGGGATTTGGTGTGCGATGGTACAACAACAGCTAGAAATTTATAATTTGGAATGTAATTACATAGAAACGTAAAATTTAGGAATGTTTCGAAATTTGTACTTTTAAGGGATACAATTTGAAAAGAGCTATACAAATTTGGTACCAAACCGCTGAAGTTGAAATAATGAAATTCGGTGTATGAATTCATTTCGACTTTTGGGTGAAATAAAAACCAATGAAAATTCCAAATTAGATATATTTTGGTATATAAAAATAAAATTTTGATAAGAACTTTGAGCATACAAGATATGGCGGGTTTTGCCACACTCCTTCAAGTACCTCCCACAAAATTGCCTCTATCCTTCGCACAATTAATCGCTTTATAACTCATATAACGGTGTCTGAAATCCATGATGACTACCTATTTGATCATGTTTTTACTATTACTTGCTAAATTATTTATTAAATGTTGAAGCTGGGTCAAATTGCTTCAAACTTTCATATAAAATTTTAAATTTGAAATACCGATTACTTTGAATTTGAAAGGTAGAATAACATGAATTTTTATTTCAAGGTTTATGTTTGACATTTGCAAAATGGGACGCTATACGCATGAACAAACTTGGGAAATATTAAAAACTTACTTCCAAAGTAGGGAGTCTTTAACGCAAACTGTAAGAAATTTACGTGGAAATTTTTCGAGAAGAGATCGGCCTTCAGTTCAGCCTTCATTTTCATCGCGGTGGCTATGTCAATAAGCAAAATTGCCGCATATGGGGTTCATAGAGCCCACACTATTTAGAAGCCAATGCACCCACAACGAGTCACAGTGTGGTGTGGATTTTGGGCTGTACTGAAGAATTGAGTTGATCTAATGAGGAACTGCCGAGCCAGTCGTGATAGTCATACGAATGATATTGTGTTTCTTTATTAAATGACAAAGTTAAACATTTCCAATAAAATCAGAAATTTGGAAAAAGAATCAGTAATTGTTTGTAGCCGATTCTAATTTAAAATTTTAAATGGCCCAGTACCTCCCACACACACATAAGCAGGCGGTACGTAAAATTGTAGTACTTGCATGTACATGTTCTCTGAGAGTGAGTGTATGTACGAAGGGTTTTTTTATTCATTATGGGAT
Source organism: Polietes domitor (assembly GCA_947397865.1). NCBI lineage: Eukaryota > Metazoa > Arthropoda > Insecta > Diptera > Muscidae > Polietes > Polietes domitor. The sequence continues at coordinate 190,888,239 of OX377618.1, read as the reverse complement.
GAATTTTACGAATAATATCCTATAACACTCAAAATAACATTTAAAGTCTGTCAACTCTATACCAAATTGATATTTAAGAATACCGTTAGAACGAAAGCGTGTAATAAATACCACAGAACATTTTGTGCGAAAACAACTTTTTGGCATGGATCGTGAAAGAGGTGCGTTTGTTGTAAAATTGTGATCACTCAAGATCTTTGTAATATTTCATTGCCAAAAGTAAGTAATTAGCTTCAATGTATTTATGGCAGTATATAAATTAAGACAAATTATATTTAAAACAATGTTAGATGGGTCGTGGACATCATTGTAGTGATGAAGAAAGTTCATCAGTTAAGAAAACAAGGAAAGGATTATAAATGTATTGCCACATCATTAGGACGATCGCAAAACTTCGTTACAAACGCATTGAAACCCAAAAATAATATTGAAACACGCGGATCAATTGAAAAACGTCTCCAGTGACAGATACTCCAATAGTAACATTAACTAAAAGAGACCCCTTCAAGTCTTCCAGAGTCATTGCAAGTGAAATTGGGAATGTTGTATCGTCCCGAACAGTTCGACGAAGATTATTGACTGCAAATCTACCGGGTAGAATAGCTCGGAAAGTTCCTTTGCTTAGACAAGCAAATTTAAAGAAGAGGAAAAACTTTGACTATTGACTATAAAACCTGGTGCGGAACTGAAGGCGAAACAAAGAGGCGAAATATTCTATGGAGTGACGAAACTAAGATCAATTTATTTGGCAACGACGCAGAAAGGAATGTCCGTCGACCGAAAGGAAAGGAATTCCATGTTAGATTTACCAAAAAAAAAACTGTTAAGCACGCTGGAGGAAATTTCATGGTGTGGGGTTGTTTTTCATGGGAAGGTGTAGGTCCGATACATCTAATTGAGAACACGATGGATCGATTTGTGTACAAGGCATTATTGGAAACCGCCATGCTACCATATGCGGAGGAAAATATGCCACTAATATGGAAATTTCAGCAGGATAATAACCCAAAGCACCCATCGAAGTTGATGAACGCATCGTTCCGGGAACATAATTTGAACGTTGCTGAAGAGACAAGTTTCGAAGCTTCCATGCAATAATAAAAAAGAATTATGGGAAAATATTCAACACGCATAGTATCATCTATGCCTAAAAGAGTCGAATCTGTCCTTACAGTATTATTCGATATTCATTAAAAAACTAAACAATATGTACAAATTATTGCTTAACTTTTAAGATATTTTGTTTGCACCTATTTTATTGTGCACCACAAAACGATGCATTACTTGAATTGACGATATTTTATGTTGTTTTTCAGTTCCTATTATAAGTCCAAAGTACTTTTTGAATACATAAGATATATCTGCTCTATAAACTATTCAGAAGTATTAAATAAAAAAGCACGAAAGACAAAACCAATAACATTTTAAAAATATACAAGTAAGGAAAGGCTAAAGTCGACTCTATGATACACTCCACTTTCAATCCGAATACAATTTAATTCGGTGAAAACGGGAAGGATTTTTGCATCCTGTAAATATATGTGTTTGACAAAAAATGTTAAATCGGAAAGGACATTTGTATGGGGGTATATTGAAATCTGGAACGAAATAGGTGAAATATAATATGTATAGTTTGGCCAAAATCGGTTAAACATTTGTATTTGCGCTATATCTAAATCTGAACCGGTCTTAGCCACATTCACCATAGGCTTTTTACTTGGATTATAAGCCGTTGTGCCAAATTTAAAGAAAATCGAGTACAATATGTGGTTTTTAGAGCGGAAAATGTCAAATCGGGAGCGACATTTGTATGGGGGCTATATCTAAATCTGAACCGATCTTACCCACTTTCTGCATAGGTGTTTCTAGTTGGATTATAAGATGTTGTTCCAAATTTAAAGAAAATCAGGTACAATATCTGGTTTCTAGAGCGGAAAATGTCAAATCGGGAGCGGCATTTGTATGGGGGCTATATCTAAATAACATAATTTGAACGTTGCTGAAGAGACAAGTTTCGAAGCTATATATATCGAAGGGGGCTATATCTAAATCTGAACCGATCTTATCCAATTTTTGCATAGGTTTTTCTAGTTGGATTATAAGATGTTGTGCCAAATTTAAAGAAAATCAGGTACAATATGTGGTTTCTAGAGCGGAAAATGTCAAATCGGGAGCGACATATGTATGGGGGCTATATCTAATTCTGAACCGATCTAACACAATTTTACTACAATTGTTTCTAGTTGAAATATAAGATGTTTTGCCAATTTCAAAGAAAATCTGTTGTAATATGTGTTATCTAGAGTGAAAAGATTCAAATCGGGAGTGAATTTCGCATGGGGGCTATATCTAAATCTGAACCGATTTGACCTATTTTCACCATAGATGTTCCTAGTTTAAATATAAGATGTAAGATGATGAAATACAATATGTGGTTTCTAGAGCGGAAAAAGTCAAATTGGGAGCGACATTTGTTTGGGGGCTATATCTAAATCTGAACCGATATAATCCATTTTCAACACAGAATTATAAGGTAATGCAAGGTAATTTGAAGCAAATCAAGTGAAATATGTGGTCTCTAGATCGGAAAAAGTCAAATCGGGAGCGAAATTTGTATGGGAGCTATATATAAATCTGAACCGATCTAACACATTTTTACTGCAGGTGTTTCTAGTTGAAATATAAGATGTTTTGCCAATTTTAAAGAAAATCAGTTGTAATATGTGGTATCTAGAGTGAAAAGAGTCAAATCGGGAGTGAAATGCAGGGCGTATGTGTAATATTGCCCTTAACACTAATTATTACTAATACGCCAAGTGGGCAAATTAAATTTTTACCAGTGTTGTCAGATTGTTTTATACCTCTATCGCCAAGGTAATCGTCAGAAACTTCAGTTTTTGTTAGAAAATCAACAAATTCCATTTTATATAGTTGTTGTAAAAAATGCATGGAATTCAGATATTATATTTGAATTGTATATTTTCAACATACCATGATAAGGAATTATAATAAAATAATAAAAGTTCAAACTATTTCTTATACCGTGAGCTAGTTTAGACATAATTCACTGGTTAAAAAAAAAACAACAAAACAATTAACATTAAAAATTATATTTTTCTCCTTTATGGAGCAGTTTCTAATATTGAGTTGATCTCTGTCTCCCGTTTCCATGGGGACCAATGTCCCCTAAATATTATATTATGTATTTTATATGGAACGAAAAAGAAAAATCTCAATGAAAACATATAGAATGCATTTTGAAAAATCTGTTTTAGTAGAAAAGTCAATTCGTTCAAATATAGTGTTACTACATTTATTACAGTTTTTTAATCATTAATATTTCTCCATACTGGGTTTGTTCAAAATCTTCGGGACTACGCCTAATTTTTTCTTATTTTTTAAGTTGGAGTTTTCATAGTAAAAACCACAAAATTCAATTACCTTTAAAATAGTCCTTCACACGTTTTCGAACGATACCATTTCCAATGTTCCTACCTCGAATCTTTTATCTTACTAAATCTCATTGGTAATATCTTTTAAATTTTTTTTTGTTCGTCCTCTATAAAACATATATTTTATAGAATGCAGTTATTCTAATTGTTTGCAAAGAAGGTGGAAATGGTAATTTGACATGAATTAAACAATGTACGCATATATACGACTTGCATACAAATTGTAATATATATTAGAGAGATATATATTTCTCTACAAAGTAATGCCAACGCAATATCATAAGAGGACAGATTTAAAATCTTCTTAAATTAGCCAAGAAAATCGCCAACTATTTTATAAATCGCCAAAAAATCGTCATGTCGCCAATTCGAAAATAAAGTCGCCAAACATATTTAAAATTCGCCACGTTTGGCGAGAAATCGCCATATCTGACAACCCTGTTTTTAACGAACCACATTCGAGCACAGATTTTAATGAAAGCATTTTCCAAAAGTATATATCGTTACCCTAATATAAAAAAACCTAACTCATAATTTTTGATAAATTGATTGTTTTATTAATTATGGCCGAACTTGTCGTGCTTGGTGAAAATAACCAAAAATCTGGATTTGCAAAAAATATGAGTTAGGTCCTTTTTATTATTTATTCTTGATTTCGATAACCTTAGATTTTTTCACACGCTAGGTGAGTAATATCGAGCCCTTTAACTCAACAACTATTGAGGCAAGATAACCAGGAAACTAAACTCGAAAACACCGCTCTGCCTGTGTGAAATTTCATAGATCCTCAGCAAAAACGTCCATTACCAAGTAACTTGCAGTGTAAGCCTAATCAAAATGTATGAGGACATTTTGATTAGGCTTATTAGACTTATTAGACTTACCTTTCCAATCAATTTTGCATGGGGATGTCATTGGGGGAAAGAACTTACTCGCAGTCATACCAAGTAGCTGAAGAATTACTACTTACGTCCACTATTACAAATATCGTAAAAGTATTATATTTATTTATGTCAGTTTTAGATCATTTTGAAGGCTGCAGATCAGTTTTATTAAAGAATAAGAACCACTACTGATGTAAGTCGCTATTTATAAGTCATTATTTATTAGTTGGAAGTAATCGTGACAGAAATGCAAATGGGATATGCTTACCAAAGGGCTGTGTCAAAACTTACAGAATTATTTCCAAATTAAATCAATTCACAATTCTGTAACTTAAAACCTAATGAGGTTAGATGACCAATAAAGACCAAGTAGCACCTCGAAAGCAACTCCTCTAAAACTGTGAGGTTATCTCCTGCTCCTGCAACAATGAATTCGAACACCTTTTCAAGCAAACAGGAACTATTTGAAAACATTTTACAGCTGTTACGTATATTTTAAGTCGATTTCCACCGCGTATTATTTCCATAACTGAACGTATGAGTAATATTATACTAAGTAAATAAAACGTATATGCCATGTGGGTGATGAAAAGAGAATTGTATAAATCACCTCCCTCATTTTTTAAGACGTAAATTGAAATTCAAGAAAAACTCAGTGTTGTCAATAACAAGTAAGTAAACTTCAGTCGGCTAAACCGACGTATATATACACTCACTCTCAGGGAACATATATGCGAAAGTTATAAGGAATACAATTTTATGTAGGGCAGGATAATTTGTGTGGAAGGTGTTAGGAGGTTCGTGTCACATGATCCCAGCTTCCACATTTATAAAACATTTGAAAAAAACATGATCAAATATCAAGTCATAGTGGATCCCATGTACCAGTATAGAATTTATGAAGGATATAATATTAACTAGGATAAAGACAATTGTGTGGGAGGTACAAGAAGGCTAAAGGCTAAAGCGTAAATATTTTTTATGTTTAAAGTGATTATAAAAACATTCTTAAAGATCAAATTTCATATGATTTTGACCACCCATATGTATGTTATATCGGTTTTTTCCATGCTTTATATAAGGTTACTTTCTATATATGTTTGTGTGCCACAAAATTTGAAATCAATTTGTGAAAGCTTTTTTCTCAACCAATTTTGCTCAAATTTTGCACACTTAATCATTTTCGATGACAATACAAGGAAATGGAAAAATTTGACCAATTGGACAAAGGGGCGTGGCACCTCCCATACGAAGTTAAAACCTATTATTGAATATTGTCAGTTCTATGACACCTAGAGTGCTGAAATTTTGTGTAAGTGCATCTAGCATCAATTCGCATAGTTGTGCCAAAAAGGGGCGGTATTGGAAAAGTGGGCGTGGCACCTCCCATATGAAGTTAAAACCAAAATTACACCTACTGTAATTTTGTGTAAGTGCATCTAGCATTAATGTGCGTAGTTGTGACAAAAATGGGCTGTAATGTAAATGTGGGCGTGGCACCTCCCATACGAAGTTAAAACCCATTTTCGAATATATGCCGTTCTATGGCAGATAAAAAACTGAAATTTTGCAGTAATTTTTCCTTCTACAAAAGATAACTAAAAAAGAATTTCTAGGCCCAATAGAATTCTGCTTGCATAAAGCATGGATTTGAAAAAAAAATTTTTTTTTGATTTATTTATTTTGTAACCAAAGCTTATGCCACTTTGTGCGGGAGGTACGAGAAGGGGTGTGGCAATTTGTCCCATCTTCAAACTTAAACTAAGTTTGGGACAAATATTACGATGTGCAAAGTTTGAATCGATTCCTCCTCGAACTCCTTTCGAGAGTTATCGTGTACACCAGAAGGACGGACATGGCTCAAACACCCTAAAAAGTCGTGAAACGGATTTGGTCCAAACATACTTAGGGTCTTAAGTCACTCCTTCAATGCGTTACACTTTTTACTGTCCCAAATGATATATACCCTCCTACTCTGTAGAGTGAGGGTTTAAAAACCTGCGGCTAGCGCAAGCCTATACACTAGAGCGTACCAGGTTACAAGTAAAAAAAAAAAGTTCGCCGTACACCTTCGAATATGAAGTATTATTGAAAGGTAGTTTCAAAAAAATTTTTTTTATTTTTTTATGCCGAACGTAGGGGTCGCGCTTTTACATTTTTCTATATAACTTCTGCATTTATAAACGGATTTTAAAGTGTGATACATCGATGTTTTTGTCCGATTTTTTTGTCTTTGAAGTCATTGAGCTCAAACATGATTCATGATTTTATGCGAGCTTTAATTTTCGATTATTAGAGTGGTACATTAGGGTAGTAGCAACTGAGAAATGATGGGTAAGTACCAGAAGGGGGTGCTTGAGCTCAATGACTTCAAAGACAAAAAAATCGGCCTCGTCGAGACAAAAACATCGATGTATCACACTTTAAAATCCGTTTATAAATACAAGTTATATAGAAAAATGTAAAAGCGCGACCCCTACGTTCGGCATAAAAAAATAAAATTTTTTTTTTTGAAACTACCTTTCAATAATACTTCATATTCGAAGGTGTACGGCGAACTTTTTTTTTGAGGTACGCCCTACTATACACCACTTGAGGCAATTTTGAAATTTTCGAGAGTTTTTCTTGACAACTACGGAAATATTTTGACCACATTAAAAACACTAAAACTGATAGTTCTGCTAAATAAAGAACTCCTCACAGTATGCTAGAGAAGAGTGTTGTTCCGCAAAAGTAAATTCCAAGTAAAAAATAATTTAAATTTTGAATTTCGTGATTTTAATTTACGATATTTTATTATTTGGCATCCCTGCCATGTGTGTAAACAGCGTATTTTTGATGACGTTGACGATGTTGATTTTGATTGTTTTCAGTTTTTGAAAATCTGCCAAAATGTGTCAAACGACATGGAGAAAAGCGATTCTAATTCAGCCACACAAAAACATATGTCTGGTATATATGCAAAAAAAAACAATAACAACAACCGAAATATTGAAAATTCCCCTCCCTCTTTGTTGTTTTCAAAACTTAATAAATTTGAAACACAAAAAGAAAAACATATTCGGTTGTTTTGTTTATAATTGAATAATTAACGTTTAATGTTTTCCTTCTTAAGTAATTTTCAAGTAGGGGCGACGACATGTGTATGTGGACGTAACGTGCATATGTGTCACATAAATCACAAATACTTTGTTAATGTTAATGTCGGTTATTAAAGTTTATTTTTAAGTTTGCTGTGTTAATTGGAAAAATACAAAATATGCCACATAAAACTTACTTTGTATTGACGATATGACAAATATTATTGTTGTTTGTATTTTATTGTATTTTTTGTGGTTTTATTTGCAAACCAAAAACATCAATTGTTGTTTTCACTCACACACGCACAGTTCTTCTTCGCCACCAACGAAAAAATAAACTTTACTTTTGTGGTTTATTTGTTGTTGCTGGTTGTTTATGTTATGTTGTAATTGTAATTGTAACCACCGACGAGCTTTTGTTGTACTTGTTACCGTGTACTGTTGGTATTTGCTACACAAAACGAAGTTTTCCTTTTAAAAGGCGGTTTTTTCTTGTGTTCTTCTATTTTAGGGGGAAGGGGGCCTATGTGTGTGTGTGTGTGTGCGACAAACAAGTGCTAGCAGGCAGATCCACAAAAGTGCCGTTAGAGAAATGCGTACTTAGCTTTGAACACGAGTCTTGATTGTTTGCAACTAAATAGAACTCTTGTAAACAAAACTATTTCAACCCCTCGCAACACAAAACACACACGCACACGGTGACACGATGGTGCTGTTGTTCAATGCTGCCTCTGCTTGTACTTCTATGCCGTTGTCGTTATCGTTGTCGGTGTCGTCGGGGTTTATACCACAACAGAACAGTGTTGGGGACGGTCGGACGACACAACCAGAACACCGAACGCGCGAACGTTGATGACACACAACACCATGGGAGACAACGACGACGTAACAACAACCCCAAAATGAAACTCATCTCGTATGCGAGCACACCACAACACAACACAAATACCTGCCGAAGCCGCAACAACGACGTCGTTGTCGTACCGCACGTAGCGTAATATTATCCATCCCCAATAGGATTTGTATGGTTCATGCAAAAGAATGCGAACGTACATTTGAGTGGGGGTTGTACAGGGTCATCTTGATTCCCCTTATGGAAAACGCTATTGGTTTAGGAAAAAAGCTCCCTTTAGCCTTTTTATACCCTCCACCTCCAGGATGGGGGTATATTCACTTTGTTATTCCGTTTGTAACACCTTGAGACCCCATAAAGTATATATATTCTGGGTCGTTGTAAAATTCTAAGATGATATAGCCACGTCCGTCTGTCTATCTGTTGAAAGTACGATAGCGGCCGAACGAAATGAGCTAGGAGGTTCAAATTTTTCCTAAAAGTGTCTTATGGTTGTAGATCGGTTGGGATTGAAAGTGGACGAAATCGGCCCAGAGGGAAAATTTTTTCCCTCACAAGGACTGAAAATACCTCTAATATTTAGAGTATTTCAGCATGTTTTTTGAACATATTAGCTTGTATTTACTTGATATTTGCAATGCGCATTCCCTTTATACCATAAAAGGACACCATAGAGTGATTTTTATTTGTAGGGGGCGAAATGGGACAAAAAGGGATAAAAATGGTACCTATCAAACGACAACAGATACAAACACGATATTTGGCGTGTACATTCCTCTAATAGAGTAGATACATAATATAAAAGTATTTTTCTAAATTCGTACTTTTAAGGTGTTAAATGGGGATAGAGGGATAAAAATAGTACCAACCAAACCAACCAAAGTACGAATTTGGAAAAAAAACCTTTTATTTTTCGTTTGGGAATGTATATTCCGAATTTCATAACTCTAGCTGCGGTCATTTGTTTGGTACTATTTTATCCCTTTTTCCCTTTTAACCAAAAAAAGGTCCGAATTTCGAAAAATCCGTTTATTTTACGTGTCTACGCAATCAGAGGAATGTATATACCGAATTTCATTATTCTTGTTTCAACAGTTTGGTTTGTACAATTTGAATCCCTCTATTCCAATTTTATCCCTTAAAAGTACGAATTGGGAAAAAATACTTTTATATTATGTATCTACCCAATTAGAGGAATGTACACGTGTTTCTAGCTGTTGTCCATTTGTATGTACCATTTTTATCCCTTTTATCCCCTACGAATAAAAATCACTTTTTGGCGCACGTTTTTTGTTATAGCAAAAAAATGTCCTTAAATACTCTAAAATATTAGGGAATATTATGGGTATTTTTAGTCCTTGTGAGGGAAAAATGTATCCCTTTGGCCCGATTTGACACATTTATTTATTTATTTTGACACATTTATGGAAAATTTGGACGTCCTAGTTCCTTTCGTTTAGATGCTAGCGTGCTTTCAACAGACGGACGGACATGGCTAGATCGTCTTAGAATTGTATGACGATCAATAATATATCTACTTTATAGGGTCTCAGGTCGATATTTCAAGGTGTTACGATATTTCAAGGTGTTACAAAGTTAGTATACGCCCATCCTGGAGGTGGAGGGTATAAAAAGTAGAAAATTTGGAAAGAACAAAATTTTCCAAAAATTAAAAAATAGAAAAAATAATTTAAAATAATCAAAAGCTCCACAATAAATAAACGATGGGTGCAACTCGATTCCTTTTGGGTGTTTTTTTTTTGAGTTAAAAAAAATAAAGTTAATGGAAAATAAAATTTATTTTTTCTGTCAGGCCTGTGTCCAGCCTTTCCATTGTCCTGAAAATAAAAAAACATTGATTATAACACTTGCTTTAAGAAATTAATTAAATAACACTATGCAACAAAATGATCCAAATTCTTATAGCTTCCCAACACAAAAATAGTCAATATTTTAAATTTTATTGATGAGTATTATTTAGTAAAATTGACGATTGTTAACGTAACTCCAAAGGGATTTGTACGACAATATTTGCAAAAATATCAAATAAATTCGAAATCGAATTATCTCAAGTGCTATCAAAATATTTTCATATCTGATGAATGGCTTCGAAACTATTATTGTGAAAAATTATATTTCAGACTAAACTTAAAAAAAAATAAAAAATATATTGAAATAATTCACGATTAAGCGAAATAACCTAATTTTGACTGTGTCCAGCTCCACACTTTCCATTGTCCTGAAAATAAATACAAGATTCTTGTAGCACTTGCTTAAGGGGTTTGCTTAATAGTGTTAAAGTTTTTTCTCACAGCTCTGTGTCCGGCATCAAACTCTTTCCATTGCCCTGAAAATAAAAAAGGATTATTATAGCACTTGATTAAAGGTCTTGGTCACTCTATGATTTTCCAAAACTCGTTTTTATACCCTCCACCTCCAGGATGGGGGTATATTCACTTTGTCATTCCGTTTGTAATACCTTGAAATATTCATTGGAGACACCATAAAGTATATATATTCTGTATCCTGGTAAAATTCTAAGACGATTTAGCCATGTCCGTCTGCCTGTTGAAAGCACGATAGGGGCGGAACGAAATGAGCTGGGAGGTTGAAAATTTCCGTAAATCTTATGGTTGTAGATCGGTTGGGATTGAAAGTGGGCGAAATCGGCCCAGAGGGAAAAAAATTCTCTAACAAGGACTGAAAATAGCCCTAATATTTAGACTCTTATTGTATTTTTTTTTGAAAATTTCTGATTTTGTTTTGTACCTTCCTCTAGTAACGTGTAATCACCAAAAAGTACAAAAAAGATTTAGCGGTTGAAATGGGACAAAGGGATGAAAATGGTACCAATGATACGACAACAGCTAGAAACGTGAAATTCGGTGTATACACTCCTATAATTACGTAGACACGTAAAATAGACAGATTTTTTGAAATTTGTACTTTTAAGGGATACAATTGTAAAAGATGGATAAAAATGGTACCAACCAAACCGCTGAAGTTAAAATCATGAAAATCGGTGTATGCATTTATCTGCCTGCGTAGACGCGAAACATAAAGGATTTCTTTTCGAAATTTGTACTTTTAGGAGGAAAATGTGGCGAAAGGGATATAAATGGTACCAATCAAAGGTTTGCAGTTAGAATAGTGAAATTCGGTGTGTAGATTGCTGTGACTGGGTAGATACGAAAAATAAAGATATTCGATATTCGTACCTTTAGGATCAAAACGGGATAAAATTGGTACCAAGCAAACGGATGTATCTAGAATCATGAAATTGAATGCATTCATTCCAATATGTGAGAAATCGGCCCCGATGAAAAATGTTTCTCCCTAATGACGACTGGCAATACACGTAATATTTAGAGTACATTTTTCAATTGCAGTATTATATATAGTAGTAGACTTTTAATATTATAATAATGAAGCAATGTAATTTCTTCAAAACAGTGTGCATAAGTATGCCTTATAGATTGAAATAGTAAACAAACAGTAATGCGCATTAAAAATATCACAATTTTCAAAATATGTTAATTCACTTCTTTGTAAAGTCGAAAGCCCTAATCTACCGGTAATACTGAGGAATGCACTCCGTGGTGGAGGGTATATAAGGTTCGGCCCGTCCGAACTTAACGCCTTTTTACTTGTTTTATTTTTCTTGGGTCTAAAAATATTAAGAAACAAAAACATTTCACTTACTTCTTTTAAAAAAAAAACTTTTAATAGAAACAATTTGAGTGAAGATAAATTCGGAATTTAAGTAGCAAAGACACAAACCAATATTACTACTGTCGACTGTTAATGGGTAAGCAGAGCAATGTTAAACCGTTAACAGAGATATTTAGCAGACCTTAAGAGATGGATTTGTGCGTCTACGAATTACGCTAAATTTCTAAGCAGTGAATTGTTGTGGCCACTGTATGGCAAAAATAACATTTATAACACATTACTCGGTTAAAGGCAGGATAACAAGCCGGGATAACAAGCTGCGATAACAAAAACGTTAATAAAAATTTAATTTTTTGCTCAAAATAAAAAAATATTTTTTCACATTGTCGCCAACTACAATATAAATATATGTATCAAAAGAAATTTTCAAAAAAATATTTTATGTTGACTTTATTGGACTTAGCCTCGATAACCATAATTTTGACTTACACTGGATAATTATCCAGGCTAAGTCAAAAATTTTTAACACAAAATTATTGTTTCAAAATTTGTTTTCACAAACACATTGATAGTGCTTTTGGCGACAATTGTAAAAAATAATTTTTTATTTTCAGTGAAATTTTAATATTTTATTTAGATTTTTGTTGTCGCATCTTAGTTATCCAGTCTTAAAGAAAAACAGCCTTATTGTAAGTCCAATCCGAAACATAATGTTCCCCTTTTTGGCAGAAATCATCGTTCGTCCCTGGCCACAGCAACATGTTGCTATTGACATTTTCATGAATGAATGAGAAATGCTGCTTCCAACACGTTTGTGCCTGATGACTGATGGCAAGATGGTTGCAACGACACAAACAACAACTCCTTGTGATATGGCCACCTCAATGCTACATTTAGATGGAATATTTTACAATATTTACGCTCAGCAATTTGTACAAATAAATAAATAAAACGCTGACTCGGATACTGATAACAGAAAAGTTCACTCACAAATCCATTGGACATTAGTATCGCCGTCGTCCAATGCTCTGACGGAATGGCAATGTGTTGTCTCGGCGTTATGAAAGCTGATAAAATAACAAAATTAAAAATAAAAATAAATAATAACAATCTACATGAATGTATACTATATTATAACAGTTGTCTCTGATAAGACAAATAATAGTTTATTGTTTAATTTCTTTTTATACACTACACCGCTCTGTGGTACGGAATGTGAAATAGGTTAGCCTCATGCCGAATCTTAGCAATTAAACGTGCTTAGAACCAACCACCTTAGATTAAATATCTGTATTTTTTAAGCGACATAGACAAGACGATATAGATACGATTTGGCTAAAAAGTAACAACAACAAATGAAGACTCGCCGCAATGGAAATTGTAAATAAAAAATAATTTTTGGTTTACATGTATTACTAATAGCTTTACTTAATCACAAACGATTTCTGATTCTCATGATAGGGATATTTCCAAATATTTGAGTATTTAACATACTTTTTGAAGACTTCTCCCTTGTATTAACTTGATATTTGGTTCAATCATTTATACCATAAACGCACACCATATAGTGATCCATAAACTCGGGGAGAGAATTGCGGCAAAAAGGGATAATAAATCGAAAATGATCGAAAACGATCAAAGGAGAAAATTGTTTCTTATCATCGAAAGAAAATACTCTCATACTTTTTGAAAATTGCTGCCTTTTTGAATACACTTGAAGTATTTTTATACCCTCCACCTCCAGAATGGGGGTGTTATTCCATTTGTAAAACCTTGAAATATCGACCTGAGACCCTATAAAGTATATATATCCTTGATCGTCATAAAATTCTAAGACGATCTATTCATGTTCGTCCGTCCGTCTGTTGAAAGCACGCTGACATCTAAACGAAAGGAGCTAGGACTTTCAAATTTTCCATAAATGCGTCTTCTTGTCGTAAATCGGTTGGGATTGCAAGTGGTCGAAAGCGGTCCAAAGGGAAAAAATTTTCCCTCACAAGGACTGAAAATACCCATAATAACCCCTAATGTTTTAGAGTATTTAATTGATATTGGGCATGCGCATTCCTCCTATAACAAAAACGTGCACCATAAAGCGATTCTTATTCGTAAGGGGTGAAATGGGGCAAAAGGGATAAAAACGGTACCTATCAAAGGACAACAGCTAGAAACACGAAATTCGGTGTGTACATTCCCCTAATTGAGTATATACATAATATAAAAATGTTGTTTTCCAAATTCGAACTTTTAAGGGGTAAAATGGGAACGGAGGGATAAAAATGGTACCAACCAAACGGCTGCACCTAAAATAATGAAATTCGGTGTGTACATCCCTCTGACTGCGTAGATATGAAAAACAAAAAGGTTTTTCCAAATTCGTACTTTCAAGGGAAACAATGAGAACAGAGGGATAAAAATGGTACCAACTGAACGGCTACAGCTAGAATGATTGAATTCGGTGTGTACATCCCTCTCTCTTTAGAAAGTCGTACTTTAAGGGGGGGGAAAGGGTATAAAAATGTTACCAACCAAATGGCCGCTGCTAGAAACATGGAGTTCGGTGTATACATTCATCTGACTGCATACACGCAAAATAAAAAGATTTTTGCAAATACTGTAGAATGAACTCCATGGTGGAGGATATATAAGCTTTAGTCAGTACCTTAACTTCCTTCCGCCAAAGCACTGGATTTATAAGTTGGTGAAAACAATGTTGACGTTGTTTTCATCGTTAGCTATTAAAAATAAATTAATTTTTATTTTTCCGATTTTTTCGGAAAAAAATCAATGTTTACCCAATTTTTTGAGACTATTCCCAAGCAACTGTTATCATGTGAAAGTGATATTCGCAACATTTGTAGCCAAAATAATTTCATTTAATTAGACATTAGCAGAAATGACATAGGGTCGATTTACAAATGTCAGATCCCATACAAAATTGATATTTGAAAATCTACATTATGTCATTTCTGCTAGATTTCGCAGGCAGTGTGACAAGGCTATTATATTTACAAAATGAGAGTACAAATATTAAAGGGACCATCCACGCAAATCGAAATATATTTAAAATAAATTAACAAAAAAGAAAATGGATCCATTAAAAAATGTATCATCGTTTTCGAATTTAGAATGCCCTTCTCAGTCTCAAAAAGACGGGAGAGGACACAGTTTCGGAGTTCTCCATGTCCTCCCAGCACTCATCCAAGTACGATGCACCATGCGACATAGATGCGCCTTTAGGGGTAAGTGACCTGTGATATGTCCCATAGTGCTATGAGTTTCTAGCCAGTTCGTCGGCCCTCTTCGAACCCTTTGGTGGAAATTTTTTGTGATCGTTTAGATCGCAGCTTGGCTATCCGTGGAGATTCTCGCGTTTCTAATTAACCATTTCCCACATTGGGATTGGTCTTACTAGCTTACAATTATGATATTTGATAATGTGGCAACGTTGCTACCCATTGGATTTTCTTAAATGAATCAGCAAGAAAAATTAGGTCCGTGAGACGGTTTGACTTTTCTTAGGATAAGTACTCTATATAAATTCATAGACCTGTTCCTACGTCCATTTTAAATCCGTAGATTTAAGAACCTATTATTTCCATTTCGTATACAAATAATAGGGCTGTTTTTCTTTAAGACTGAATAACTAAGCTGCGATAACAGAAATCTAAATAAAATGTTAAAATTTCACTCAAAATAAAAAACAAAAAATATTTTTTAAAATTGTTGCCAACAGAAATATCAATGTGTGTATTAAAACTAATTTTGAAAGAATAATTTTATGTTAAAAGTATTGGATTTAGCCTGGATAATTATCCAGTGTAAGTCAAATATATGGTTGTCGGGGCTAATTCCAAAACAGCACTAATAATTAATCTATGTATATACTCGATGCAGTGAACAATTTGTTAGAATGACCACCCTTGAAATTGTTCTTTCACTCTAGTGAGCGTCTACTGTATTTATGTTTTTCGTTTGTGGCAATTGAGGGTGGCAATAAAAATAACTAGTTTTTTTAATTCTGTCAAGCTTCACAATAACCCTAGTTTGTTTTTCGCTAAAATTAGATTTAAATCACTGAACTCAAACTCAACCACTCATAAATCGAGCCTCATGTACTTGCACGAAATACCAAAGATCTCTAATCTCCAGGCAATTTTGTGGAATGCACTCAATCGAATATGCCCGCTCGAACTTAAAAGTATTTTACCTTATATTTTTTGTATTTAACCGTTTAACGGCACTTTGCTATTAGGTCGTACTGTAACTAACAGAAATACAACACTGCTACGGTAGCTGCTGACAGAACACAGCGCCACCTGTATGCAGTGTTGCCACATACATTTGTTCAAAAATCGTCAAATTGAATGTGCAAATATCGGTAAAACTTCTAAATATACATTGAAAATCATCAAAAGGAAAATAAAATATCAACAGTTTCGAAAAAATATACTTATTAAAATTAAAGTTGTGAAATGGACGACATTGCAATTTTTGAAATTTGGTCTATTTAGTTTGACAAACGATTGTTTGTAAACAAATCAAAATGTCAACA
This sequence comes from Polietes domitor, assembly GCA_947397865.1. Taxonomy (NCBI): domain Eukaryota; kingdom Metazoa; phylum Arthropoda; class Insecta; order Diptera; family Muscidae; genus Polietes; species Polietes domitor. The sequence goes on along the minus strand of OX377618.1, from coordinate 190,871,743 downwards.
ATAGCCACAACAGCCGCAATGGAAAACTCTTACAAAGAAAAATTATATTGAATTATATTCGAATAAGAAAAAACGAAATTGCAGTGGGGACTATCCGTCTGAAACGGAACAAAATTCTTCAATTTATATTTTTGCAGAGAAAGCTGCAATAATATTATTATAGTTTGCTATTGTTCAACCGTTCACTATGGACTCCTGTACTTTCTTCCATCACTGATTCCATTGTGTTATATGTGAAGGATCATTTTATGAAATGCACTTTTTGATAATAATCCATTTTGATGGACCCATTGACCGTTTTTCAGCCCTAGAAGACAAACATACGTACCTTTGCAATATGTGTATAGGAATTAATAAACCTATATTTTTTCCTGAAATTGTGTAATTTAGTCTGTAGTTTGAAGTATCCTTTTATGAAATTCACTTTTTGATAATAATACATTTTGATGGGCCCATTGACCGTTTTTCATCCCTAGAAGACAAACATACGTACCTTTGCAATATGTGGACAGGAATTAATAAACCTAAATTTTTTCCTGAAATTGTGTAATTTAGTTTCTATTATCAGATGGAGAAAATACAAAACATTTGTTCAGCAATTCGTCTCATTATTTTAATTATATATGTCCGTTTCGCCTTTTCGATCGCAGGCCGTTTATATAATCCTCCCATGGAGCTAACAGAACACATTCCTGGTCTAGAGTCTATTTTGTTTTCTGCTTATTTTTTCCTGAAAATTTAATTAAACTAATTAAATTTAACAAAAACTTTTAAATATTTCATATTTATTACTTTTCTTGTTCCATTTTTGAATTGACAGAGAAATAAATGTTACATTCTTCTTCTTGTTATCTTATAGTTTGGACACATAACCTTAAATTTTCAATTGTTTCTTATTTTTGCGTTTCTGCATATTAAATTTCGAGGTAGAATTAAAAAAAATCGACCTGCAGGTCGTTTTTGAATTTTTTATGGCAAAAGTGGTAGATTTGAGGTCGATTTAACACGAAATTCAATTAAACTAGATTTCCCTGACATGGCTGACATTTCAGCTAGATTTGGCATGTAGTCTGAAATGGCTATTATAGATATTTGTAGATGTATGCGGGATTTACTGGTCGCTTCAATGAGTCATCAGTTTTTGAAAATTTTGTTTGGCATACATTTTTTCCAATAGGCGGTTGAAACAGAATTCTACTTTATTAATAAAATGCTGTTTTAACGGTCGAAATGTTGATAAAAATTGAATAATAACTCATTAAATTCATTCATTGGAAGCATCAAGTCCCAGAGTTGAACGGTGAAAATCCGCTATGACTGACCAGATTTTTACAGAAAAACAGTAGAATTTGCAATTGTCAATTTGTATGGGAAATCTAATAATCATGTGTGCAAAAATTCTGAAAAAGTGGATTCTGGCTCATATCAGAACACACTTTACTTGTTTTATATGAAAATATATGTGTGAACAGCGCTTAAAGCAAAAACAACAAACATTCATAGTTTAGATAAACGAAATATTTGGGCAATAACGTGCAATAAAAAATAGAAAGTCTGTCGTGTCCGATTTTTATTCCACTCATACTGAGGTAACGATTTGTAGTATAGTCTAATGGGGCCTTAAACTAAAAAATCGTCATTTCAGAGGCAACCATATTAACTTCTGGCAACACTGCCCAGATGTCAAAACCAATTTGTGCAAAAAAAAAAATAAAGAAAATAATTGTAAACAAACAAATCACATAAACACACGTACCACCTTTTTATGAGTCTAGTTCCCAATAAACGACACATATTCTACAAATTGATAAGAAAAAGAAAACTAGCCGATATGATAAAGTTGTACAATACAATCCCATGCATTATTTAAGGGTGATAGCGAAAGAAGTCTTCATGTCAAACTTCAAACCGCGATAAGGCGAAAGAATAGAATATTCTTCTATGTGGTGGATTGTCAGTTGAAGCATAACGAAGAAAGTGAATGGACTGAGAAATAAATACTACACTCTAATTGTAAACGACCTTCATAGTGACCTGCGCGAGTAATTGCAACAAATGTTGGAAAAATTGCGTGGTAAACAACATTCAAATTCTGTAGACAGACAGCAGTAGACAAATACACACCGAAAGGAAAGGCTGGTCTTTTTAAGTCGTTACTACTGCCATTATTATTATATATATTGTGTTGAATATCGGATCGGGGAGAAAAGTGCAATATCATGGAGCTTGTGGGCAATATCAAAAACTATGAATGGGGCAAATTGGGACAAGACTCGGAAGTGGCGAAATTGGCCAAAGCCAATAATGATAAGTTCTCGATTAACGATGGCGCACCCTATGCAGAATTGTGGATGGGTGCCCATTGCAGCGGGCCATCACTGTTAAAGTCGACGGGTGCTGAATTGGGTCAGGTGTATGACAAACCTTTGCATTTTCTCCTGAAGGTTTTGAGTGTGCGGAAAGCCTTAAGCATCCAAGTTCATCCTAATAAGGTAGGCGTATAATACGATATGTACAGACGAACATACTTATTGTAAGTATTGCTGCAGATACCATGGGTATTTTAACGTTACAAGAATTTCTTGATACATATATACAATTTATAATCCAAAACATGTCCAACAAGTGGCTCAGAAAGAGATTCTTTACCATCTTAAACAATCCTGGCAGATAGTCTATAACCGATGGTACTATAGAACATGATCTACGATTGTTGTGATAACCGGCATACACTGTACATAACCGAAATCAAATTTGAAATCGTTGCTGTAGATATGAATCTGTACAATCTGAACAGAATACATTAAAAAAACATGAATCATTCGAGTATGCAAATACGCATGAAAATATTTTAATAATTACGCCGTGCGACAATTTAAGAAAGTCGTTACACGTTAATTGACCCTTTCAGTTTTTCATGTCATCAACCTGTTGCCCCTTAAAATGGCTACAAATATTCAAAGGATAAAATTATTTAAATAAATTTTCACATCCTACGATACAGATATGTGTGAAATAAGTAAGGAGAATATATGTTATATACTTTAAATTGCCTATATTAGTATATTCATATTTTACTTTTTAAGTGGAAAACTAGAAATGGTTGTTAATGGCAAACAATAATATAATACAGATAAAAACATGAAATTTAAGGTATATTTAATAGATATTCCACCCCTTAACATGACACATATCGTAGGAAGTGAATAAGTATTTAAGACATTTAGGATGAGGAAATGAAAAAAAAACTGAAGACGCAAGTTTACTCGATTTTTCTTTCGTTGAATACAAACACTTATATTGTAAATTTATAGATTTATCAAACTGCTCAAGACAATTTAGCTTGAAGTTATTTCCATTTCCGAATATAACTTTAGTTCGAGCTATATGATTTGTTATTTTATGTTTTTGGTTTAAGGTTTATTACGTATCTCTTGTTAGATGAGTCTATTATGTGGCATTTCCAACTCAAAAATATTCAAGTAGGAAAAATTAGCATTACTGCCTTCAGTACTTCATTTTAAATTCTCTTTCATTTCAACACAATGATATTTTCGAACAAAACCAGCTTTTTCTGAATGATATAATTCTTTATCTATTCGATTCAACATTTATTTTTCTACCTCTTTTTATTCAACATTTTGATTTTTTCCTTAAGCATTTGTTATTTTTTCTTTTTGTAATTCTGAAGCGCAGTGCTGTTGGTGATTTCCAAACGCACACACACACATGTTTGAAACACGACCTAGTCTGTTGTATAAAAGCGTAAAAGTGTTAGCTCACATTGAGAATAGTGTTCCCAATAAGGTACAAATATCATGGCCTGGTGACGCGTGGCGCTGCTATAACCCCGTTAACAAAGTGCTTAAAACGTAAATGCATTGTCAATGGACGTTGGAAATTTCAATGATTTAATAACAAAATTGAGGCCATCAAATTTAGAATGTTGTGAATAGAATACAAAGTAGATGACGTTTTCATTTTCGCATTTGTCTTGTCGAAGAAAACAAGACCTATTTGAAGAAAATCTATGGATATGTGATATATGATAATTATCTCTTAGATTTTTATGCCCTTCATTACGATATTGTCTTTGTGCATTTGTTTGTAACACCCAAAAGAATCAATTTCTAAGTCGATTTAGCAATGTTCGTCTGTCTGTCTTTCCATTTATTCTTGTAATCAAAGTACAGGTCGCAATTATTGTCCAATCCTAACAAAAATTGGGACAAATACGTTTAGCGGGCCAAGGACGAACGCTATTTAATTTGAAACAAATCGGTTTTAAATATAGCTCCCATACAATTTTGCTCTCAATTTAACGTTTTCTGCTCTAGAAACCATATATTTCACTGGATTTGCTTCAAATTTGCCACAGTACCTTAGTATTCATCTAGATTTACATATAACCCCATGCAAATTATTTGACTTTTTCCGCTCTAGAAAACACATATTTTAACCGATAATCTTCAAATTTGGCTCAACACCCTTTATTTCCACTAGAAACATCAATGGTGAGAGTGGTCCTCATATTTTCAGGTTTGCCCTAATACAAATGTGCTACTCAATTTAACTATATTCAGATTTTGATATAATTTAGAAAATATATTATATTTTAGCTGGAAACATACATTGTAAATGTAGTTCACATCGGTACACTTTTTTCTCCGAATTCATTGGAATGGGGTAGAACGTGGAGGGTTCATATAGTCGGCCCGTCTCACTTTAGCCTTTCCTTACTTTTTTACAGCACGAATAAGGACTCGACAAATTTTTCCAATGGTAATAAAATGCAGTAATAATTTCCATTGCAAGACTTCAACTTTTAATGAAAATAAAACAGAACAAATTAACTCCATGTTACATAATAGTAATGGAAATAGTTTAATTTTTGTTGTTTGACCCTTTTTTTGTGAGATGCCCTTATGTATTTATTCTTGCTCATCATTTAACCACGTCTTTTTATACCCTCCACTATGGGATTTAGTATACTCACGCCCTATAGTGGAGATGTGAAAAATATGTATATATTAGATAAAATGTATTTTTTCCGTTTTGACATGGAATGACTCATATGTGGTCGTTAATCTTCAAATTCATAAAATTAATAGTCGAGACAAGTGATAGACAGACAAATGGTATACAAAGTATTTTAATTATCTCTTCGAATACTCTTACTATTATTTTGTTTGTAGATCAAATATAGGGCGCAGTTTACAACGAAGACATACATACATTGCACCCCACCATACCAGACATCCATAAGTAGTAATGGGTCTAACAACCGATCGGTAGATCCAGTCTACAACTTTTGGTTTCAGACCCCAGCTCTTGCCTATGAAGTTCCTGCACATGTAGAGTGCATTTAAACCTTTTTTATACCTTTCCTCAGTGTTCCTATTCCAATTCAACTTCCGGTCTAGGGTGACACCAAGGTATTTGGCCTCATGAGAGAGGTTGAGCTCCGTTCCATCAAGGATTGGCTTCCTAAATGGTTCTATGTTATATCTCCTTGTAAATAGCACTAGCTCAGGCCATAGGACATAATGCCTAGGCCACTGTCTCTAGCCCAATCAGATAATTTTCGGTGCTATGCAACTAATTGAATTGCGACTTTATTAGAAAATGATTTCGGTTCGTTCAATTCTACAACAAACAAAAGCACCCATTCCTCTGGCCGTCCTTGTTGATGCTTTTGCCAGTGGTGTTAACTTATATCCTTAATGTAAATTAAATAATTCATCTTTAAATTAGAAGTTAAAATTATATTATATTAAAAAACAAAGGGCAATTGCCTCACACATGGAAAATTTACACATCCCTGGTGGATATACAAATAAGTAGGTAGTTGTAGTATGTTGTCTCTTTATCTCATATATGACATTATTTATGAATATGAATTTATATTCATGGTTCTCACTATTAAATATTTTGTAATATATGTTGCGAAAATGACCCGGTTTAAGAATATCCCTTTAGGCCGACCATCTACGCATTACGATGATTTCATGATTCAAGATGGAGTTTTTTGGTTTAGCCAATTTTTCACATTATTGCCCCCTTACCCCTTTTAAAATCTCAAATTTCGGAAAAATCAATTTTTGTTGCTCGTCTATAGTGTGAGACGAATAAATGTGCATCACTTTTGGTTGGTACCATTTTTATCCCATTTATTCCACGCTTCAACGACGCTGCCAAAAGAGGCGTTGCATTAATAGAAGACTACAGCAATGTTCTGTGCCGTAACATTTTGTACATTTGACTCCCCTAGAGCGGTGGGAACAAATTTTATAAAAAAAATTGTTTTTGTATGCAAGGCCCAAGAAGTTGATCAATTTTCCCCCTTAAAGAGAGGTGATAGGTGGTAGGTATGTTTGAGGAAAATGCTGGGTGGCATTTTTTTACCTTTCTTTCATAAAAAATGGTGGGGTCGGAAAATCAATGGGTTTTGGTCTTACATTTAAAAACTCTGGGGCAACTCCGGGCAAGCTTTGAAACTTTCTTTCATTAAAAAAAATTGTATGGTGACCACCTTAATGGTTGAAGATATGTATGTTCAGTAGGGCGTACCTCAAAAAAAAAAAGTTCGCCGTACACCTTCGAATATGAAGTATTATTGAAAGGTAGTTTCAAAAAATTTTTTTTATTTTTTTTTATGCCGAACGTAGGGGTCGCGCTTTTACATTTTTCTATATAACTTCTGCATTTATAAACGGATTTTAAAGTGTGATACATCGATGTTTTTGTCTCGACGAGGCTTTTTTCTCTTTGAAGTCATTGAGCTCAAACACCCCCTTCTGGTACTTACCCATCATATCTCAGTTGCTACTACCCTAATGTACCACTCTAATATCAGAAAATTAAAGCTCGCATAAAATCATGGAACTCTTCCTAAGAAATTATGTCGATTATCAAAAAAATCGGCCTCGTCGAGACAAAAACATCGATGTATCACACTTTAAAATCCGTTTATAAATGCAGAAGTTATATAGAAAAATGTAAAAGCGCGACCCCTACGTTCGGCATAAAAGAATAAAAAAAATTTTTGAAACTACCTTTCAATAATACTTCATATTCGAAGGTGTACGGCGAACTTTTTTTTTTTACTTGTAACCTGCTTTATTTTATTGCTACTATTTTTATCCCTTTTAGTCCAACTTTCACCTAAAAGTGCAAATTTCAAAAAACACCATTTATGTTACGCTTCTACGCAGTTAGAGGTACATATATATAAACCGAGTTTCACTATGGCAGTTCTATCCCATTTTATCATTCAAAAGTTTGCATTTTGAAAAAATCCCTTTATTGTACACGTGTCAGCAATTTTCGTGATTAAAGCTCTGTTTGGTATCATTTTTATCTCTTTCGTCCCATTTCACCCCCTAAAAGTTCGAATTTCGCTTTTCTATTAAATGAAATGATTACAGGCATGTTCGAGGAGGTCACATTCCAAGCCGTGAAAGCGCCGCAGAATAAAATCAAATGGTCTTGCCCATTTGATGTATGATTAAAAATCATTTACATCTCTTCCTGTAGATGTGAATGATTTCTAATTTTCTGAATATAAATATTTGAAATATTTCAAGAAATTGTGAAGTAACGTCTAAAGCTCTCACTGTAGCAATAAGTATGCGTTCATGTGCATGCTTGTACTGTACTTGTTTATTAATCACATTCTTCTGTTTCTTTAGGATGAAGCAAAACACTTACACAAGGAACGTCCCGACATTTATAAAGATCCCAATCATAAGCCCGAATTGGCCATAGCTTTGACACCATTTAAGGCCTTGTGTGGTTTCCGTCCTTATGCGGAGATCTATCAGTTCTGCCAAGAGTTAGAACCGTTAAAAGAACTATTGGGTGGCGATGCTGTGGTCCAGAATCTCTGTAACGGAGCTGATAATGATTTGAAAAAATGCTATCAGTCACTGATGACAGCTGACCCTAATGCAGTTGCTGCTTGCATTGACGGAATAGCGCAGCAACATATCTCAGGTAAGTCGAATTGAACTTTTTTTATTTAAAACTTTTGCGGAGTCCCTATTTAGATGCGAAATATATGTATTTGTATTTAAAAAAATTATTAAACTAAAGTGTAGTATGAAAATTACCGTCGATTCACTTAAGTACCACTTTAAGATAACTGCCACAATGTCACAACTTTCGAAATTTTGTTTGAGTTAATTTATGAATTGCATTTAAGTGTCATTTTGGCTTACTTGCCACTAAAGCCATTCAAAAGTAGATGTAACAGCTAAGTCAAAACTACTGTGACACGAAAATGATTCAATTGTATTGCCTAGAAGAGAAATAATATTGCGACAACAATAATATTCGCATTGCGGAAGTTCCCTCATATGGAGAAATGGCCAGGGCGATACTCCAAGGCAATACTTCTTCACTTTTTCCAAATATTCATACGAAATATGTCAACAAAATCATTTTTTCTCAATTTTGATGATTTTCTTCGTATCTACTTGGATATTTATCTTCCAAATGTTTGTATAGGGTCCGCCAAATAACTTTTTTTTTTTTGAAAATGCTATAAAAAAACTACTGAATATTTTCTCAAATTTCTTTTTTTATTTAAAAGTACAATCCTTCCGGTTAACAATGGAAAATAAATAATCATTCAAATGGCTGCTGAGGGCACCCCACAAATAATAGTCCAACGGTTGAATAGTTGAAAAAAAATGATGGCGGACCCTATAGAATAGATTTGTTCCACATTTACTCGCTTGAGACATTTTCATTTTTTATTATTTTAAATAATTTGAAATAACGAAAACATATAACATTTAAAAAACAATATTAGTTCATTGTTTCCTTTCTTTCTCTGCACAGTTCTCGAGAAATACAAGCTCAGCGATACATTCAACACCATTAGCACTGACTTTCCCGATGACGTTGGCGTCCTATCTCTGTTCTTTCTCAACGTGATTAATCTACAGCCGGGAGAATCTATCTATCTGGGTGCAAATGAGATACATGCATATCTCTCTGGCGATTGCATAGAATGTATGGCTTGCTCGGATAATGTTATACGTGCTGGCCTAACACCCAAATACAAAGATGTCCAACAGTTATTGACATCTTTAAATTACACCGGTTCAGAAGCTAATACTCGGCTCTTTCAGCCAACAGTTCTCGATACCAATTCACGGGTCTTCGCTCCACCTGTTAAAGATTTTGCCGTTGTACATACAGAATTGTCAGCATCACAGCTATCAACGTACGCGTTGACTTTACCCCAAAGTCCGGGTATTTTACTAGTTTTAAAAGGTTCCAGAATCTTACGTTTGAAAGGACATTCCAATTTAGTATTAAAACGTGGCTCCATCACCTTTATTCCGCCAGAATGTATGGACAATATTGAGTTTGCCAGTTCAGAAACGCCAAGTGATTTCACGGCTTACTTGGCAACCGAAAATTCGTTTTGATTTAACGAAATGTAATCAATAATAATAAAAAACAATACATACTCGGGGATATTTAATTTATTTTAATGTGTTTAACCAAAAATTTTGTTGCAAAATTCTGTTTTTTTTAGAAAATATTTAAAACTATACCAAAATTATGTACTATACTGTATTTATGTATTATTATTATGGCTTTAATAAAATTGTTAAAATTTTAGTATTTATAAAATCTACAAATATTTAAATGTCCAAGTTGTGGATGGTTTCAAATAAATATTTATTTACAACCCAGTGACAATAAAATTACTTTCCCATCTCTTAATGGTATTTGTTTTAAATTGATTTTTGTTATTAAATGTTCGGGGGTGTTCTGAGCTTCACTTTAGGTGTAAGTGAAGTAAGTCGTCAGTCACAGAATCGCGAATAAAACAGATATTTTATCTAGTGGTTGTTCGGATTATTGAAGCAAACTGATTTCTGAGACCCTTTCCAAACAATCGAATGGAATTAAGCAAATAGTTCGTACAGAAGAACAAACGTAATAAGATTGATCAGTTTCGTTGGAGTATAGCTTTGGTTATGTTACTTATTATTAATGACATCGCTTTTATAAGCGCTAAAATGTGATCAAAATAAGAGGATTGGGCATGTACACCCAACTCATCATCTCACTACTGCCATTGCAGAAAAGATCTTGGAAGACAGTTCTTAGAAGAAGAGTGTTGTATATCGATAGACTAATATAAAAAAGACTCAACCAGCAAAAACCAAACTACTGAGGTGGATGAAAAAACGTGATAAAACTTTTTATTCAAAACATTCGGGTTTTTTGAAAAAAAAAATGTTGAGCTGAGCCTTTCTGAAACAAAAAAAAGAAAGAAATTAATAATGTAATTCAAGTAAATTTAAGACGAAAAACAATTCAATTCGATAAAAAAGTGAAATCGGGAAGTATTTTTGTATATGCCCTAACCATAGATCGATGTGACCTGAACCACTTTGTCAAATAGCGAAGAATATTTGTATCGGGCTACATCCAAACATGCAACGAAGTGACCCACTTTCACCCTAAGTGCTTCTACTTCAAGTATAACGTGCTATGCAAAATTTTAAGAAAGTTGGTGAAAATAATTTTATAAAACTGATTTCGTAAAATTTTGAGCTGAGTCTTTTTTATATTTGTGTAACGATATGTTTGATTGGAATCAAACAATACATTTTAATTTATGATAAACTTAAACTATTATTACAAGAGATGGTGGCTATACGTCAGAGCTATGGATGATGAAGTTAAGTTTATTAAAGTCCAAATGATGTGCGGAAGGTTATATAAAAATATCCAATTCAGAACGCCAACAGGGTTAATATTTGCAAAAAGAAAACATGGGTACAAATGTAATGTCCATCACCCAGGATTTACCCATATATAATTAATATACAGTTGAACTTCGATTAACCGTGATGCTCGGGACCGGGCTAATCACGGATAACCGAAAATCACGGTTAAAAGAGGTAAAATTTTACATGTATAAATTTTATTATTTTTATTTATTTTTGACAAAAACATGTAAATCTGCGTCTGTAAATAACTTATCATATCTCTAGGAATACATACATTTATTTAAAAAAATCTTTTATGGAAGTCTGTCTTATGCTTTTAGCTTTTGATTGTTCTTCCAACAAATGAGTTTGTATGCGATATATTTGCATTTTATCTGGTTCTGAAATACTTGGACAATTAAAGTTTTCTAAAAAACCTAACAAAATACTACTAACCTCTATTGCCTGAACCAATGTAGGCGTTCCGTCCGCATTTCCTCCATCTGATTCCTCGGAATTTGAATCAAGCTCATCTTCTTGGCTTTGGGTAACCATGTCTACGATTTCGTCTTCAGATATAATAGCAAACGGAGCGACATCAGAGTCGCACACCATCCACTTTTCGACAGCATCAATCGTACATACAGACGGTATGGTTATATCTGTTTGTATATCAACAAGGCTATTTGGAGCATCTTCATTATGAGATAGTAAGTTATTCCAAACTCTTTTTAAAACTTGTGGAGTTACAGAGTCCCACGAAGCTGCGGCTGCCCACAAAGCTGTCTTAATATTCAAAGATTTAACGAACTCACGTCTGTCATTAGCACCAACAAGTTTTTGAACGATCAGTTTACGGTAGTGACATTTGAAGCTCCGAATTACTCCTTGATCCATAGGCTGAATCAAGGACGTGCAATTTGTTGGGAGATATTTTACTGTAACGTTTTCAGATATCATAGCATTTACATCTGGGTGTGCTGGACAGTTGTCTAATAGTAAAAGTATTTTACAGTTGATGTTCCTTTGCTTCTGGTACAAAATTTTGATTAGACCACTCCAGAAATAGCTGTTGTGTTACCCAAGCTTTCTTATTAGATTTATAAATCACAGGAAGGTGTTCAACGTTTTTTAAAGCTCTTGGATGGGCACTTTTTCCTATTATCATCAATTTACACTTGTGAGTTCCTGCAGCATTTGAACAAACTAGGACTGTGATTCTCTCCTTGGATTCCTTGTACCCCTCAATAGAATATTCATTACCACTAGCCAAAGAACTCTGAGGCAAACACCTCCAAAATAGACTGGTTTCGTCTGCATTGTAGATCTGTTCAGTTGTAAGTTGTTAGTTTTTAAGATTTCATCCAAGTCGTCCACAAACATCGTAGCAGACTCATAATCAACGCACTCCTTTTCTCCCGTAGGTTTCAGTCGACGTACGGATTCCATGACGTTTTTTGAATTTATCCAACCAACCAAATGAATAAGTGTACTCTGAATTCATGTTTAACTTCAAATGGAACATTTTTGCCTTTTCGACAATCATTTCGCCTGAAGTTCAGAAGCAAATTTCAGTTTAAGTTCATACAATATCTCGATTTCAGTTAACTTACCTGAAATTGGAGTTCCCTTAAATCTTTCTTGCCGAAACCATTCATATGTTGCGAAATCAACTTTTGAATTTTCGGATGTTTTTAGTGTATATCTGTGTTTAAGGCCAAGTATTGAATCAGTATCGGAGCAAAATTTTAAAATCCGATCTTTGTTTTTATTAAATCGGATACAGTTTGAATGCCAACTCCATATTTTTCAGAAAACATTTTAAAAAGTAAAGAGTGATTTTTTTGAGGTTAGGATTTTCATGCATTAGTATTTGACAGATCACGTGGGATTTCAGACATGGTGTCAAAGAGAAAGATGCTCAGTATGCTTTGACATTTCATCATGAATCGTCTTACAAACGAACAACGCTTGCAAATTATTGAATTTTATTATCAAAATGCGTGCTCTGTTAAGAAAGTTCATTGCGCGCTTCCATTTTATGGTCAGTTTAATCGACCCACTGAAGCGGCTATTCGGGCTATTGTGACTAAATTTCGCACCAAATTTACATTGTTGGACATTAAACCACCAACACGCTTACGTAGAGTGCGAACTGAAGAAAATATCGCAGCTGTATCGGCCAGTGTTAATGATGACCACCAATTTTCGATTCGTCGCCGTTCGCACCAATTGGGTCTCTGTTACTCAAAAACGTGGAAATGCCAAAATTGGACTAAGCGGATGGACCACCTAAGACGCAGCCGCGGTCAACATTTAAATGAAATTATCTTCAAAAAGTAAATGTCATGGACCAATCTAACGTTTCAAATAAAGAACCGATGAGATTTTGCAAATTTTATGCGTTTTTTTAAAAAAAAAGTTATCAAGCTCTTAAAAAATCACTCTTTACTTTACGTTTTGAGCATTCATTAATCAGCTCCATTTTTTCTTTAATTGAAAGAATGCCTGATGTAAGGAAAACACGTCTTGACAGATCAAATTTCACACTGATGAATGAATATGAAATTTGATATGAAAATTACACTTTCATGAAAAAGGGGAATCACCGAATTTTAATATGAGAGATGTGTGTGTATTATACGAAAAAAACAAACAAGCAGTCACATGGACATGTGCAGCACGGATAATAGAGGTAAAAAATCAAACACTCAGCTTCACGGTTAATAAATAATCACGGTTAATAGAGTCACGGTTAATCGAAGTTCAACTGTATATACATATATATATAATTATTAAATTTGTTGAAATTTTGAAAAATTGGGATATCACATATTTTTTTGGATTTTTGACTTAGACCTCTAGCATCTAAACGAAAGGAGCTAGGACGTCCAAATTTTCCATAAATGCGTCTTATAGTCGTAGGTCGGTTGGGAGTGAACTAGGCGAAATCGGTCCAAAGGGAAAATGTTTTCCCTCACAAGGACTGAAAATACCCATAATAACCCCTAATACTTTAGAGAAGTTAAGCATGTTTTTTTTCAATATGCCTGCTTGTACTTACTTGTTATTGGGTATGCGCATTCCCCCTATAACGAAAACATGCACCATAAACTGATTCTTATTCATATGGATTTAAATGGGGGCAAAAAGGGATAAAAATGGTACCTATCAAAAGACAACAGCTAGAAGCACGAAATTCGGTGTGTACATTTAAAGTATTTTTTCCAAATTCGTACTTTTAAGGGGTAAAATGGGAATAGAGAGATACAAATGGTACCAACCATACGGCTACGCCTAAATTAATGAAATTTGTGTACACATTCCGCACGCAAAATAAAGGGATTTTTCGAAATTCGTACTTTTTGAGTTAAAATGGAAAAAATGATAAAAAAATAGTACCAACAAAATGACCTCAGCTAGAGTCATGGAATTCGGAGTATACATTCCTCTGACTGTTCCTCTGTTTTTTCCAAATTCCTACTTTAAAGTGATACAATGGGAACAGAGGGATAAAAACGGCTACAGTTAGAATGAAATTCCGTGTGTACATCCCTCTAATTGCGTAGACACGATAAAGAGATTTTAGATCTTAAGGGGGTAAAATGGGAGAAGGGGATAAAAATGGTACCAACCAAATGGTCAGAGGTAGAATCATGGAGTTCGGTGTATACATTCCTCTGACTACATAGACTCAAAGATGCAAAATAAAAAGATTTTTCAAATTCATACTTTTTTATTTTACTGCAAAATGGGTAGACTGATGAAGTTAGGTTATCTTGCACTGTGACGTGAGATTTTTTACTTGAAGTTCATTAGCCTTTCACTTCAAAAGATTACGAGGCGATGTCACAGATGGAGAAGATTTACTAGACAATGGAGAGGGCGTGAGAATCTCCACTTCCAAATGCATTGAATTTCGTTATCCGCTTCTATGGAAGTACATTCCTTGTTAATCTTCAAATCTTCGTCCATTTATAATTCCCTCCATAATTCATAAATTCATTCCTCGTTGATTAAAGCTAAAACATTTCTTGTATACCTTCACAAGTACCCATGCGATTGTGATGGATATTAGTCTGCGTATATCTTCGCAGATTTATAATTTAAATTTATATAAAAAACTGGAGTATCTTTTTCCACTCTGCAGAAGTCTTTTTTGGTGTTTCCGCACAATTGAAAGCAGTTATTGTATCTTCCCAAAACTATGCACTTCTTAGGGTATTTGGAATAACAACCAGCAATACCTGGACAGCATTTCATTTTATCGAGTAATATTGGAAACTTTTGCGAAACTTTTGCATTCGACATTATCAACATTTCAAGAACTCTGAAATGTTTTCTTATTCAATATGGAATTTCATGATTATTCTTGGTAGAGTTTAATATAAATGACAATGACCTCATAAAGATGCTGTGGGCGAGTGAATGATATCATCAGCGTCACAGTCACGTGTCTTTTTTCTTTTTATTAAAAAAGTACACACAGAGTTTTGCAAATAAACTCACATACAGAATTTTAATGAAACAAGCTATGAACAACATGTATGTACTATGTTTTCTGCCGTTTAAACGAGAACACAAAAATAAAAATATTACATCAGTCTTGAGGCCTACCTATAAAACGAAGAAACAATGCAAACAACAGCAGCAACAATAAATTCCTTTGTTTAATTGGAAAAATCTTGGGTTTAAGTGGAGGGCATCGTTCGCTGTACTCTGAGAAACAATTTGGACAAAACCCCGCACAAACAAACAATGCACTTTTTTGAGATGTATTGAAATCAATATGAATACAATTTTTATTGAAAATTTATGTTTTTTATATTATTATTTATAAGTAATTGTTTTAAATATGTATGTATATGTGTATGTATGTACGTACAATGCACAATAATGATTGCTTCTATAATATATATATGTATGTATGTAATAAATAAGAATAATCCAATTGTTGTTCTTGTATTAACTAAATTTATACTGGATTTATTTAATTAACAATGATGATTAATAAGTTTTCATACGTTTCAGCAATAAATACATGATTTTTTATATTTAGATATCGTTAGATAAGTAGGTAGATCGATAGATTGATAATAAAGAGAGATAGTAGACGTTTACATAATTAGAATTAAAGTAACATTAATTAAATAATAATGATAATAGTATACTAATCGAAAACATATTGCTAGACTTTAATGGGCCGTTAAATTGTCCCTCTCCATGGTGGAGTCGTGGAGTAGAGGGGGGGTGGGACTTGTTTTTTATAATAAATGAATTTAATAATAGCTCTATTATTTTTAAATTAATCTAGTATATATTTATGTAAATGTTGTTGTTGACGTTTTTAATATAATAATAATAATTTCAATAGACTTTTAAGTTGGTTTTTGTTTTTTGTAATTTGCAACAATAGTTTAAATTAACAATAACAAAATGTGTTTGTTTTTGTTTCTTTTTCAGTGTTTTTTTTGAGAATGTTTAAAGTTTGCTCGTTTAGTTTTCTTTTGTGTGTGTGTCTTTACATTGATTATGTTTATTTCGGGTGGATGATGTTTAATTGATAGCTTATTATTCAAATCCGCTGTTCTGTTGGCAAAACATGATCATAACCCTTTGCAAAGATTGGCTGTTTCTCACCTAATGTTTGAATAATTTATTGCATTGCATTGCATTACTACAGCTGAAGTGGTTTTATCTATATTATTGTTAATTTTGTATAGAAGCAATAGCTTTTAAAGTTGTGAGGAAATATGACGAGATTTAAATAAATTGAACTTGGACCCTTATGAGCGCGAGCTAAGGAGTAGGAAGAGAGAACTTTATGAAAAATTAAAAATTATAATTATTGCTCCAATCTGGTCAAAGAAGAACAGGTAATGGGAGTAGTTGTACTTATTTTGTATGTGCTTTTCAAATCCGTTTGCTTTTATATTTGTCAATATGATGGGACTTTGGAATTTATATACAAAACAAATACATTTAATACGGAGTTTGTAAATACAGTGGGTCAGCCTATTCGCCGCATCCGCCAACGACAAAAATAACGACTGCATTATGGTTATGGTTGCTATGACACATCTATTTAACGATATTTATACTTCCTTCATCATTTGAAAAATAATTTTACTACACCTTTTCAAGGTTATATACAGAACATACAAAATTAAATTTAGTGAGAATTGTTAATTAATATTGAGAACTATTAAATCAGAATTGGAACATATTCTCAATTCATAATGAGAAATACAAGTACACGTAATCAGAAAATATGTTTTCATATTCAGAAAATATGATTTCATAATGAGAAAATATAAAATCATATTGAGAAAATTTAAATTTATAATGAGAACATTGATAAAATATGTCTTTCAATGAAAATATCCATAGAAAAACGTACATAGCTTCGATTATAAATTTTATTGTTGCTGATTATGAATTTATATTTCGTGAATATGAATTTATATTTTCTCATTACCAATTTGGATTTTCTCATTTTGTATTTATATTTCTCATTATGAATTTGTATGTTCTTATTATGAATTTACATTTCTCATTATGAATTTACATATTCTGATTATAAATTACATTTTCTCATTATAAACTTGAAAAGGTGTAGATCACTGATGACGATTTTGGGGGGATATGAATTTCTAGCTTCCTTTCGCTAATTTCCTCTATATGTTCTCTCCCACAATCATTTTATGCACTATACAGTTGAAATTATCCGAAATTTTTAATATAAAATCCAAAATCGTTAGAAAACTTCTAAAATTTTCGAGAAATTCAAACTCTTTAAAGCGTCCTAGTAAAAATAGTTAAACTTTTGTACTCTACATCCAATGACGAATACACACTCCATGTTTTTCATCCACTATAAATTCATTTAGAAAAATTCCTTTTCTCTAAAGTTTGAAGGTAAATTTTGTAATTCAATTAGAATGACATTTTCTGATGAATTAAACTAAATTAAATTTAATTTGAAAAATGTCCCCTTCCTCTTGGATGATTGTATTTTAGGCTGGGTCAGGAAAAAAAATGCTGGGATCATTTCGTCGCTGGATAAAGCAGCAGAGATAAACGCTCCTGAAAACACCTATAAATATACCCTTGAAAGCACTTTAAGTATAATATTTGATTCTTGTCTTTGTCGTATTATTAAACGTTTAGAGTCATTTTTTGTGGGAGTTTTCAAAGTGACAACAAAAAACTCATATTACATGGACATATTTTGTAAAAGGAGTTATGAAAAAGTAAATATAACGAATGATGTCTAAATGACACCACTGACTCCCGTTTGTGAAAACTTTATTTACGTGGGCTTCCAGTCAGCCCATTTCCATTATTTTGTCAGGCGACCTAGTCTAAGGTAAACGTAAGACCATCATTACGGCTGTGAGTAACGAGAGGTTTGGCAATTGATGTTCTGTACTCGAATTCAAGTTTGAAAATGAAATTCAATTTCAAAAATATACCCCCTGGACCACTCCCTTGTGACAAATAAAACAAGAATCTGGGACTGCCTCAAAAATGCTGTAATTCACATGCAAAAGAATTTATAAATTCCCCTACTCCCTACACACATAGCTACAGAACCAACATTCACAAGCGGTTATGATCACTCACGCACACACTCATCATCTTTGTTCCTAGCACTAATATCCGTAGTAATCGCTCATTCACACATCTATATATATATAGTGTGTATATGTAATTGTAATGATATATTTGTATGTATGTAAATCTTATTTTAATTATGACACAACTCCGTAATTGTTATAATTCTTTTGTTTTGTTGCTTGTTTTTGTTTTTTTTTCTTCCTCTTTTTTTTCTAATATAAAAAAATATGTTGTTGGTGTATATAGTAAATTTTTTCACAAACATTTAATGATTATTATATCTGGTATATATGTATATATAACTTTTAAAACAGCTTAAAAAGTGAATAGGAG
The DNA here is from genome assembly GCA_947397865.1 of Polietes domitor. Taxonomy (NCBI): domain Eukaryota; kingdom Metazoa; phylum Arthropoda; class Insecta; order Diptera; family Muscidae; genus Polietes; species Polietes domitor. Next base: position 190,853,051 of record OX377618.1, on the reverse strand, counting down.
GGGAAAGGGGGTGGGGTGGTTATTTTAGGAGAATCATCACTTTTATTCTTTTGCTTTTATATATAGGAAATAGTATTTCAATTTTGTTCCTTTTAATGCAGTGTGTGTGTGTAAATATCGGTTTCAAAAAAACGTGTCCATAAAAAAGAGTACATTATTAAGTTTAAAGACAACATTCAGTTTGTAGTTGTATAATATGTATGTAAGAAGTTTTGTAATTAAGTATGTATATAGTTTATATAAATTTGTTGTGTGTATGTGTTTGTGTTTATAATCAATCATATGTTTATAAGTCAATTGTAATAGGTAGTAGTGGTACACATAAAGTTGGCTTGGCTTGGCTGGTTTTCCTCTGAAATTATTTACTTTAATATGTACGTGTTATAATATGGCAATTAACAGGCGGCTTGACCAAAAATCAAAAATACTGAAATTCTTTACTTGTGCGAGTGGTTAGAGCATAGTTTCCAGATAGAGAGCGAAGGAGAGACATCTTCATACGAGAATTCCTTGTGTAAATTAAGCTCTTCTATTGTGTACACCACTATATAACAAATGTTATAATACAAATATTAAGCAAATTGGTCAATTACATTTTAGAATATCCCGTACAAAGATTACTGAATCATTATATATATATTTCGGTGAGTTGAAACCTTTCAGTACCGGAACAATCGTGTGGAGTAATCATCAATTGGTTATGAGCATTGTTTACACAGAAATTTTGTTTGTTCAGTTTATTAAATACTAACATGTACGTACGTGTTTATCTATATGGAACAAATCAATTTGTGATGGCACAGCCGTTAGCGAAAATTTGATAACTGCTTCTAATTTAGGCAATACCTATGGAAATGGAATTTAGACTAAGAGAGTTTATTTAATTCCTTACTAAAATTCCGAACGTTTTTGTTTTAGCTTCTACAGATTCCGTTCGATTTTATAAATACTTTAGTGTGTGTTAGTAGAAAATTTACTGTTCAATAAGTATACAATAGATTTATTTTAACTTTAATAGTTAATAAGTAGTATTTTCTATACATTTTATTTGGGTTCAAAGTAATTGACACTCAATTCCACATAGAAAATTGATGGTGGTTGCATTCCGTTTTACATTTTCTTTAGAAGCAAAATTCGTATTTAATTCCATTTCCGCACGGAATTTGACTCTGTGACAAGGCCCTAAGTAGCAGGAGTTTGTGAACATGTCGACTACACTGTATTTATCCTTTTCGGAACCTCTCGCTGATTTCATCACAATAATTTAATGTTGCTATTGAACATCCACACTAGTTCATTATTAGACAACGGATTTTTATTCAAAATCCCATTTTTAATTCATATTTGCATAAAAATAGTTATATCGACTTATTTGTCTGTAGTCTGCATTTAATTGTAACTATCCGTACAGAATACGATTTTGCATAAAAATGGGTTGCCTATTCCTTGTTTTTGTAAAATATTTTCATCTGTAGACGTACAAATCGTCTAAATTGAAAGCGTAAAAAAATTAGATTTCTATGTCGCAAGATTAAATTCAATTCTTTTCATTCAATTCAATTCATTCTTTTATTTGTAATTTAAAAGCGTTATGGCATAGGTAAACATACGTTTATTTTTCACATTTCTAGCGAATTTTTTAAAGAATGGTCTTTTGTGAGTTAAAATTCAATTTTATACAGACGAAAATAATTTACAAAAACAGGGGGTTAGTCTGTTGTCGTTATCCTTTCCCTATCCTGGTACAGTTTATGATATTCCAAAGTTTGTGTCTACGGCAAAGATGCAAATCTCGAGTTTTCAACTCTGTCTTTCTAAAGGTTTGTGGAAAACTTCAAATATCTTCCTTATAAATAGAAAAAATGGAGTAATTTGTGACAGTCACCGGCAAATTACAAACAAATCAATGTTAAACAGGAAAAATGTATGCAAATTCAACAGGTGTTGAAACGTATTTCAACAAAAACTTTACTTTACTTACGACATGAATTGGTGTAAAATATTTGACACTACTACGGCGGGATATCCTTTATAGAATCCATGATATGAAGGGAAAAGCTTTCACTGAAAGGGGTGAAGAGTCCTCAGCTTTACTGAAATTCCAGCTCTTCGTCGTCATGACTTTTGAGTAAAGTTAAAAAGTCATGGTGTAAATTGGGTCTAAGATCCACACACATCTCATCATTGTGTATTGATCAGAAAAAATAAAAATCGGGCTAATCTAAATAAAAAATTGACTATTTTTTTCTCTAATGGTCTATAAACAAATGAATTTTGAAATAATAATAAAATACACAATTACACGTTCCACACACATATAAAAATTACAAATTGATTACTCCACCGGATTGCGTGTCCGTTCGTCCGCGTCCCAACACTTTTCGACAAAGCTGAACATTTATTTTAACACGTTTAACATTATCCATTTGAACTGTATTGTTATATGTACGTATGCATGTTTGTATTTATGGTTTTAATAGGCTGTAATAATATGTATATTATTTATGTATGATTACCATTCAAAATATTGTATAATTGTATATAATAATAACTAGTTTCAAATGTCTTGTATATGTATGTATATGCGATGTATTTCAGTTGCCACCACGCTTATTAAGCTTGTTAATCGGATTCGGTTCGAGATTTATGACAGCGATATTATTACCAAATGATATTTACAAACGTAGATTTAACAAAGGATTCAAGAGTAACTCTATAGAAAGAAAAGTATAAAAAGAAACATAACGTTTTTATTTGAAATTATAAGGACAAACTCTTTGTTTTTGTCTGCAACATTTTTTGTTATAATTTAAAGAAGAATTAAATTTTCAAAAAAGTTTTATTGCTTGTTGCTTTTACATTGAAAGTGACTTTGTTGGATTAAGTTGTTTTGGAACTTTCGACAATACTTTCATCGAACAGAATCCTGTAGTTACAGGCTTGATAGGCGCCTTGGCAAATAAAACAACAAGTCCTTTGTTGTATATTTTATATATATATATGATACACATATATCGTTATCATCGTCGTCAATACCATGCTTTTTATTTTATTGTACATATATAAATTGTTTGAAGTATAAGTGTGTTTGTGTAAAAATAGGCTAGGATTAGTTTTGAATAGTTAGTTGTTGGTTCTGTTCTTGTTTTTTAAGTGGATACATACAATATTGCCAGTTCGAAGAAAACACAGTATAATATAGGTGGGTTGTTTTGCATACATAGTAGTTGTTGTTCTTGCCAAAAAAGTAAAGTTTGTTCTCTGACGATACATTCATCAGATGGTGGTGTGCTGCAGCAGTTTCAAAGTTATATGTATGTTTGTGCCTTTAGTTTCACTAGGTTTGTGTCGTCTTTTAATATGTGCATTGTTGTAAAGATGGCGGGTGGTGGTGGTGGGTGGGTTGGTTGTTCGATCGATCTCAATCAGATTATATTTGAGCTGTGTGTGAGAGAAAAAAATGAAAGTAGGTTTATTATTAAATTAATTTTCGTTTTACAATGTAACATCTATGTAGATTGTAAATAAAGTTTTAAAACATGGAATAAAATAACCAATTATAAAAATTGTATACGAACAGGTGCAGTGTCAGGTCATTGAATTGTGATCGGTGTAGACATTTTTATTTGAATAGGATTTTATTAGCATCCCCAATAAAAAATTAGATAACAATAATAATCTTTATCAATTTTTCCAGATCATGTCATATTTTATTTTGGAATACATAGAGTGAAGGTGAACCGTGGTGTTGTTATTTTCACATATAATTTTCTTTATTAGCACTCTAGAACTTTATTTACTTTATTATAGCTCTAGAACCCACATATTTAATCGGATTTTATATAAATTTGCATATATCATATACATTTCAGCTAGGAACAATTACATACGATTGACATACATATGGGCATCTCCCAAAAAATGAAATCAAACCACACTAATGCCCATATGGGAATCTCCCAGTGGCCTTAAACTATGCCAAAACAAGAAAGAAACTGAACAAGTTGATCGCCTTTTTACTGTTCTATTTAGTACAAAATTATAAACAATTTTGCATTGAAACGGACGCTACAAAAACAGAAGGACTTTTGAAGCTCTTATATAAATATACGAAGTTCAGCGATTTTGTGATAACTTTGTTTTTCCATATATACCTGTAAATGAAGGTCAGAGGAAGATATTTTGTTCGTAGATTTATGAAATATGAGAATTATCTCTTAGAAATAAGGACAAAATAAAGTTAAAGCTATTAGTGTGGTCTGATTATATTTTTTGGCAGACCTTTTTCGGGAGACGCCCATATGTCGATCATATGTCCCTTCCAACTAACAATTTTGGTGACGTCGGAGTAATTTCATGTGAAGCGATCGTGTGATCGCTTTTTCTTTTTTTTTTTTTTTTTTCTTGATGAATGACTTTGATGAAAATTTCCAATTATGTAATTTTCATTAAGGCGAATAATGCTGCATTTCATGATTAAACAATAAGAAATTGTAGACACTAAGGTTGATCGAAAATGAAGTATTTTTGTCAAAAGGTATTTTTACATAAAAATTTAGATTTTGATAATTCTTTTCTAATTTCCCGCAAATTTCTTTTAGTTTCACAGAAAATTGTCAAATTAAAAAAAATTATATTTTATTAATAGTTAATAGTGCCAGTATTAAGCTCCATAATTTTCATTATGCTAAAGAAAATAATTAACATAAAATTCGTTTAATGTATTGTCCCAAAATATTTCTGCATTCACTGTCCATGGCTGTAATTAATTCTATTAAATGTTTTTAATTTCATTCAATTAATCACGTTCATAATTGTCAACACCATCATAAAACATATGGAGCGTACATGGCACAATAACAGAGGTAGTGTCGCTCGAACAGCTGATTACATTTTTTCATTTCAATATTTTGATTGTCAAATTTATAGTTGCAGGTTCATGTGAAGAGAGGGGGGTGTTGTGGGTTCCACCCCCTCAGAGAGGTTTCGAGTAAATATTTTTACAATCGTTGTACACTTTTATGGCTATAAAATTAAGATTTGTAAATACTTTTTAAATAATTTGTCTGAAATGCACTTTTAAGCATTTACTTTTTGTAAGATTAATTGAAAACCATCCCCCCAGGTCAAAATCATATGAAAAGGCCCTGATTATATGAATGTGAATTGACAATCAAAATGCTAAAATGCACAGGGTTGTATCTGAATTTTAGTTGTTGTTGGGCAATTGCTTCTATTATTGTGCCATGGGAGCGTATAACTGGCACTCTTAGCTATTAATAAAATGTATTTGACAATAATATATTATCGTTATAAAATAGATAAAAAAGAAAAAAAATATACATATATTTTTAGGCTTTGAAATTTTTCTACAAAATTAGAAGAAATTTAATTGAAATTAGAAAAAAAATCCTATTTTTTTAAATTATTATTGTCGGTAAATTATTGCTGTCGAAATGGAAAATATTTAATGTAAATAATTAAAATAAAATTAATTAAAATAAAATGGCTTCAAAAAATTGTCGAAGTTCCCGACTCTAATTAATCCTTATTTTGTTTAATGCACAGTTAATAGTGGCTGTAATACGCTCCATAATTTGCATGATGCCCTTCCTTACTGTAAAATATTGAAAATATTTAATATAATTAATAAAAAAATTAATTGAATAAATAGGCATCAACAAATTTGTCCCAAAATATTTCGGCATTCACTGTCCATGCGCAGTAATTAATTCTATTATTTTTTTAATTTCTATAGCAATCACGTTTATAATTGCTAACAATGTCATGAAACTTATGGAGCGTATTACTGGTAGTATTAACTATTAATAAAACGTATTTGACAATAATTTATTTTGTTTATAAAATAAATAAATAAGAAAAAAAAATATTTTTGTTTTGGATTTGAAAATTTTCTATAAAATTAGAAGAAATTTACTTGAACTTTGAAAAAAAAGTATTTGTATCTTACAGCACAAAATGTTATTTGTTAAATTATTATTGTCGATAAATTATGGCTGTCGAAATTGAAATTATTTAATATAAATAATTAAAATAAACTGTCTTTAAAATAAAATTGGAAGTTCCCGACAAAAAATAACGCTTTTTTGTTTGTTTTGTTTAATTCATTGTTCCAAATTATTTCGGAAATCACTTCCATGAGCATTAATTTATTCTATTAAATATTTTCAATTTCGATAGCAATAACGTTTATAATTATCAACACAGTCATGAAACCTATGGCACTCTCAGCTATTAATAAAATGTATTTGACAAAAATCGAAGGTATATATTTTTAATTTATAAAATACATAAAAAAGAAAAAAATTAAAAAAAAATATTTTTTAGTTTTCTATAAAACTAGAAGAAATTTACTTCAAAATGTTTGAAAAAAATATTTGTATCTCAGCTCAAAAAGGCTATTTCCAAACCACACTAGTGTCTAATTTTTTTTAATTTTTGAATATCGGGAAATGCAGAAAAGTACATAATTGGAAGATTCATCAAAATCAGAAAGAATAGCCAACATAGCTCTGTGATAGCTTAACATGAAAGCACTCATTAGTCACATATTATTTCATTTATTTTCTTAGTACGCAGAAAATATAGCCCCTATTTTTTAATAAACATTAAAAGATGAGGGTTCAATTATCAAAACCATATAAAGGCGCTGGGAGTGATGTAGATTATCATATTCATATTTTTTTTACTTTTATTTTGTATATTTTATTTAAAGAAAATCGCATAAATTTCTCAAACAATACAAAAAAATGTAAACATTTTGTTTAGTAATTCATCAAAAAAAAAAAGAAATTGTTATTCGTCACAATTCAATCACCCGCTAAGAAACCGTTCGTCAACTTCGTTGTTAATTAAAATTAAATACAATTTCTGCGCTGCTGTGTAAATATTTGCGTGACAATTTCATGGGAAAAATTTACAACAGGAAGTAATGATTCATCTCGCGTTAGAAATGATTCATCTAGCATTGTTACTCCAAACTCAAAATGAATTTCAAATCGTAACCGGTTAAAGCAGTCGGCGTAAGCCAACATGCATGCCTTAGCCTTAGCCCCTTTTCAGGTTTAAATAAATACATTTTAGTAAAATGTGTGTTCCTCTAAATAAATGAAGAAAAATACAATATGAATTTCTTTGCCGTAGATAAGATAAGATAGTCATAGACTATCATATCATTGACATTGGTATGTATGGTATGTTTAAGTGTGCAGCAAACATGATGCTAGCACAACAACTTTTTCATTTTTTTGTTTAACAATAGTTGAGAATAATGGATAAAAGCAAAACATGTGGGTAACAAGTCTTATACATACTTAACAAAAATCAATCAAATTTAATTTAGAAGTGGCAACAGCAGCCAAGCATTTCGTGAAATATTATAATACAATTAATATATGAGTAATGTATGTATGTGTTATTTCACACTGACAATTCATAAAATAATATTTGCTTGGTATAAAAGCTAAATAAAAAAAAATTAAATGTCCAATAGAATAGCGTATGTAATTAGGAACGTCCGAGTCGATAGCTACAGTTACTTTGGTAAATATGAATGGATGCCAGATTACACAGGTACTCATCCAGATAACGTGCGTTTATTCAAGAATGGATGCCGTCACTTAACACTGAATTTAGTACATCTAAAAATAATTTTATGTAGTTTTTTGGTCCGACAAGAAATCATTTCTAGAAAATATTGGGGTAATGCATTTGAATTTCATTTAATTTTCTATTTTTCTTCATTACTTGGTTTTTCTTCATTACTTAATTTTAAAATCGTATAGCGATGGAATTTGATAGTACGATATACCCTAAATCTAAAAAGCATTTTAAACACGCTTAAAATAAGAGTGAAATAGAATAAATGGAATAGAATGACAGTAAAGTCAAAAATTGTCAAGTGTCTTTAGAAAAACCCGCGTAACTTTCCAACATATAGAGAATACCAACATATTTTTTGGCATATGATTAATGAGAATATTTGAGACAGAATAGTTTCAAAGTCACAGATAAAAAATTTAAATAAATTCAATTGCAACCGCGAATTATGGATTTAGCAACAATGCAACTTTTTTCTCTACTGACTGCATGTGGTTCTTAATACGCATTCAAAAAATCAGCTGGATCCGATGTATAGATCACAAAAAAATTGCAAAACAAAAATGTCATGCATAAAAAACATTTTAGTATATCTCAAACAAAAAGGAAAATTTTGCAAAAATATGCAATTTGCATTTTTTATCCAAGTTTTTTGTCGAAAAAATCTATCTTCCAAAAAACATTGATGAAATTTAACCCTAGTATTTTTTTGAATAAGTTGGCGTGTAATTTTGCTATTTAAGCGTGAAGAACTTTATTCACAACATTGGGGACACCTACTGAAAATTTCTGGCAAATTTTTTCGTAGAATATTTTAGTCCTTGATGTTCTTTTTGATAGAATTTTTTTTATTCTCTCGAAAAATTGACGCATAAACAGAGCGGCTAGAGGGATAAGATCTACCAAAAAAAAATTATCCTCATAAAATTTCACAATGTAGATCTTACAATAAGAATTCCCTCAGGCATTAACAACAGGCAACATTTTTTTCACTTAGTATAATGCTCCCTTCGATTAAAATGGAAACTTTGACAGACTGTAAAAAAAAACTCAGACCCAGTGGACTATAATGATGATCTACTCAACATGCCCTTTCAGAATAGTAGGGTCGCTATTAGGTTCCAATATAAAAGTCTTACTTTGTTGGACAGTGTTATTACACGTTATTACAAAAGAACGCGTTAAGAGCTGGTATCCGAGATACATCCCAATAGAATATCCTCCAAGCTCTTTTCAACTGTTTTTACATTTATGAACTTTAAATACACCCACAGTAAATATTAGCCGCGATATAGGCGAAATCTTTTAGAAAACGCTTCATTGAAATGTTCAGTGCAGAATTCAATCAACAAAGTTTAGGTTTCAGTGTATAAAAGTTGGGAGTTTTTTGCCGCTGATAATACAATGTGAGGCGTCTATCTACATTAAAGTTCATTGTCATTAGCCGGTATTGATTGGCATTGATGTTCCCAGCAATAATTCCGAAAACATTTAACGACTGACAATGTACTGACAATTTTTAAATATTAATGTATTTTGTCAATTTTAGTCTATAGTAGTATATTTTATTATATCAATACTTATGTTTTTTGATCCAGCATATTAATTCCTCAAGCTCTTTTCCTATTAAAAATCCAAATAAAACAAGTAAGGAAAGGCTAAAGTCGGGCGGTGCCGACTCTATGATACACTTTCTATCCGAATACAATTTAATTCGGTGAAAAAGTGAAAACGGGAAGGATTTTTGTATCCTGTAAATGTATATGTTTGACAAAAACTGTTAAATCGGAAAGGACATTTGTATGGGGGTATTTTGAAATCTGGACCGAAATAGGTATGTATAGTTTGGCCAAAATCGGTTAAACATTTGGGAGCAACATTTGTATTTGGCTATATTTAAATCTGAACCGATCTTACCCACTTTCTGCATAGGTGTTTCTAGTTGGATTATAAGATGTTGTGCCAAATTTAAAGAAAGTCGGGTACAATATGTCGTTTCTAGAGAGGAAAATGTCAAATCGTGAGCGAGATTTGTATGGGGGCTATAACTAAATCTGAACCGATCTTACCGAATTTCTGCATAAGTGTTTCTAGTTGGATTATAAGATGTTGTGCCAAATTTAAAGAAAATCGGTAACAATATGGAGTTTCTAGAGCGGAAAATGTCAAATCAGGAGCGAGATTTGTATGGGGGCTATATCTAAATCTGAACCGATCTTACCCAATTTTTGCATAGGCATTTCTAGTTGGATTATAAGATGTTGTGTCAAATTTAAAGAAAGTCGGGTACAATATGTCGTTTCTAGAGCGGAAAATGTCAAATCGGGAGCGAGAATTGTATGGGGGCTATATCTAAATCTGAACCGATCTTACCCATTTTTGCATAGGTGTTTCTAGTTGGATTATAAGATGTTGTGCCAAATTTAAAGAAAATTGGGTAAAATATGTGGTTTCTAGAGAGGAAAATGTCAAATCGGGAGCGACATTTGTATGGGAGCTATATCTAAATCTGAACCGATCTTACCCAATTTTTGCATAGGTGTTTATAGTTGGATTGTAAGATGTTGTGTTAAATTTAAAGAAAATCGGGTACAATATGTCGTTTCTAGAGCGGAAAATGTCAAATCGGGAGCGACATTTGTATGGGGGCTATATGTAAATCTGAACCGATTTGCCTCAAATTAAATAGCGTTCGTCCTTGGTCCACAAAACTTACTTGTGCCAATTTTTGTTAAGATCGGACTATAATTTCGACCTGTAGTTTGATTACAACAATAGATGGACAGACAGACGGACAGACAGACAGACGGACAGACAGACAGACAGACGGACATGGCTAAATCGATTCAAAAAGTGATTCTAAGTCGATCGGTATAATTAACAATGGTTCTATCCCGCTTCCTTTTGGGTGTTACAAACAAATGCACAAAGCCATAATACTCTCGTGGAGTGTATAAAAATCGATATGGCCTATTGTGTAGTGGTTACGATATCGTGATTAAAAATAACACATTATCGTTGTGTTTATATAATACGAGAATGTGTATGTTGTAGTAACATTTAATCTCTGAAAATATACTTATAAAGCAATATAAAAATAAAGTCAATCGACCTCTGTTATGAAATGTTATAAATCGTCATATAAATCTCTTAAACATATGTCATTATTAATTCTTCTCCTACCCACCCGCTCTTCCTTTACTGTCGCAGGATTTCCATCATCCTATAAATGCATAAAATCACCGGTAATTGTTGTATCCTATTAGTATGCAAGGACTGCGAAGAAGTTGGGGAGAAAGAATGAGAGCGCACAAACTAATTATTTTTCATAGTTAAATAATAATATGTAGTTGTCTATGCATACGACGTTTCGCTTGGTTTTTCTCTCTCTGGTTCAAGTGGAAACCACAACCAAATGAACGAACATGGAAATGTATATGATAAGGTATACATTACACATTTAACCTAATAATACGTAGCAGAGGTTATAAATAAGTAAAAACGTTACTAAAAAGGGTACTTCTTGGTAGCAAGTTCTTCATATATGTATTTACGTAAGTACCCATGTACAGATAGATAGATGGCCATGTTACGGTGAGTTTAAAACTATAGCAGTGTTATGTCCAGCCAGAGAATTGATATGATTGTTATGATGATCACTTGGAACGAAATTTATTCATGACAATGTACACAAAAATACAAGCGTTTGAAATATTCGGGGGTGTTCTGAGTTTCACCATATAGAGGGGTAGCGAAGTAGTTCTCAGTCAGAGAATCGCGAATATTACTGATAAAGGTATATGTTATCTAGTGGCTATTGGTATCAGATTTCCGATTCACTTCCAAACAATCGATCGATGTGTACAAATTGCAGCGAATAACTACATCTGTTTTCAACAAAAAATAGTAATTTGGTGGAAATATTTCCAAAAATAGTTTTTATTGTAACTCTTAAGTGAAGAAAATTCACATGGGACATATAGTATGTCCCATTGGTGGTCAAAGAGTTTGGGTTCGCTGGAGAATGCTATTTTTAAAAAGGTAAAATTCAAACATAATTCTTTATTGGTTAAGCATTTTTCCCAAGTATGCTATGCTTTTATTTTCGCCGCAACTGTTTATATTGTGTACTATATTACAAAAGATGCGCATTTAAATAAAACACTAGAAAAGAACAATATTCTTTCTTATCGTTTAACACAGAAAGAAATTGTTTTTGGTAAATACTATAAATACAAATAAGCTTAAGGGCTATTTAAAATGCATGCCCTCGAAATATTCTGGCTCAGACCAATAACGTGGCAGCAGACATCTCATCTAGATGCGGAATAAGTAAATGTTACAAAGAAGTCATCTAAGATGTACCCTTAATGACTTCTAAGAAAAGCAACTGCGACATATTTAGTACGCAAACACGGACAGTCTCATCAATTTTTAAATAAGAGATCTCAGAACAAACCCTAGACTAGAGTAGCCAAAGAGCGAGGTTCATTTTATATGTTGTATCTCATGGTGACAATTTCCAAAGGTTCGCTTTTTATCTCGATTATTCGACATGTATATACTACATATCATGTATACACGAGACATGATATGTAGTATATGTAAACCGATTGAAAAAATTCTTTGGTTGTACAATCTATATAAGAAGAATATGCGGACAAACATTTATTCCAGATTAATTTTATACCCACTGAAAGAGATGCTTTACAACAAGGGTTTATACTGTCGCCAACATTAATAAGATGAAACCGTCATTGAGTAAATCCAGTAGAAAGTGGATTTATTCGCACAATATGCGTGTAGTCACTTCTGCCACACCACCGTGGCCACTGACAGATGAGCACATAAAGGGTGATTTTTTAAGAGCTTGATAACTTTTTTTTTTTAAAAAAACGCATAAAATTTGCAAAATCTCATCGGTTCTTTATTTGAAACGTTAGATTGGTCCATGACATTTACTTTTTGAAGATAATTTCATTTAAATGTTGACCGCGGCTGCGTCTTAGGTGGTCCATCCGCTTAGTCCAATTTTGGCATTTCCACGTTTTTGAGTAACAGAGACCCAATTGGTGCGAACGGCGACGAATCGAAAATTGGTGGTCATCATTAACACTGGCCGATACAGCTGCGATATTTTCTTCAGTTCGCACTCTACGTAAGCGTGTTGGTGGTTAAATGTCCAACAATGTAAATTTGGTGCGAAATTTAGTCACAATAGCCCGAATAGCCGCTTCAGTGGGTCGATTAAACTGACCATAAAATGGAAGCGCGCAATGAACTTTCTTAACAGAGCACGCATTTTGATAATAAAATTCAATAATTTGCAAGCGTTGTTCGTTTGTAAGACGATTCATGATGAAATGTCAAAGCATACTGAGCATCTTTCTCTTTGACACCATGTCTGAAATCCCACGTGATCTGTCAAATACTAATGCATGAAAATCCTAACCTCAAAAAAATCACTCTTTACAAACCTGAACAGAAAATGAATCATACAGAATCGGATTAAAATTGTACTATACATGAAACGAATATACAAAGTCATAATAATCTGTCACAATCCTTTCCGCAAACGAATCTTAAATCTGTTCTGCAAACTGCTTGCAATTATTCTTGAAAAAGCAGATTTATGCACGTGGCAGGAAAATTGCTACAATTTATTTTGAAGGTACTTTTTCCTGTACAGGCGCAGTCTTCTTCTCAAAGAACGCCATTGTTTTTCAAACGGAATATGCCATATCATCGATGATCTATATCCACATACATATATCGACATACCCATTAACCCACATTTCCATCAACTCTGGTTAGAACTAAACATAGCGTACTCCACACAAAGTGATAGTTATAATTGTTGGTAAGCTCTGTGACTTGAATTAGACTTCGTGGAAATGGTGTATGTCCAATATTTAGTCGGAAACGAATTGTTTGAAGAAAATAAATGTTTATAATTTGAATCGCCAGTTACACTAGTTTTTAACATTTTTGACTTTATAGGATAAATATCCTATTTCACTCTTTTTTATACCCTACACCACAGGGTATAATGTCTTTGTGCATTTGTTTGTAACACCCAAAAGGAAGAGAGATGCCGAACGACATAGAATCACTTTTTGAATCGATTTAGCCATGCCCGTCTGCCTGTCTGTCCTTATATTCTTGTAATCACTCTACAGGTCGAAATTATTGTCCGATTCTAACGAAACTTGACACAAACAATTTTTGCTCGTCGAGGACGGATGCTATTTAATTGGAAGCAAATCGGTTTAGATTTAGATATAGCCCCCATACAAAATTTGCTCCCGATTTGACTTTTTTGCTTTAGAAACCACATCATTAAACCGATTTTGATCAAATTTGGCACAGCTCCTCATATTTCAACTAGAAACATCTGTGGTAAAACTGTGTCAAATCGGTTCAGATTTAGATATAGATTCCATATAACAACTTATATCGTTACCAAAATCTAAAAAAGACTCAACTAAAATTTTTTGTAAATCGAAATTTTTGGTTATTTTAACAAAACACAACAACTTCGGTCATAATAAACAAAAATATCGATTTGCAAGAAATGTTAGTTGAGTCTTTTTTAGATTTTGGTAGATATTTACTTTAGAAACATCTATGGTAAAAGTGGATGAGATCGGTTCAGATTTACATATAGCTCCCATACAAATGGCTTTCACGATTTTCACCGAATTGAATTGTAGTGGAGTAGAAAGTGTAGGGATATGATACCCAGGTCCCAACCGACCGATACAGTCGGTCACAACCGACTTTAGCCTTTCCTTAGTTGTTTAGCCTGATAGCTAGGGAAGCAAAAATTTTTAAACGGGGATATGATAGAATTTGATAATATGATATACTCAAAACCTAGAAAACTTTTTAAACACGGCTAAAATAAGAGGGATATAGGATAAATATTGGCTGTAAAGTGAAAAATTGTGAAAAGTGCCTTTAGAAATACTCACATAACTTTTTATCATATAGAGAATACCAAAATACTAATACTTGTGACAGAATTTATTCAGAAACCCACATATTTTGTCAAAAATATTCAATTTGTATTTATTGTTTACCGTGCTCTACCGAACCACATTTTTTCGAAAAAGATCGATCTTCGAAAAAACACGAACGAATTTTAACCCTAGTATTTTTTTGTATAAGTTGGAGTGTAATTTTGCTATTTAAGCGTGAAGTGCTTTATTTACAACTTAGGTGTCTTTGGTGACACCCAGTGAAATTGTCTGGCAAATTTTTTTATAGAGCATTTTAATCCTTAAATGCCCTTTTCAAATTGACCCATAGAGTAGCTAGAGAGTTCAGATCTTTTACAAAGATGATCATCATAAAATGCAACAATATAGGTCTGACAATAAGAAATCTCTCAGACATTAACTTACAACATTTTTTCACTTAGTAGTTCCCTTCGACCAAAAAATGAAAACGTTGACCCATTGTGAAGACGAAACTCAGACCAGCTTATTCTGCAATAATTGGCTACTCAAAATGCTCTTTCAGTAATATAATGTCGTATTTTTATTCCAATCAAAATTCGTTGGACAGGTTATTCCATTCGAAATTAAAAAATGCTTCTATTCTTCGATTTAAATGAGGCTGAAAAACTGTTTTTTCCCCGATTTAAAAAGAAGCATAAAATTATAGACAATATGGTGGATGGAAAATAAAACATTTTTTCAATTTGGCCAAGGAGGGTGTTCGGGGGTGTTCTGAATTTCACCATATAGAGGGGTAAGCGAAGCAGTTCTCAGTCAGAGAATCGCGAATATTACTGATAAAGGTCTATGTTATCTAGTGGCTATTGGTATCAGATTTCCGATTCACTTCCAAACATTCGATCGATGTGTACAAATTGCAGCGAATAACTAAATCGGTTTTCAACAAAAAAATAATAATTTAGTGGAAATATTTCCAAAAATAGTTTTTATTGTAACTCTTAAGTGAAGAAAATTTCCATTGGTGGTCACATCATTATAATAATATAGCCTACAATTTTTTGGTATTTTAATATAATCATGTTTTAAGTTTTTTGTCAAAGCAGGTGTTTGAATAATATTGCATTAAATATTATTTTTTTTAAGTTGTTTGAGCCATGTCCGTCCGTCTGTCTGTCTGGCTGGTGTACACGATAACTCTCGAAATGAGTTAAGGAATCGATTCAAATTTGCACATTGTAACATTTTTACCAAACTTAGTTTAAGTTCGAAGATGGGTGAAATTGTCACACCACTTTTGGTACCTCCCACACAAACAGTCCATATTTCAATGTTAAATTAACAGCCACATAACTTCCACACGGATAATCGGAATCAGCTATATTTTGGTATTTAATAATGTTTTTATAATCACTTTTAGTGTACTAAATATTACAGGTTTTGCCACGCCCCTTCCAGTAGCTCCTACACAAACCATGCAAAGCTACGTAAAATTAGAGCTGTTATAAATTCTACACGAAATCGGAATAATGTGCAATTTGATATTTAGCAATGCTTTTTTAGTGGTTACATTCGCATGGAATATGTGCGATATTGTCACACCCCTTCTGGTACCTCCCACACAAAGCGGCATAAACTTTGGTTGCAATAAATCCGATATAACATCCATACGGGTAGTCAAAATCATTTGCAATTTGATATTTAAAAATGTTTTTATAATCACTTTAAACCTAAAAAATATTTTCGCTTTACCAATGCCCCTTCTTGTACATCCCACACAATTGTCTCTATCATAGGTAATATTCAATCCTTCATAACTTCTATACTGGTGCATGGAATCCACTATGACTTTTACAATTGTTTTATAAATATGGAAGATGGGATCTTGTGACACGAACCTCCTAGCACCTTCCACATAAATTATTCTGCCCTACATAAAATGTTATTCCTTTTAGCTTCCGTATATAAGTTCTCTGAGAGTGAGGGTATATATAAGACGGTTTAGCGGACTGATGCTTACTTACTGTTTTATTGTGTATTTTTATCAATTTATTGTTTTAACGGATGACATTTTTGAATGTGAAATTATACGTTATTTTTTGCAATGAACTTTTGACCCACTTTGTGGAACTAGAATTTGACTAAGTTTTGACCAGACAGGGAAGAAATTATAGAGTTTTTTAATGTGCAATAAATAAATAACAGCCTATACTATAATAAACGAAAGCACAGATATTACTTTTCTGAAGTAAAAATATAAATATATATTGTGAAAACCCTATACCTTTTGTTTTAAAATAATAATTGATTAAAAGTGGCGACAATTGCCACGCCCCGTCCGAGTCATCATCAAGCGTGACATCGTTATAAGAAATTCCTTTCATAAGATGTCGTAATGCCACGCCTCCTCAATCCTTATTCTTACGATCAAGCAGCTGGACGTTATACACATAAAAAAACTAGGTCCGGCCGAAGAAAATGTCAATTTTGCATTTATCTACTCGTACGGACTGTATGTATCCCTAAATGGAGTTGTTACATTTGTAATGTATAGGAATTTACACGCTATTCCACTCGAAACGTTGCAAATTTAAATTTGCTGTCAGCAAATTCCATGTATTGAATCTATTCTATTCTATCTACTAAGGCCCCTTTAAATAAGCAGTGCTAAGAATAAACTGCGCAAATAGCAAGTATGTGAAGTAATTAAGGCAAACCAGGAAGTTGGAACACGTACGATACGTACCTTACACAGTTTTTGTTCATCGTCGTCGTCGTTTTTCACTTTGTTGATATTCTTACGTCTACGCTCTATTGTTGCTGTGGTGGTGGTTGTTGTTGGTGTAGTTGATTGTTGTCATATTTCGCTATTGCTGCTATTTTAGTGTAGTTGTTGTTGTTGTTGCTGTAGTATTCTTGTATGTGTATTAATACTCAAATTTAACTCTTGAGCAAATTGTTAGCCCTCTGATTGACACCCGACATGCGCGCATTATTCGCATCGCCCTTCGCATTAATACGGTCGATTTGTATATTTTGATTCTCCAACTCTGAGCCCATATCCAAAGCCATGTTACGTAAATTGCCCAACATTGAATTGACTTGACCGAGATTCTCGTCCATCTCATCTTCGCGGGCGTCATTAGTTATGCGCGCAATATAGCCCGTCTGGGGTGGTTGACCCATACCACCCCGTTCCCGTTCATCGATGACACGTTGTGGCTGATTGTTGACGATTTTGCCATCATCATTCTTTTTCCACGCATTGTCGCCGTCGTCCTTTATCGAGACCTTCTTCCAGGGCAGCACACAAATGCCACAGCACTTTTCCATGCCACTCAGATTCTTTTCAGCCTCCTTCATATCGGCATTGATGCGGTCCATGCCCTCCTCGATGCGATCCAACTGTTCGCCCTGATCGTCGAGGGCAACGAGCGTCCGAATACCGGCCTCCTTGCTCTCCTCCATGTAGGATAACATGCGGCGGGTACTTTCCACGGACTCATCGGCCACCTGGGCGGACTTGAGCTGCAAATCCTCCAGTTCGGTGCGTGGTTCATTATCCATGGCTGCCATTTTTCCCTTTGGCTTGCGGAGACGACGACGAAGATATACACACTAATTAGCTATTTGTTCTCTAATGATGAGTTGATGTGTTTACGCTTTTTTCGCTTTGTTTTTTTGTGCTAGCGTCTAGTTTGCAAGTGGTTGTTATGTTATTTGTTTAAATGTGATTTAATATGTTTTTATCTCTCGCACGAACTTTTTTGTGCTATGCTGACGTCTCGTAGATTCTTCTTCCAATTGGATAGTGTTGGTGCTATTTACTTGATTTTGTTTTACTTGCCCCTGTGACTGTTGTCACTCGTCGTATTAGTCACTTTTCTAAAAACAAAACTTTCACCATCAAGAAATTTTTCACAATAAATATTTTTTTCTTTTTTTTCCTTTACTTTGAAAAAGGAATCTTTTGGTTTTAGTATGTATGTATATGATTATGTCGATAAATTTGTGAAGCTAAAATTGGAATTTGCTAATAAACCGCTGCACGTAAAATTACACGCACACCCACTTCTTACTCACTTCTTTCTACTTTTCTCTTTCTTTCTGTATTGTTTGTGATGTGAGAGTGTGAAAACAGTTTGAAGCCATTTGAATAAAGCGCCCAAACACAATGCTACACGCTGGCGGCGGCGGCGAAATAAAAAATCGCTAGCGGAGAAACCAAACAAGAGAGAGTGGCTAGCTTTGTCACATTTTCGATATTCATGAATTTGTGTATTTTAATTTAAAAAATTAATAATTTGATATGTGCGGAAGAAAAAAATACTAGAGAAATTATAGTTAACCATAGAATGTTGTACATACTATTTAAGTAATGACAATTTCTACAAAATATAACATTACCTTCAATAAATTTGTCTTCCATCATAATTTTGTAATAGCAGATAAATAACAAAAGGCGTAACCGGGCTTTTAGCTGCGGTTTTTCTTCTATCCATATGAAATAAATGTGAAAACGCCCGCCGCCAGCGTATCGCATTGTGTTTGGCCTTAAAAACGACTTTTTTGCAGTCGATTTTGTATTTTGTATATCGACCAAAATCGATTTTGTCGTTTGAATAAAAATTTTGCACAGCAGATAGTCACAGCCAGTGTGGCCAATTTTGAGGATTTCCAGCTAAATCTAGCGCTTTTTAATGTCCATCGCGTGAAAATTTGTGTGTTGGCCGTTATAGCCTTGTCACACTGGGAATCTACCCAAGTGTCAAATTTGTATGGAATCTGACATCGATTTTATAGCCTTCACACTGCATGTGAAATCTAGCAAAAATTACATAAGGTAGATTTACAAATGTCAGATTCCATATCGTTTTTTTTGATTATTTTCCATGTACTTTCAGTTTTTTCACTGTAACACAAACAACAATAAAATGAACAGCTGAGTTAGCACAGTATTGCCATTTGATTCTCATTTCAGTTGATAATTATCAGTGGTGTTGCCATACCCATCTGTGAATTTAACCGTTAAATGATACCAAAAGATCAATTGTACAAAAAACTTTGTAAAATGACGTTTGTATGATTTTACTGTATTTAAACACACTTTAATTTATTAAACTGTTTGCGTTTTATCAATACATACAAATGAAGATATAAATATACTTATTGCAATGATATATTTTAAATAAACAAATGTTTTTTTTTGATTTTTGAATCTATTAAATGATGACCAGCATGGTGGTGTTGCTGTTATTGTAGTTGTTATTGAGTGTGTGTTAATTGTACCCTGTTCAGTTTCAACACAGCCGTTTTTACTATTATGAGGCCTTATCAAACTGCATGCGAAATCTAATTTAAATGACATAACGTCGATTTTCAAATGTCAAATCTATATAAAAAAGATTTACAAAGTTGAATTCAGTAGGCCGATGTAACACTGCGATAAGATTGGCGAATATCAAATGGCTGCCGTTATTGATTATGGTAAACATGCTGTGGATGCATTTGTCTCAGAGATGTGGTTGTTTTATTGGCCAAGGAACAACTAAGTTGATTCAATGATTGTACAAAAGCTGCATACAATAAAAGCATGCATCCCAAAACTGTGCATCATACATACAAAAAGTTGGTGAACTTTTAACTTCTGTGTGTGCTTCGTGAAGTTGATACGTAAAAACAGGTGATTTTGTTGATTTCATATCTTACGTGCGTAATTTGTATGTGTCTTACAAACAGCAAAAGTACGTATAATGCATGCATGACCGATATGCACACTTTGATTGTGTTTTGGCCTTTAGAATCGTAGATACTTCGTTCAGTTCACCGCGCCAAGGTTGCAGCAATAAGCGTAAATCTGCTCGTTTCACTCTCTTTAACTGAAATTACTTCGATTGGGTTTACTAGCTTAATATTTAAATGAATTTACTCGCTTAAGAAGAAAGTAGCTTACTACTCCTTTAGTTACCGAGTAAGGTGGTGCCAGATTTTTATTTCTGATTTATTTAAATAAAGCCAATGAATAAAAATGTTGCCTAATAATTCGTCTATTGAAATTCGCTTTGATATACTTATTACAATCTTTGTTCATATGTGTATTTTCGCAAGTATCTGGTAACTAATTTATGTAGTTGTAATCTTATCATGTTCACACTTTCTTCAATAACTATGGAATTTTTGCAAAAAAAAAAAACTTTGTAAAGGCTATAAATTTATAAATTAAGAAAAATAAGTAAGGAAAGGCATTCCTTATTCCATTCCATGCACATTCTACTCCACTACAATTCAATTCGGTGAAAATCGTGAACGCCATTTTTATGGGAGCTATATATAAATCTGAACCGGTCTCATCCTCTTTTACCATAGATGTTTCTAGTGTAAATATAAGTTGTTCTGCCGAATTTGAAGATAATCGGTTAAGCTATGTAGTTTTTGCAGCAGTTAGTTAACCTTAAATCGGGAGCGAAATTTGTTGGGAGCTATATCTAAACCTGAACCGATTTGACACATTTTTACCAGAAATGTTTCTACTTGAAATATAAGGCGTTACGCCAAATTTGAAGAAAATCTGTTAAAATTTACGGTTTACGACAAATAGGGAGCGAAATTTGTATGGTGGCTATATCTAAATCTGAACCGATTTGAATTTTCACCACAAATGTTTCTGACTTAGATATAAAGTGTTGTGCAAAATTTTATCAAAATCGCTTTATGTGGCTTCTTGAGCAGGAAAAGTCAAATCAGGAGCAACATTTGTATGGGGGCTATATCTAAATCTGAACCGATTTGCTTCAAATTAAATAGTGTGTCGTGATTACAAGAATAGATGGACGGACGGACAGACAGACGGACATGACTAAATCGATTCAAAAAGTGGTTATATATCGACCGGTATAATAAACGATGGGTCTATATCGCTTTTTTTGGGTGTTACCAACAAATACACAAAGACATTACACCCTGTGGTGTAGGGTATAATAACTGAACAGCTACCAAGTAAACTTTGTTTTACAAACACACGTGTAGTAGTCTTGTTACACTGCATGCGAGGTCTAGCTGAAATGGCAGAAAGTCGATTTACAAATGTCAGATCCCATAGAAATTTCAAGCTGAAATCATTTGATTTTGCGTGCAGTCTGAAAAGGTTATAAGATGTGTTTACACAGCACTGGACGTCAGCGACATCTGTATTAAATTTCAGCAGAGAGATTTGTGAATGTGGTTTAATTATCTTTCTCTTTGTACTCTGTCATGTGTTTCTAGTTGATAGTTCTTTTCACAACCGAGTACCTTTGAAAACAGTCAGTAGTCGGTACAAAGTATTTTCCCAACTCTAAATTCAACTGTTTGTGAGAGTTGTGTGGAGAATCGAAGGACTCAAACAATAAACATATCAAACCGAAACGATGAACAATTCCAGAAAAGACATTGGTCTGAGGATACGACCACCTGAAAGTGAACTTGTATTTCCGGATATAAAAAAACCGCAACCCATTGGATTTTTTAGCATAAACACTGATCGATTGTTCGAACCCAATGATACTCAGATGCAATACTTTAAACCACCAAAAGAGACGTTTCCTCTCGATTTGAATGCTGGGCTTAATAGGGCAATAAAAAAACCGGAATCTGCAAGAAGTGAACTGCTGGATCATTTGTTAAAATTCATCTACGATCATCACCAGAGAATTTTCGTGAATGGTCCACTTCCAGAATTTGTGGCATGGCGTGGTCTATTGCGATTGTTGATGTGCACCCCATATGAGTACAGACAGGATTGGTGTATACATGTGACACGATTTAATAATACAATTTATTTGGTGAAGAGAGAAACCGAACAAGAAGTCTATCAAAGGTCACAGGAGACGCCGCAGCAAAAAGTCAGCTGCGCCTGGGGTTTCAAGTTTGAACAATACTGTCTTTCAAACTCGCCCCTAAGGGACCCCGACCCAAGTGGACCGGTCAATGAGTGCGAAGAATTCTCGTTGGTTTTTCATACTCGTTTAGCAGGAATGAACTTGTTGTATGGGGCTGAAATGGACGGTGTTGTAAGTGATAAGCCAATACAGCTGTAAGTTTACATGCATGTGGGAATGATTTAATAAATTAATATATTTTTCATATTATTTTCAGAAATTACGATAAACCTGTGTTGGATCATTTAAAATTTGTGGAGCTCAAAGTGCGCCAGGGTAACTTGAACGATCGACAACAAATATCATATTTGCGGCATAAGACTCGAAACTGGTGGTGTCAATCGTTTCTGGTGGGTATTGACGATTTGTATGTGGGTATTCGTAATGATAAGGGTCTCGTAAGAAACATAGAACATGTTGAAATGAGATCTCTGCCCAAACAAGGAGCGGTAAGTCATAGAGGCTTGATGTTCCACCATTATTCATTGATTATTGTAATATTATTTCTTTTAGCAAATCCATTGGGCGCCTTGGGTATGTGCAAATTTTCTTCAACAATTTTTGTCCCGTGTAAAGAGCATAACGGCCAATGAAAACTGCCCGGACACGGTATACGAATTTTACTTTAATGCTCGCAAGGGCCAGATAAAGTATGAATGTCTCGCAGGCAAAACAGAACACTCCTTTATACCAGATTGGTATGCAAATTTAATTAGACGTAATTCCAATACCTCAAACATACAATTCTAACAAAAAGAAGCAAATAAACTAGTTTATTTTTATATTCTTATTTTATTATAATTTTATTATGAAACTTGAAGTGAACTTGATCTCTTTTATTTTTATTAAAAGTTGAAGTGTTATAACGAAAATTACTATTTACTACACGTGGAAATATTTGCAGCGTCCGTTTTGTTACGTCCGTATTTCTGCTGTACCTAATTAAAAAAATCTAAGTGATAATTCTCATATTTCATAAATCTACGAACAAGATATATCCTCTGACCTTCATTTACATGTATATACGGAAAAACAAAGTTCTCAAAAAATCGTTGAACTTTGTATATTTCTATAAAAGCTTCAAAAGTACTTCTTTTTTTGTAGCGTCCGTTTCAATGTTAAAATTTTTATAATTTTTTACTAAATACGATATATTTTTAAAATGTAGTACTCTTTAAGTGCTTTAGAACACTAAAAAGGCTAATGGACTTTTCAGTTTCTTTCTTGCTTTTGCCTCTGGGAGATGCCACATACTTATTTGGATATTTTAATAAGGCGGTTTTTCTTATATAACAAAAACGTTAATATTTTTTTTTTTTTTTCTCAAAATAAAAAATTATTTGTTTACATTGTCGCCAACCCAACTACAATATAAATATTTGTATCAACACAAATTTTCAAAAAATTATTTTGTGTTGACTTTTTTGGACTTAGCCTCGATAACCATAAATTTGACTTATACTGGATAATTATCCAGGCTAAGTCCAATATTTTTAATATCAAACATTTTTTTTCAAAAATTGTTTTCATATACACATTTATATTGCTGTTGTCGATAATTTAAAAAAAAAAAATATTTTGAGTGAAATTTTAACTTTTTATTTAGGTTTTTCTTATCGCAACTTAGTTATCCAATCTTAAAGAAAAACAGCCTTAAAATATTTTGAAAATAATAAAAATATGAAATTTTATGCCTGAGAAAAATATTCTAAAGATATCCAAACGATTTTTGATGAGGGAAATCACGTAGAATTCTCCCCGTGTTAAAAAATCATCATTAAGACTGTATAAATAAGCTGCAATAAAAACATAAATAAAAAAATCTTTTTTAAAATCGCTAAAAGCAATATCAATGGGTGTATGAAAACAAATTTTGAAAAAATTATGAATAAAAATAAATAAATTAAAAATGTTGGACTGTGTATTCTGTGTATAATATTTAATTTTAATAAAAATTTAATTTTTTGCTCGAAATAAAAAAATTATTTTTTTACATTGTCGCCGACTACATTATAAATATTTGTATCAAAACAAATTTTCAAAAAAAAAATATTTTATGAATTATCCAGGCTAGGTCCAACATTTTTAATACAAAATAATTCTTTTCACACACATTGATATTGCTGTTGGCGATAATTTTAAAAAATAATTTTTTAATTTTTTATTAGGGTTTTGTACACAAACCTTAAATTTGTTAAGATTACAATAATTTTGAAGACATGTTTTGCAAAGCACGCTCATACAGGGTGATTTTTTAAAAGCTATAGGAAAGCATAAAATTCAGAAAAATGCATGAAATCTTTATTTGAATTTGAAGATTATTTCATGCAAATGTTGACCTTGACTGCGTCTCAAATGGTCCATCCGCATAGTACAATTTTAGCATTTCCACGATTTTGAGTAAAAGAGGCCCAATTGCTTCGAACGTCGCCGTTCGAATCGAATCGATAATTGATGGTCATTATTAACACTGGCCGATACAGCTGCGATATTTTCTTCAGTTCGCACTCTACGTAAGCGTGTTGGTGGTTTAATGTCCAACAATGTAAATTTGGTGCGAAATTTAGTCACAATAGCCCGAATAGCCGCTTCAGTGAGTGGGTCGATTAAACTGACCATAAAATGGAAGCGCGCGATGAACTTTCTTAACAGAGCACGCATTTTGATAATAAAATTCAATAATTTGCAAGCGTTGTTCGTTTGTAAGACGATTCATGGTTAAATTATAGATCAAACTGAAAATGTTTGACAGTGAAACAAAACACGAAACATGCGTCAGCTGTTTAAACTAGTGTTGCAAAAAAGATAATAGCTAAAAAATCACCCTTTAGTTTTAATTGTTGTAATATTTTAAACATATTTTTATATTTGAAAAAATATTTTTAGAAAATTTTCAAGTCTTTCAGAACACATTTTTGTTTTTGATTTTATCACAATATCTAATAAGAAAGTCTGAAAGCGCACTAATGACAAATGAGGAACGTGCTTGGACGATGTGGACAGTTTTGGTGAATCAATCACTCCAAAGTTGAGCACAAACTCCCTTGGCTAACAAAATTTCCCATCCTTCCCAAATTCATTCATTATTATTTTTTCGAGCATATTTCTCAATCTTAAATGCATGAAAATCCGCCCCCTAATAATTATGTACTCGATTGGACTTACTAGCTTAATTTTTGTATGAAATTTACTCGCTTAACAAGAAAGTAGCTTAGTCTCTTAGTCTCTTAGCTACCGAGTAAGATTGTTATCTTTGATTAATTTAAATAAAACCAATGGATAAAAATATTGCCACCTTATCAAGTCTCTTAATTCTAAGCTAGTAAACCCAATCGAACAGGCCTATTATTGTATTTGAAAAGTAATGTAATTTGTTTTTGTATAAAAATATCAAATTTTCAAAAATACAAAACGGAATACATTCGAATGTGAGTTCAGCTAGTGAAAAATTCAGAATTCACATGAAGCCACACATTGTTTTGTGACTATATTAAAACTAAGCTAGATAGTTGTCAAAGATACGACAATCGCTTGAATGTCGAATAATGGGCAACACTGCTGCAATAAAGCGAAATTAGCATTGAGTGGAAACATTTGTTCATAATTGTATAAAAAAATGTGAATGGACCTTTAAATTTATTATCGAAACATACAAACTATCACGAACAAAGACATGATAGTCTGAATGCACCTCACCCATAATCGCCTACAAAAACAATCGTTTTTTTAAGACTAAAATCGATTTTCAAGTACAATCGAAATAGATTTAGCTATCTCTAGTTAAAAGAAGAAGAGAGCAATTGCAGCACTTTTATTTCAGTTCTCTTTCAAAAAATACCCGCGCTCTCTCTCACAAGACTAACAAAATCGTTTTGGTTAGAGGAAAATCGATTTTTAGCTAAAATCGAAATCCGAAATCTCAGTGTTTTTTTTTCTTTCGGTTGGGTAAGAGCGTTTTACGGAGGTTTTAAAAAATAATAATACAGCTTAATTCCACAAAAACCAACTAAACAGGCGTCGCTACATTATTGTTTTGTGTTTCTTCCGCCGCCGAGAGTGTTGTTGTTCAACGGAGAATAAACGGAAACGACGCTGCTCTGTTTCGTTATTTATTATTTTTTTTGTTGGAAATTTTATTTTTTTCTTTGCAAGAAAAAGGAAAAATAAACAAAACGAAAAGCGAAATAAACATACACCGCCGCGCTCAACAAATATTCTGGTAAATAAATAAGTGTATAAACAAAAAGCCTAAGTGAAAAGTGTAATTAATACATGCCGAAAAACGAAAAAAGTAATTCACAAGTCTTGTGTATAAATTGAAAAAGAATACATGGAGACGGACGTCGGTCGGTCGGTCGGTATGGAGTACCACCGTACCGTGAGAGTGTAGTGTGCTCGTCGTTTGTGCGAAAATGCTAATGGATGGCTTTCAATTGAGAGTGTGTCTGTGTGTGTGCGTTTGTGTTTGCCCTGATGGAAGAATAATGAAAATGATGGTGGTTGAGTAGTTCCCATCGATGACGAAGTGGAATTTCGAACAAAAAAAGAGGCAAAGAAAAAATAAAACAAGATAAAATATAAATTGTTAACAGTGTTTTTTGTTTTTCTTCTTCTTCCCAATACTTAAGCCAACAACAAGAGGAAACAAGAGTAGAACGAAATTGTTTAAAACAGCAACAAACAGTGTGTAAAGAACAGTTTTTAGTTCTTCTTGCTCCGTCTCTTTTGTTGTTAGGATATACGGCGAAGGGACAAGTGTAAAAGAATATAAACTGGTCAAGTGCAAAATTATTGGGGCCCATAAAACGAGAAGTAAAGAATAGCAGTGGCTGCGGCGGCGGCTTTTGTTGGATCTGTCAAAGCAAATGTCAAGGATTATTAAAGAAAACTCACCCAACCAACCCATTCATTGTGGTTGAGTTCCTTTGAGAGGCGGGGACGACACATTCTTATTGGAGTCTAATTCACGAAATTCCAAATTCCTTTGATATATGTACTACATTTTTTTTTGGTGTAGCAATGCCGTTGGGTGTGTCTTCGTGGAAATTCTAAGTGAACTCTTGTCAAGAATGATGCATTGCTAGGAGCTACAAAACCCATGGTGGTCACATTTGCTCCGTTTTGTTGGCTCTAATCCAGAACCGATTAAAACACCAAACTTTAATTTCTCACTCTCGCATTTCATGGCGGAGTTGAAATCCGACTTGTTTGTACAGTCAGGGTCAAAAGTGTACATACAAAGGTGCTACTCATTCAAGAGTGGAATAATAGAGAGAACAAAGTCGCCAGATATGCCGTGGAACGTTAATATGTTAACACATTTATATTTTTGGCCGAAAACAAGACACCTTAGAACTCCTCAGTTAGGGTTATCAACCCCGAAATCTCGGGATTTCTAGAAAAAAGATTATATCGGGATTATTTTGCAGAAATCCTGCAAAATGTATAAATGGCAGTCTAGCATGACATGCTATAAAATAAATGTGTGATTTATTTTTAGTATTCCTTAGATTTTAAAAATCGCTTATTTGTTGTTTTCCGGCAATGAATTGTTTTATTAAACATTAAAATTAAAAACGAAAAATTTTTAAAATGTATGTGCATAAAACAACCCGAAAAATTCCGCTATCCCGAAATACCGAATCCCGGCATTTGTAAAATCCCGTCCCGTTTGGCATCCAAGTCCTTTATATTTTGACAAAAAATCAGTTCGAGAAAAACGACAAAGAAATTTAAAATAGTTTCCAAATTATAAATAAATTTTGTGTGTTTTATGCTATGGATTTCGCACGTTTCATTTGGATAAAAAACCAGAAAAAACATATTTCTATATAAAATGGAAGATCATATTTAGTAAAAAGAAGAAAACAATTCAAATGCTTGGCCCTAAAATGTTAACATCTAAAGTGGGAAAGTGGATGCGACAAAAAAGAAAATATTTTTTTTTCATTAAAACTGTGTGAAATGGACTTTTGCGCCACTGTGCCCGAACTTTAACAATTATTTTTTTTTTTTCAAAATACACTAAAGGATTTTGTATACACTCCACGAGAGTTTTAATTCTTTGTGCATTTGTTTGTAACACCCAAAAGGAGACGAGTTAGACCCATCGTTTATTATACAGATCGGCTTAGAATCACTTTCTGAGTCGATTTAGCAATATCCGTCTGTCCATCTATTGTTGTAATCAATTACAGGTCGCAATTATAGTCCGATCTTTACAAAAATTGGCACAACTAAGTTTTGTGGATCAAGGACGAACTTTATTTAATTTGAGGCAAATCGGTTCAGATTTAACTATAGCCCCATACAAATGACGATCTAGAAACCATATATTGTACTCTATTTTCTTTAAATTTGGCACAACATTTTATATCCTAACTAGAAATACCCATGCAGAAATTGCGTAAAATCGGTTCAGATTTAGATATAGCCCCCATACAAATGACGCTCCCGATTTGAATTTTTCCGCTTTGAAAGCCACATATTGTACTCGATTTTCTTTAAATTTGGCACAACATTTTATAATCTAACTAGAACTAACCTATGCAGAAATTGGGTAAGATCGGTTCAGATTTAGATATAGGCCACATCTAAATGTCGCTCCCGATTTGACTTTTTCCGCTTTAAAAGTCACATATTGTACTCGATTTTCTTTAAAATTGGCACAACATCTGATAGTCCAACTATACAAAACTATGGTGAAAGTGGGTAAGATCGGTTCAGACTTAAATATAGCCCAAATACAAATGTTGCTCCCAAAAGTTTAACCGATTTTGGCCAAACTATACATTTTATATTTCACCTATTTCGTTTCAGGTTTCTATATATCCACATACAAATGTCCTTTCCGATTTAACATTTTTTGTCAAACACATACATGTACGGGATACAAAAAACCTTCCCGTTTTCACTTTTTCACCGAATTGAATTGTATTCGGATAGAACGTGGAGTGTATCATAGAGTCGGTCCCGCCCGACTTTAGCCTTTCCTTACTTGTTTATTAATTTCAATTATTTCGTCCTCTGGAGAACACATCCAAATAAAAGAGCATACGGTCAAATCAAAATGATCCAATACAGATGAAAACCCACATTAAAAGTGGATCATGGATCCATAGGGATCTGGTGATCCTTAATAAAAAAATTCCAAATTCATTCAGCCAATATTGAGCTTTTCGTACATTCCTGTACAAATGTGTTAAAATAGTGCTAGTGCTGAAGAGTTTCTCTTTGATCACGCTGATGAACCTAGTTTGAAAAGCGACGATACATAAAATCAACACAAAAAATATGCATAATTAAAGAAATACTTGAATAAAAATTTTCGCAGTAGGTACCTCTACAAATTTGGGTATAAGATTTTTTCAAATCTATTTTTGATAACACGAAAAAAATCATAAAAAATAGGAAAAAAATCGGAAAAGTGTTTTGTATTATTTTTTAGTAGATCAATCTCGAACGTAAAAAAAATTCATATGTAAAAAGCCTATAAATAACCCAACAAGCTAAGTAATACGAAAACGATTCGAAATCGTATCGCCTAGAGGAAAAATAATATTGCGGCAACTATCATATTCGTATTGCGGAAGTTACCTCCATTGGAGAAGTTTGTGCGGCCAGGGCAATACGAAAGCAATACATCCGGATGAAAAATCGGCGATATTGCAAGAAGAAATCTTGATTATATCGCCATAATATCATCTGGAAGATAAAAAGGGGATATCGTCAGATATCCACCTAGAAGACAAAAATTCAATTTTACATATTTTTCGTATTTTCATCAAAATTTATTATTAAATGAAGTGGTGAACAAAGAAATACAATAACATCATAAATGATAAGTAAACAGAAAACAAATAAGAATTACAAATGAAATAGATCGTAGAAATCGTAGGAAAAGAAAACAAATACTAAGCATATATTACCACTGTTTTCTCCTTATTTTCTTTATTAATTCGGTATTTCGCACTTAAAAATGTTTCTGGTTAATAAAGTTGACATTTTTGCAATTGGATTTGGGAGAGAACCAGAGCTTACATCTGAAAATAAGACGCACATAATAATTGCAGAAATGAAATTATAATTTGTAATCGATGGCTTCTCCTTGAGTCCCATCAAAATAAATGTGGTTACCAAGCTGTCGATGAAAAACTTTTTGAGAGCGTGGTTAATAAAATTTGCATGCCACCCCTCCAATTCGTTTCGAAAACATTCTCTCTGTGAAATGTACAAAATTTTTAAAGTCTGATAAAATGTTATACCCAAAAGAATTATCAACTCACCAGTTTGATTTTCATTTAGAACTTCAACTCGCAGCTTCTCTTTTACTTATAACGTGTTAGTTCATCATTTTGCAATGTACCAATAAAATATGAAACGAAACACGAAAAAGTCATTATTCTTTATTTTATTTATTTCCTAAACATTTATACGAAATATGACAACAAACAATTTTTGTCAATATCGCCAATATTTCTTCAAAACGATACAAGGGTGATATGACAAAAATTGTTTTGCTGAATTTCTTCAAAATGATAAATGAAGGATATTGCAGCAATATCTTCTTGGTGATATATCATCCAAATGTTTATAGGGAACTGCACAAGGTATGATACTCTTTGCAGACACAAAAACATGATTTTTTTAATTATTGTTTAAATAGCGCGACAAATTAATTTTATACCAAATTTTCGAAGACTATTCCTAAAACAATCTATTTGAATGTGAAATTAATATTAATTGAACATATACAGTGGTGGTCATACAATTAGAAACGAAACACTATGATTTGTAAAGAGTGATTTTTTTGAGGTTAGGATTTTCATGCATTAGTATTTGACAGATCACGTGGGATTTCAGACATGGTGTCAAAGAGAAAGATGCTCAGTATGCTTTGACATTTCATCATGAATCGTCTTACAAACGAACAACGCTTGCAAATTATTGAATTTTATTATCAAAATGCGTGCTCTGTTAAGAAAGTTCATTGCGCGCTTCCATTTTATGGTCAGTTTAATCGACCCACTGAAGCGGCTATTCGGGCTATTGTGACTAAATTTCGCACCAAATTTACATTGTTGGACATTAAACCACCAACACGCTTACGTAGAGTGCGAACTGAAGAAAATATCGCAGCTGTATCGGCCAGTGTTAATGATGACCACCAATTTTCGATTCGTCGCCGTTCGCACCAATTGGGTCTCTGTTACTCAAAAACGTGGAAATGCCAAAATTGGACTAAGCGGATGGACCACCTAAGACGCAGCCGCGGTCAACATTTAAATGAAATTATCTTCAAAAAGTAAATGTCATGGACCAATCTAACGTTTCAAATAAAGAACCGATGAGATTTTGCAAATTTTATGCGTTTTTTTTTTAAAAAAAGTTATCAAGCTCTTAAAAAATCACCCTTTATTTGTCCAAACCAATTTTGCTGAAAAAAACTGGAAAATACAATACGCAATTAGAAACAATCACAAAAACCATTCTATTCAAATTTCTAGTTGAAAATATAATACAACAAAATGAAAGAAGACTCAAGAAGACTAGTTCGTCGCATGCCCTATATATTTTATTACATCGGATTTTATTACATCGGATGGCAAACTGTATACCGAAGTTAGACATCGTCAAGGTGGTATCTACTCCAAACTTCCTTTGTATTCATTGCTCTTCATTGTTTCTTGTAGTTTTCGTTCTTAAACCTAGTTACAATAATTGTCATGCGGACGGGAAAATCGCATTCATGTTTTATTCATTTTTTTTATTCTTTGAAGATAACGTTTTTCTTAAAAATTTGCCTCATGGAGGGCGATGCTGCAAGTGCTCTCTTATGACAAAATATTTATTACAACAATAATCAACATCAATAATATTAAATAGTAGGTAATATATAATATAGTAGGTATAATAATATTAAATTAAGGTTGTAAATTAGAAAAAAACTAAGAATATTCCAAATCTTTGAAAAAAGTTTTACTTAAAAAGTCCGATGAAATTCGCACTGCTGCGCGTTTTTGTAAAGAATGAAAAAATTACTTCTATTTTTGTCGCGTCACGTCACAGTTTCTTGTAGCTAATACTTTAGGACAATGCAGTTCAATTATTTTCCTTTTTCAGTAAATATTAGGGTTTGCATTTTCTCAATCTTTTTATTTTCCCGGACGAGAAATCGTCAACATATTGTTTGCTATAAAAAACTTATTTTTCCAAATAAAACATACGAACTTTAATAGAGTAATTATTATATTTCACATAAGAAAGATATTGAAATCCTCAGTTGTAAAGGATTTGTAAAAAAAACCCTTCAATGGAAACACAGACTAAAATTTGAGATAACTCCACCATTCCTTTCACATATCATACATTCAATCGCCCTACTTCATAAATTCTTTTCTTCTATACTACTTACGGGAGTCACAATGGACCGAATTTAGTTGTCTTCGAGTGAACTCGTCCGTTGTGCCTAGATTGATCAAACCCGAAAACTGGGCCAACTTGTTTTTTGAACTGAAACCGACCGTCGGGTTTTTTTACCGACGGTTTTTAGAAAACCGGATAAATCGGGTTTTTTAAGTCGGCCTCGACCGGTTTTCCATTATTGTAAATATCCTTTTTTTGTGTGACTTAATAATTTCGCACTATAAATATTATCGCACGCTTCACGGTGACACTTTCCAGAAAAAACTTACTCCAGTGATTAGCCGAAGTCAAAAATCACGTTCGCCCTCGATTTTAGGGTGCTGCGTAATAAAAATCCGTTCCGTGTGACGTATGTATGTCTAAATTTATTTCGGCTATATGAAATCGAAATAACTTACAAGTTTGAAAATTGATGGCATTGACCCATGGCCGCCCCATCAAAAATTAATGATTAATTTTTAAAAATATCGGTCATCGATTCGCGAAACTTATAGACGCATTCGTCTATTCTATTTCTAATTTTATTCGAGAATGAGAGCGCGATACACTCTCGAGAGATGTAAAGGGTGATTTTTTAGCTATTATCTTTTTGGCAACACTGGTTTAAACAGCTGACGCACGTTTCGTGTTTTGTTTCACTGTCAAACATCTTCAGTTTGATCTATAATTTAACCATGAATCGTCTTGCAAACGAACAACGCTTGCAAATTATTGAATTTTATTATCAAAATGCGTGCTCTGTTAAGAAAGTTCAAGAAAGACGAAGATCCACTTTTTTACCGAAAAATTGTGTTCAGCGACGAAGCTCATTTTTGGCTCAATTGGTACGTAAATAGGCAAAATTGTCGATTTTGGAGTGAGTATCAGCCAGAAGCATTGCAATGCATCCAGAAAAAGTCACAGTTTGGTGCGGTTTCTGGGCTGGTGGCAGCATTGGACCGTACTTCTTCAAAGATAATGCGAATCGTAACGTAACTGTGAATGGTGAGCGCCACCGTGAGATGATATCCTTTTTTTTGCCCAAGAGCTTGACTTGAATGACATGTGGTTTCAACAAGACGGTGCCACATGCCACACAGCACGCGCAACAATGGACTTATTGAGAGGCGAGTTCGGTGAACATTTTATTTCACGTTCGGGCCCGGTCAATTGGCCGCCTAGATCGTGCGATTCAACGCCCTTAGACTATTTTTTGTGGGGCTATGTTAAAGCTCATGTCTATACAGACAAGCCCGATTCAATTGACGCATTGGAAGACAACATTGAAGCATTTATTCGTGAGATACCGGCCGAAATGTTGGAAAGAGTATACCAAAATTGGACTAAGCGGATGGACCATTTGAGGCGCAGTCAAGGTCAACATTTGCATGAAATAATCTTCAAACATTAAATTATATGGACCGTACTATCGATTCAAATAAAGATTTCATGCATTTTTCAGAATTTTATGTGTTTTTTTTTTTTGAAAAACTTTCCTATAGCTTTTAAAAAATCACCCTTTATTATTAATTGTTAATAAATCTTAATTTATCAGTTTTCTTTCCTTTAGCTTCTAACAATTTTATAGTGAAAACGTGTGAAAAATGTGCAAGAAGAAGGTAAAACTTCACGGGATATGCGAAACAATAAATATGAAAATTTACGGAATTTTCCAGCGGGAAATCCAGGATTCAAACCCTAGTAATTATAGATCTTCTTAAGTTCTACAGAAATAAAGGTTGATTTTTTAGCTATTATCTTTTTGGCAACACTGGTTTAAACAGCTGACGCACGTTTCGTGTTTGGTTTCACTGTCAAACATCTTCAGTTTGGTCTATAATTTAACCATGAATCGTCTTACAAACGAACAACGCTTGCAAATTATTGAATTTTATTATCAAAATGCGTATTCTGTTAAGAAAGTTCATCACGCGCTTCCATTTTATGGTCTGTTTAATCGACCCACTGAAGCGGCTATTCGGGCTATTGTGACTAAATTTCGCACCAAATTTACATTGTTGGACATTAAACCACCAACACGCTTACGTAGAGTGCGAACTGAAAAAATATCGCAGTTGTATCGGCCAGTGCTAATGATGACCATCAATTATCTATTGGTCGCCATTCGCAGCAATTGGGCCTCTATTACTCAAAAACGCCAAATTTGGCGATGCCAAAATTGGACTATGCGGGTGGACCGTTTGAGGCGCAGTCAAGATCAACGTTTGCATAAAATCTCGATTCAAAAAAAGATTTCATGCATTTTTCTGAATTTTATGTGTTTTTTTTTGAAAAACTTTTCTATAACTGTTAAAAAATTACCCTTATAAATAAATAAAATAGCATTACCTTCATAAGCATTTCAACAATTTTCCACATTGCCTCAAAATTTAATAAAATACAATTTATGTTTCTTTAGTATGTTTGAACAAGTATTAATGACATGAAATTAATTAATTGACATGAAATAAACCACCCCATTCAAAATGTTGTCTTCTCATAATTATTACATGCATTTTTTAGAAACAAATCGATAATAGAAACGTTTTTAAATTGCATGTAGACGTGTATGTGTCTATGATTTGATCATGTAAAATAAAAATAAGTAAAAAGGCGTTTAGTACGTCCAGGCCGAATATTATATACTTTCCACCATGGTGTTATATTAGGGAACTAATTTTACTCATTTTCCGTTTTGAAGCTAAAAGTACGAATTCGCACTTCTTATTTTCCCCGTCTACTTAAGCAGACGAGTGCAAATACAGAATATCATGATTGGTGCCAAATTTAATCCCACTTAGATCCTGAAAGTACCAATGTCGAAAGATTTCTCTTTTTTCGCATCTACGCAGTCAACAAAAGTAAAAATTTCGAAAATTTTCGTTTTCTATCGCAGTATACACCGATTGTCATGATCTCAACTTTAGCAGTTTGTTTGGTACCATTTTTATCCCCCTTCTCCAATTGTATCCCTTAAAAGTAAGAATTTTTCAAAGCGCCTCTATTCCAAATTTTATGTCTCTAGCTGATGATGATACGGCAATCATTGCTACGATTTTTATCCCTTTTTGTCCTAAAAGTACGAACTTCGAAAATTACCTCTATTTTACGTGTATACGCAATTAGAGGGATATATATCAAATTTCATGATTTTAGTCGTTAGCGGTACCATTTTTATCCCTTTGTGTCCCATTTGGAGAAGAGATCGGCCTTCAGTTCAGCCTTCATGAAGCTCATCTCGGTGGCTATGTCAATTGCCGCATATTAGGTTCAGAGAATCCACACGTGACTATTGAGAAGCCAATGTATCCACAACGAGTAACTGTTTGGTGTGGATTTTGGGCTGTACTATCGATTCAAATAAAGATTTCATGCATTTTTCTGAATTTTATGGATTTTTTGAAAAACTTTCCTATAGCTGTTTAAAAATCACCCTTATAAATATATAAAATAGCATTACCTTCATAAGCGTTTCAACAATTTTTCACATTGCCTCAAAATTTAATAAAATAAAATTTCTGTTTCAACAAGTATTAATGATATTAACATTGACATGAAATAAACCACCCCAGGGCATTCAAAAACTTGTCTTCTTTTCATTTGTTTTGTGTTGGAAATTTTTTGTTAAGCCTTTAATAAATTAATCTACATAATAAAAATACCATAACATGTTTGATTCCTGGAAGATTGTTGTAACCATTATCATGTTACCCCTTTGTATGTATAATTTTGCCCTTTAGTGTACGTTCGTACACCTTGTGCGCCTTCTCATACACAATAAACTAAACAACAACAATAGCACAGCACAGCGTACATATTCTACTACTCTGGTACTAGACAATAGAACATTACCCGAGCGCGCACACCAACAACCCAACAACACATCGGCGGCCAAACGAACCAACCAACATTCAACATTCGAACAACATGCCGAGAGGGAAAAACATCGACATCAGCAGCAACACTGTTTCAAAAAACGAACGAACGAACGTTGTGATGAGTGTGTGCGTGTGTACGCGCGCGCTTGTTGTTGCTTATTTTTTTGTTGTTACTGGCTTTGTCGTTGTAGTGGTTGGTATACTCTGGCTGGTAAATGTTCCTTTTGTTGTCGTTGTTGTTGTTGTTTCAGTGATGGGGACGATGACGACGTCATACCTTCACGTACAAATTCCGCCGCAGTTAATGTGTGTTTTGTTGTTCTCTCGCTCTTGCTCTCCCTGTTCCTTTAATACATTTATTATTCTTCTAAATTCCTTTTCGTTTTCATTTTTATCAGAGGTTTTTGCTTTGATCTTGGTTACGTCTTTTGTTAGCCCAGTTGGAGTTAGCTGCTGCTGCTCGTTGTTGTTCTGACAGTTTTACTCTCTTTGTGTGCTGCTGGTGGTGGTGGTGTTGTGTCATTGAGATGCCGTTGTTGTTGTTATTACTTTTTTTGTGGCCCACCATACACCATACACCACACATACATACATACATCTACTGCTGCTAAGCTTACGTTATTCCATTTAACTGGTCTTTTTTCATCTTTTTTTTTTGGTTGTTGGTTTATTCCAATTCTTACGTCTATTTCTATGTACGCACATTTGTGCGTGCGTGTGTGTTTGACAGTATGTTTGCGTTTTGTTTGACTTGCTCTTAATATTATGCGTGCGTGTGTGTATTTGTTTACCTTTATTTGCCTCTCCTCTTCTGGCTAAGCAACAATTACCACTGCCCTCGCCTCGCTGTTCGTGTCGACCAGCATCAGCATCAATTTTTTGGTTCATCATCGCCGTTGTTGTATCATCAACATCGGTGCGGCGTTGGGGAAGAAACATGTTTTGAAAATAGTCAAAAAGTACATACCGACAAATTTAAAGCGGGCGAGAAGCGTTAAGATTAACCTAACCGCGCACATCATTAATTTTAGATTGATATAAATAAATCAAATTGTGTGGCTGAATTGTGGCCCATTCGTTCATCATCAGCATCATCAGCATCGTTGGTTGGGCGGCGGCCTCTTCTTTCGTTATGGTGGTTTGCGTGGTGGTGGCAGGCCGCAAGTTAAAAACTGGTGTAGAAGTGAGGGGAGGAGGCCAACAAATCTGAATTTGATTCATCGTAGCATTCGAAAGGGTTTTTTTAGTTTTCCAAATTTTGTGAAACTCTGCAGATATGTTGTCGCCATTCCAATAAGACTCACTCCAAATGGAGTTTCCGAATGAGTCCTAATTGTGGTGAAAAATCAAACATTGATGGTGGGGCATCCAACCGATTTAATTTTATTCGATTAATCGAATAATAAAATATTATGATTTTCGAATAACGAATAATTCGAATAAAATAATCGATATTATATTTTTTCCCTAAAACTATGTATGTGAAAATAAATTCGAATACATTGCAATAACAGTGCTCTGTTAACAGCGCGTTATAACGATCAGAGAAGTCGGTTCCGATTGGGATCCGATGGCTTATTGGGTAGCGGTACCATTTTTATTGCCATTTGTCCCATTTGGAAAAGAGATCGGCCTTCAGTTCAGCCTTCATGAAGCTCAATGCATCCACAAGGAGTCACTGTTTGGTGTGGATTTACTGATACTGAAACTGAAAAATTGGGTTGATCGGATGATGTACTTACTGCCCAGCCAGTCGAGGTAGTCATATGAATGATATTGTGTTCCGTTATTAAATGACAAAGTTAAACCTTTCCAATAAAACCAGAAATTTGAAATTGAGATAATCAGTACGTTTTGTATAGCCGATTCTAATTTAAATGGCCGAGAGGCTATATCTCTGGTGTTTCAATCCGCACATTTTTCTTTTACAAAACCGACCTGAGTTAATAATAATAATCCGCAAGTTTATCATTTACAGCATATCATCATTAGAATACAAAACAATATTTTTGGCACACATTTCGTAACATGATGCATTTCTAAATATTTTGTATGGGGATTATTTTATCACTATACAAAATATATAAATAATGAAAAATACTTATCTTCTAACTTTAAGTGTGAATGGAAATAAAAAATAAATAATTTTATTTTTGGCACAAAATAACAAAAAATGTCCTTTTTTGTAAGCTACACTAGCTTAAATCGACTATAATGTATGAAATTTAAGCTTTCCGCCAGACTTGTCGTTTTACTCCACAACTATTTATTACCAAGTAATTTATTTGTACAATTTTCCATGATATTTATGTAATTTCCATTTTCTTTTTTCTCTTTCTTCCAGTTACTTTGTTAAGTTTGCTGTGTTTTTCTGTAAATATATCAACAACAACAACAACAACAAGAAAAAATAAAAAATTGGGGAAAAGTGCTAAAAAATAAATAGAAAAAAAGAAAGAAATCAATTTGCTCCCCATTCCGCCCCGACAAAATAAAGGCTCTGAAAGAGCTTTTTACGAGTATAAGTAAAAGTAATACGATAAACCACAATTCATCTAAAAGATCATCGATAATCGAAATCGATATTGCCACAGCAGCAGATATCGCGTCGGCATCTTATCATATGCTGCGGCATTTATGTTGGAGTGAGTGTCACACCGTGCTGCGACTCTTCACGTTGTCATTGCAGTGTTCGCGCGTTTAAAAGTCGTCAATACGAATCGAGTCAAAGTGATCGATCGATCGATTCATCCGTAAAGCAAAATATCGTTTTGTTTTTCTTTTCTTTCATTATTATCGCGGTCGTCGTTGTTTCGTTTTGTCGTTGTCGTCGTAGTTGTAGTTAGAGTCGCGTCGTAATCGTCGCAGCCGCTGTCGCCGTTAATCATTAATCGCCCATCGCCGCCAACATGTTCAAGTGCATTCCAATATTCAAAGGCTGCAATCGGCAGGTGGAGTTTGTGGACAAACGCCACTGTTCACTGCCGACTGTACCCGAAGAGATTCTACGTTATTCGCGTACATTGGAGGAATTGTTCTTAGATGCGAATCACATACGTGATTTACCGAAGGTAAGTCCATACTACTTTTTTATGTGTTTATTGATTTATAGATATTTATTATCATTATTAAAATTAGATACAAATTTTACCCAAACATAAAATACTTAGGTTTAAATCAGGAATATGATAAACGAGGCTTCAGGATCTGACTATACGTTTGGAGGGAGGACCTCAAAATAAGAAAAAAACCGTTGCTATGTTATCGATAACATACCAATAACTCAGTTATCGCGTTATCGGACGTTAATGTTTGGAAACATTTTCTGTGAAATGAGGTCAAAATGGAAAACATGAAAAAATAAATTTTTCGATAACTATCAAAAAACATCGAAATTGAAAATTAAAATTCAATCAAAATCGTTTTAGCTCATTTAAATGAAAAAAAACGTAATATTCGGTTAACATTTTTGATAATTTTCGAGTTATCTGAAACAAATATATCGCAAAAACTTAACATTTTTAGAGATAGAGAGCTTTTTTCGCTTTTTTTCCTCTCAAAATAAATTATTAACCTCAAAAAGGCGCCACGGCGAAAAATTACTTAAAAATTCACTCGATTTTTTTAAAATCGAATTTTCACAATCGATAACTATGGATGTTATCGAATACCAAAACAGTTATCGATAACTAAAAACGTTATCGAAAAATGTCTTCTAATTTTGGATTCTGAACCCAATTTCGTGTTATCTAACCAAAAATATAGAAAAAACTGAAAAATTTTAGAGGAAATTTAGATTTTTCCACTATATTTTTTTTAAGGAATTTATAAACGCGATTTTTAAATCGAATTTCCACAAACGATAACTATGGATGTTATCAATTACCAAGGAAGCTATCGATAACTAAAAACGTTATTAATTTTTTTCGATTTGTTCCACAATATGGATAGCTAAATACGTTATCCAAATTTTTCGTTTGTTAATTTTAATTGTAATTATCGATTATGAAACAATTTTATAATTTTCGAGTTATATAAATCAAAATATCTAAACAACTGAAAATTTTTAGAGGAAATTTAGCCTTTTTTGCATTATTTTTTCCAAATAATGTAGAAACCTCAAAAGAGCGCCACAAGCGAAAAAATATTTAAAAAACCGCCCGAAATTTTTAAATAAATTTTTTATTTCTCTTAAAAAAAAATACGGACAGTTTTTTTTATCGAATTTCCACAATCGATAAATATGGAAGGTGTCGATAATAAAAAGCGTTATCGATTTTTCTTGATTTTTGTCCACAATCGACTATTAATGTTATCGATTATCAAGGCAGTTATCGACAACTAAAAACTGTATCGATTTTTTTGGTCTGTTTCTTAAAATTTTCGATTCTGAACCCATTATACCAAAAAATCGATTTCTTTACTTTAACGCCCGATATCTCGATAACTAAGCGAGATATCGATAATGAAGGGTCATGTAAAACATTTTCTAACATATTTTTGCGTTATAAAATCGAAAATGGTGTTACAAACATTTACTGTAATTTTTTAATAAAATTTCAATTTCTCATTTTGGAAATAAAAGTCCGATAACACCCGGTTAAATTGAAAGTACTCATGATGGCTACAAATAAAGCGAATTACACTTTCATATACAATAAGTGGTTTAGGAACCGACTTCAAAAATTTGGAAAAAAATATTTTTTTTTAGTTTTTTCGTTTGCATTTTTTTGGTCTGTAATCAATATTTGATTTGAACTGGGATATTGTCCTGGCTCAAGACCATTTTGCTTCTATATTTAATAGAATGCAAATTTATTTACAAATGGCATGGTGACATTTATTACTTGGCTGCAGACTACCACGATCATGATTTCGACCATGTCAAAAGTCTTTTCAAGTGGCTTCGCAGCGACTTTTCAACATCAAACCCGGCCTCTATAAGGAGATGATTCTCACAAACGAACGAGAATCACAACTCACTTGCCGAATTTGCGTTTAAAAAATCGCACCAAGTAATAAAGCACACATGCCATCTTACAAGCATCTCATTGAGTTGCATATGTAAGTATGTGTATATGCAGGTATAGTTACCCAGCAATACTTCTGCCGTGCCAACGCTCATTTGTTTTAGTTTTTTCGTTTGCATTTTTTTGGTCTGTAATCAATATTTGATTTGAACTGGGATATTGTCCTGGCTCAAGACCATTTTGCTTCTATATTTAATAGAATGCAAATTTATTTACAAATGACATGGTGACATTTATTACTTGGCTGCAGACTACCACGATCATGATTTCGACCATGTCAAAAGTCTTTTCAAGTGGCT
This sequence comes from Polietes domitor, assembly GCA_947397865.1. Taxonomy (NCBI): domain Eukaryota; kingdom Metazoa; phylum Arthropoda; class Insecta; order Diptera; family Muscidae; genus Polietes; species Polietes domitor. The sequence goes on along the minus strand of OX377618.1, from coordinate 190,810,945 downwards.
TCGCAGCGACTTTTCAACATCAAAAGATGGCATGTGTGCTTTATTACTTGGTGCGATTTTTTAAACGCAAATTCGGCAAGTGAGTTGTGATTCTCGTTCGTTTGTGAGAATCATCTCCTTATAGAGGCCGGGTTTGATGTTGAAAAGTCGCTGCGAAGCCACTTGAAAAGACTTTTGACATGGTCGAAATCATGATCGTGGTAGTCTGCAGCCAAGTAATAAATGTCACCATGCCATTTGTAAATAAATTTGCATTCTATTAAATATAGAAGCAAAATGGTCTTGAGCCAGGACAATATCCCAGTTCAAATCAAAAAAAAATATTTTAAAAAGATCTATCTTTGTTGGCACAAAAAATGTAAAAAATAGAAAAAAAAGTCTTATTTTTACATAGCTATCATTCTAATGCAAAAAAAAATGTTAATATGAAAAAAAAAATTGGATAAGTGTAGAAGTTATGAAACTCTTTGTATTTTATTTTGGTTTGCAATATTTTATTTACTTCTACAGTTATCCATAGATTTTTTACATATAAACATTGTTTTTTGCGTTAGTATTTTAGTTATTAAAAAATAAAAGGAAATACATTTTTTGTTTTCTATTTTCTAAATTTTTTTTCGAGCCAGCAAAAATAGATTTTTTTTGAAAAAATCATTTTTTTCTGTCCCTAAACCACTATTTCTATGGGAAAGTGCAATTTGCAACATATAGACGTCATAATTACTTTTAATTGGATATATCAGCGGGTACGATCGCAAAAATATATCTAGAATGGGAGTATAAATATTAAAGGTGCTACGACAAAAATTTTAATTTTAGTAAAAAATAAAAAAAATATCCCAAAAAATTGGTGTTGATTTTATGAACCAGCCTGCCGCAAGCTTTAATAAATAATGATTTAGCAAGCAATCAGGGTGCATATAATATTTTCGAATAATCGAATTGCAAAAATGTAGAGGAAGGAGATTCTGTAACGGAATATGTCCGAGATTCGAGTTACATTTTAAAAAACATTTAAAAATACCATCTGATCTTTAAATTTGCACATAAAGGAAATGGTATTGAACATTATGATTCGAGGATAATGTCGTTTAATTGAACTCCGCGGCTTCATTGACAATACTCAAACGCAATTTTGCATCAGTCCCTCCCATAGAGCAGGCAGGATCTTAACAATGACTTGAATGATGTTCTTTTCCAATTGATCAATCGTTGTTGATATGCTGTGATCTCCGCTTCAACTAGCCTCGGCTAAATCAAATCAAATCAAATCTGTTTCATCTTTTTTGTAACCTCAATATGTTTCCGCATTTTACGATTTGGCTTCTGCCAAATAAAATGCTGCGATTAATGATTGAATGAACGAACCGGAAAAAAGTGGAACGGAACCAATGTTTGACACATTCTCCAAGCGAATCGCAAACAATATTATTTGCATTCAATATGAATTACGATCCATTCATAGACACAAAGAGAAAGGCCAATGAAAATGATAAACTGTCAGTCAGTCACACCGACAGAGTCTCTTCCGTTCGTCATGCATTTATGGATTTTAAAGTGATTCTTCATCCGAGGCACAAAGTCAAATAAAAGCGCCTCTTGTGGTTCAAAATCTATTAAATTGTCGGCATTTTGAAAGTGAAAATCGAAAACAAAAATTAATTACGAAATTAACAAATGAAGCGCCGACAACGACAAATTGCCTGTTTGGCAAGACGCTCAGCCACAGCCACAGAAAACGTTTTCAAGTGTCGTGTTTTACATTATCACAGGAACCAGCCAGACACAGAGAGATAGAGAGACTGATCTAAGTGGCAGTAAGCGGGAGGGGGATCGGATTGCATTCTTGTTTTGCTGCTGGCATTGTAATTACACTGAAGTTAATTTTTTTAATTAAGTATTTCCTCTGCCATTTAACTCTTTACAAACATAGAAGAGTTGAACTGAAGTGGAGTAAGAGGAAGAGCAGCTGTGTGGCTGCAACAAATAGCAAAACCAAGAAGATTTTTCTGCTTTACGCACAAAGTAGTCTTGGGGAAGAAAAGATGCATGTGACATGCATCCCGAAGTTTTCTGTTAATTTACTTAAGAGAGGCATTTCCTCGGGCCAACCACTCGAAATGCTATCGCACTGTGGTTGCACAGGCAAACGTATTGTGTAAAAAACTCAGAAATGTTGTAAATTCACTGAAATGGAGTAGACTGGATTTTTCAGCTATTTTTAGAGCACGTTTACAGCATTTTTTGGCTTTTTGAGAAAGCAGTGTCTCTTCGTTAGGATGTCAGCTATATTTGTATATAGATTTAGCGCTATTTAAACAAAAATTAAAAAATTAGGATTTAAAAACATATTTTACGTCTACGAAGAGTATCTGAACTTCTACATTTCTTCATAGATTTTTTACGTATAAACTTTGTTTTTTTGCGCTAGAATGTTAGTTGTTAAAAAATAAAACATAATATTTGTTTCCGCCTCTTTCTTTTTTTTGTGCTTTTTTACTTGGTGCGATTTTTTAAACACAAATTCGGCAAGTGAGTTGTGCTTCTCGTTCGTTTGTGAGAATCATCTTCTTATAGAGGCCAGGTTTGATGTTGAAAAGTCGCTGCGAAGCCACTTGAAAAGGCTTTTGACATGGTCGAAATCGTGATCGTGGTAGTCTGCAGCCAAGTAATACATGTCACCATGCCATTTGTAAATAAATTTGCATTCTATTCAATATAAATACAAAATGGTCTTCAATATCCCAGTTCAAATAAAAAAAAAAAAATAATATTTTTTTTTTCAAATTTTTTATGTCTGTTGAAGTCGTTAATGGGTTAATTTCCCTTTCTTATAATTTTTCTCTTTTTAAAAAATTCACTATTAATACCAGAAGTTTTCATTTTGGTGCCACAGTGCGTGCTACGTTACTGGCTCCGTGACGAGAGAGAGACAAAGTAAATAATCCTTTTTGGGTGGCGGACAGAAAAGGGATAATTGCTGCTGCCTCCGCCGCTGCTTGCATAGTCAACTTCTAAGACTTCCGTAAAAGCAGAACAACTGGCGCAACTGCAACCCCTTAAGTTGAGGCAAGCAACGTTCTTAGACATTTAAAACGCTTCTTTTTTCGTGTCACCGAATGGAGAGCTGCATTATGGTCGAAGAAAATAATTTAAGCAGAAAGAGAACAGCCAGAATAGATGCGTACATATATGTTTTGTGAATATATGAATACATAATTATATCAAGTCTACAATGTTTCAATGTTTGCAAGAGGGGAGAGGACAATGACCTCATGCATCTTTCCGACTGTCTGGACTGGACGGCTGCAGTAATTTAATTAAAATTTTAAAAGGAAAAGTTAATTCACTCCTTTTCATATTTGATACAAATAACACGGTGGAACGAAAATTCATTTTTTGAATCCTAATATGAATAGCACCGTGCGACAGTATTTTTTGGACCTAAACAATACCCCATATACACCTGAAACTAAAGACAATATGTAGAAAAACTGTGTACACAATTTGATATTTTCTCCTTTTTTACAGGACTTTTAATTTCCATAGCATATATTTGTTTTAATAATTTATTTTCATATTTTCGAGAGCCATACACTAACGATATGGGTATCAAATTAAAGAGAAGAATTTCTGTAAAAAATACTAAAAATGTCATGTCATGTCAAAAATGTCTGTATTAGTTTAACATTTACAAACATTTCAAGTTTTCCCCCTTAAATAGTAAAAGATGAATAAACAAAATAAATAAGAGAGACAATTCAAATTGTTGCCAATACTACACTAACGTATATAATATATATAAAGTATTTTTAATATATATTTTTCTCTTTCATTTGATACCCATGTCGCTTTTGTACGACTCATTAAAGTGCGAAAATAAATTATTTAAACATAAATATCCTTTGGAAATTAAAAGTCCTGTAAAATGAAGAAAGGATCACCAAATCAAAAATTGAGTACACAGTTTTCCAACATACGATCTCTAGTTTCACATGTATATTGTCTTGCTCAGGTCCAATAAAATAAGTGTAAAATTGTCACACGGTGTAATATATCGAACATGACAACATAGTCCGATGAAAAAGGTGAAGGATTTCAGCAAACATACGCGCTTGCTTATTCAAGAACGCTATAAAGAGTAATCGTTATCTAAGAGCTGAAACAGGCCGGACATTGTTTAATAGCTGTATAGAATTGCCAAGAGCTAAATTTAATAAATAATTTCTTGTTTAACTACTCAATTTGGTTTCGATCTTTTATTTATATATATTAGATCTACAGCTTTCTTTTGTTCAGTGACTTATAGTGAAATTTGATGAGGAATATTTTTTTTCATTCACACCACACCCCTAACATTCAGTTTTGAGGGACAGATTGGCAGCAACTTGATAATGTACAAAATTAACCATAAAATGAAGGATAAAATTTTGACTTATATCCGTCATTTAAGTTGAATTTTATAGAATTTTTGGCAAATATTGTCGTAGAACATTTTGGCCCGTGAAACCCCTGTTTTGCACTTCTGCACAAAAGGGACCCAAAAGACTCCTATGTTGAGCAGCTACATGGTTTAAACATTCCATAAAAATATTCCTCGTAGTGTTTCAAATTGTGCTGAATACATCCTATACTTAAAATGTAAGAATCATAAGGTTTCCCATGCCGATTAAACACGCAAAAGAATGTGTTAAAGGGGGAAGTATTGACCCCCCTCTCTAATATGACCACGATGCACAAACTTTTAAAACACTAATACTCGTATATTCTTTTTTATCCCCTCTATCAGAATCCGTATTCAGAATATGAATACGGATTAAATAATGAATTTTATATAAAAATTACTAAGACCTCGAACTTGGTGGATATTATTTATTGGTAATTTTCGAAAACCTTTAAATTTGTTCCAAAGTTTAGTATAACACAGCGAAATATTTTTCCGCTGTGTTCTTTGAAGTGTCCATCAACTAATACCATCAGATTTTATTCAGCAAGCCATTGCAAAGCTTTAAAAGATTGTATTTATACTCTCATTTTGGTTATATTTTAAATGAAAGATACTCATGGTGACTACAAATGTTGCAAATTACATTTTCACGTAGAAGCAGTTCTCAAGAAACAGTCTTCAAAAATTTGGGAAAAAATTATTATTTTTTTTGAAAAAAAAATCTATATCTGCTGGCACGACAAAATTCATAAAAAAAGAAGAAATGGAAAAAGGTATTTTCCCGTTATTTAAATAAAAATTAATAAAATCATTTTTTTAATTATTTTGCGTTTTCAAAGAGTATCATAATTTCTACATTTATCCGTAGAGTTTTTACTTGTAAACAATTTTTTCCGACATTTTTTCTCTTTTTTATATAATTTTTTTCATGCCATCAAAGATAGATTTTTTTTTCGAAAAAATATATTTTTCCCAAATTTTTGAATTTGTTCCTAAACCATTGTTTCTATGTGAAAGTGTAATTCGCAACATTTTTAGACATTATAATTATCTTTAATTGAAATATAAGTGAGTGCGATCGGTACACCCAAAATGAGAGTGCAAATATTAAAGGTACCTGCGACGTTAATTTTAATTTCAGTAAAAAATTGTTTAAAAATATTTAAATATCCACTAAAATCTTGTTTATGTTGATTTTATGAATCTGCATGCCTCAATGCACACAAACATAAATTTTATTCGAATCGATCACAAAATAAGTGTTAAAAAATTAGATCAAGTTTGCTTGACTAGGGTCGCCAAAGGGAATTTGTAAATATTGTATTTATAGTTATTTATAAAATGAACATCCACAACTAAGGATATTGAGAGTATATTGAGAACCAAAAAAATTATGGATTAATTCTCAATTCTTTGTAATGAATCATAGTCCAACAAACCTCTCAAATTCTTTTCGAACTTTTCGTTTTCATTACTTTCATAGGATATTGATATTGTTCTGGCCATCTCGAAGGACCATATTTTTTGTGTAGCGGTTACGATATCCTCCATAAAAATATCTTTTAAAATTTTTATCTGTTGTAACTATAAATTCGTATCTCACAGACCCTGTAAACCGCATATGACTTTCTTTTTATCAAAATTGCTACTAAATCTTCTGGCATATTCAGAATAAATGAAAATACCCTTTATAATTATTCGCATTGTTTTTAAAGGATATTTCAAGTTTTGGTCTTCTCGCAGGACCACATCTAATCACAAATTTCTCTAAAAAAATTTCAAAAGAACCCTCATTAAAATTCATTCTAAATATTATTTAGAGATTATTAAGATTAAATGGCCAAAGCTTCTCAAATGCATGTTTAGGACATTTCGAAGTACCATATTGACCCAAAAGTTATCACCCACAAGTTCTACTTAACGTTTATCCTTGATTATATTATTCCTTATTTTCAAAGGATATATCATATTTTAGCCAGCTCGAAGCTTCATATTTAAACACATAATTCCCTTCACAAACAAAATTTCTATAGATGCTTTAAATTCACTTGCAACAGTACCAGGTAACGTATACTTACATACAATTCAGTAATATATTCTAAATCTTTTTAGAGATTATTCAGATTAAATGAGGTGAGGTTAAGATATCGTAGAACATCACAGCCGAAAATAATCCGACACATTGGTGATTGACAGCAGAAATTTTTATAGTAGTTTTATGTTTGCACCCATCAGAGCTAGAAAATTTTAGCAGTCAATGAACGATCAGATTTTTCTTATTATCCAGATTATCCAGAATAAATTAACATATTCCTGCAAAGCCTTTTAAGTTCTACTTAACGTTTGTCCTTGAAGATATTATTTCCTTTTTCAAAGGTTATTTCACATAATACTCTTCAACAACATTAACGTTAAAATTTCAATATATGCTTCAAGTTAGCTTACAACAGAACCAGGAAACGTATACATACAATCAATTCAGGAATATCTTCTAAATCTTTTTAGAGTTTATTTAGATTAAATGACCACAGTTTCTCAAATGCATATTTAGGCCATCTCGAAGGACCATATTTAATGAAGTATGCTGGTAAAATGTCGTAAAACATATGACCCGAAAGTAATCCGAGACATTGGTGATTGACAGCACAGAAATTTCTGTAGTGGTTTTGTATTTGCACTCATCAGAGCCAGAAATTTTTTAATTTTAATGAATGATAATTTTTCTTTATCATAATTCCTTCTACATCTTCCTAAAGATCCTGAATACATTTTCATATTCCGATAAAGTTTTTATGTTTTACTCAACGTTTGTCCTTGAAGATATAATTTCTTATTTTTAAAGGTTATAGCATATTTTAGTCACCTCGAAGGACCACATTTAATGAATTTTGCTTTCTCTTGATCAAAATGTGAAATCTTATTAAAGATTAGTACAACAAATCTCCTGCAAATACTACTAAGCGCTTGTTGTTTTATTATTTGAGGATGTGTTTCAATATTTTCAAAGAATATTGCAGATTTTGGTCATCTCGAAGGACCATGTTTAATGAAGTATGCTGTTAAAATGCCGAAAAACATATGATCCGAAAGTTATCCGATACTTTGGTGATTGATAACAGTAATTTCTGTAGTGGTTTTATATTTGGATCCATCAGAGCCAGTTAGCAGTTAATGAATGATCGATTTTTCTTTATCATAATTCCTTCTACATCTTCCTAAAGATCCTGAATAAATTATCATATTCCGATAAAGCTTTTATGTTTTTTTTTTGTCCTGGAAGATATAATTTCTTATTTTCAAAGGTTATATCATATTTTAGTCACCTCGAAGGACCACATTTAATGAATTTTGCTTTCTCTTGATAAAAATGCGAAATCTTCTTAAAGATTAGTACAACAAATCTCCCCCAAATACTACTAAGCGCTTGTTGTTTTATTTTTTTGAGGATGTGTTTCAATATTTTCAAAGAATATTGCTGATTTTCGTCATATCGAAGGACCATATTTATGATATCCTATTACGAATCGTATTCTCTTGATCAAAATGCGATCAAAGATTATTGCAACAATTCTCCCCAAATATTATTAAGCGCTGGTTGTTTTCACATAGATATTATTTGTTATTTTCAAAGGATATATCACATTTTACACATCTCGAAGGACCACATTTAATGAATTTTGCTTTCTCTTGATAAAAATGCGAAATCTTCTTAAAGATTAGTACAACAAATCTCCCCCAAATACTACTAAGCGCTTGTTGTTTTATTTTTTTGAGGATGCGTTTCAATATTTTCAAAGAATATTGCAGATTTTCGTCATATCGAAGGACCATATTTATGATATCCTATTACGAATCGTATTCTCTTGATCAAAATGCGATCAAAGATTATTGCAACAATTCTCCCCAAATATTATTAAGCGCTGGTTGTTTTCACATAGATATTATTTGTTATTTTCAAAGGATATATCACATTTTACACATCTCGAAGGACCACATTTAATGAATTTTGCTTTCTCTTGATAAAAATGCGAAATCTTCTTAAAGATTAGTACAACAAATCTCCTGCAAATACTACTAAGCGCTTGTTGTTTTATTACTTGAGGATGTGTTTCAATATTTTCAAAGAATATTGCCGATTTTGGTCATCTCGAAGGACCATATTTATGATTTCGTTTTACGAATCGTATTCTCTTGATCAAAATGTGATCAAAGATTATTGCAACAATTCTCCCCAAATATTATTAAGCGCTGGTTGTTTTCACACAGATATTATTTGTTATTTTCAAAGGATATATCACATTTTACACATCTCGAAGAACCACATTTAATGAATTTTGCTTTCTCTTGATAAAAATGCGAAATCTTCTTAAAGATTAGTACAACAAATCTCCTGCAAATACTACTAAGCGCTTGTTGTTTTATTATTTGAGGATGTGTTTCAATATTTTCAAAGAATATTGCAGATTTTCGTCATCTCGAAGGACCATATTTATGATATCCTATTACGAATCGTATTCTCTTGATCAAAATGCGATCAAAGATTATTGCAACAATTCTCCCCAAATATTATTAAGCGCTGGTTGTTTTCACATAGATATTATTTCATATTTTCAAAGGATATATCACATTTTACACATCTCGAAGGACCACATTTAATGAATTTTACTTTCTCTTGATAAAAATACGAAATCTTCTTAAAGATTAGTACAACAAATCTCCCCCAAATACTACTAAGCGCTTGTTGTTTTATTTTTTTGAGGATGTGTTTCAATATTTTCAAAGAACATTGCTGATTATGGTCATCTCGAAGGACCATATTTATGAATTCCTTTTACGAATCGTATTCTCTTGATCAAAATGCGAATTCTTATCAAAGATTATTACAATAAAACTTCTCAAATTCTACTAAGCGCTTTTTGTTTTAATATTTGAGGATGTGTTTTAATATTTTCAAAGAATATTGGTCATCTCGAAGGACCATATTTACGATTTCGTATTACGATCCGCCCAGTTTCCAGATCTTTTGCAAATCTAAAATTTTACATTAACGTTCTCTATAAGTTTTGCATTTTCCTAACAACTCATACTTTAACATATCTGTCTGTACTCTCTTCCGCAAATCACCACAATTAGAATGTAGCTTTTCTTGTTAATTGCTGCTGCAAATCCCGGATACGGTGATGGGTTAATTCAATGTGAAATGCCATTAAAAAAGTTATCATGCAATTTCCTTTCCATGCCATACAATGCTGCTGCTCCTCCTTCTCTAACTCTTCAGCTTTAACAACAACCATTGTACCATTTGCATTTCATTCTGTTTTTGTTGTCGTTCTCTTGTTTTTTTTAATGGGATGGCATTTGTTTTTGGCCGCTGAACTCTAATAAACTGGGGGTCCATTCAGTGGATTATAATCTGTTTGGTGGTAATAAATGGCACACCTTTTTTTCGTTGCAACCACACTCAGATCGTAGATAAAAGTTTTGTAATAAAAGTGATTTATATTCGATTTAAATGAGTGATTCTATTTACGAGAGCTACTCGAGCCATAATAGACTGTTGCAACCAAACGGACGACATGTAACACAATAATAGTGTGTCTACACATACGACGGGCGGACGATATAAAATAATAACAGTGATCCCAGAGAAAAAACAAGGTGTCTCCGGCGACGGTGCCGTCAATATTTCCGCCGGTTGTGCTGTGTGTGTCTAGTCTATCGGACAATAAAACTATATGCAGAGTCAGAGTCAGTAGTAGGGGAAGATACAAACAAACAACACAAAAAAAAACAACACTTGTTCAGATCGTAAATCTAAGGTGCGGTCTTGTGAATAAATTTATTCACACAAAACCCGTCTAAACCTCCCGACCACAAAAGAATAGTCATCTCAATTTAAACACCGCATCACCTTAGAGATCTAACTCTAGGCGGGAGGTGGGGTAGGGGGGTACTGCTATAATTTATATACTCGCCGCCGCACTTGGAAATTATTTTGTTAAGAGTGTGCCGTCGACGTTGTGTGTGAGTAAATTTGGTATTGACTCTTACGGGCAGGACAGTATGATAAGTTGATTGAGGATTAGGATTAGGCATATTATTTTGAAACGTGTACATTGAACTTTCGCATGTTTCCCAAAAGAACATCAGCTGCATAAAGGAACTAATTTGGAATATATCTCCCAATACTTATCACTGCATAGAGTTTACTCAAAATCTTTTCACATTTGGACGAAGCGTAATGGACGAATCTTGTATCCATTTTATAAATTAGTCAAACACGCGTTCATAAAGATTAATGAAACGGTGGAATAATATACAAAACATGAAAAAGGTGATCTCGAAGAATCATATTTTTGTGAAGCTGTTACAATATCATCGATAAAAAATCACATACAAATTCTAATAGTTGCTATAAATTCGTATTCCGCAGAAGTTGTAAACCTGACAAATAGTTTTCTTTTTATCAAAATCTCTGCTAAATATTCTTAGAGATTATATATTGACTATAAATGGTCATAATCCAGTAAAGCTTGTCAAATACCCTTTATCATTTGTGTCATTTTTGCCATTGCTTTCAAAAGATATTTCAAGTTCTGTTCTTCCCGAAGGACCAAATCAAATCACAAAATTTCTTTTCACAAATTTTCTCGTGAAAATTTACGATTGATTACTTGATTAATTATCAATATTTGTAAGGAGTCATAGTCCAGCAAAGCTCTCAAAGCTCTTTTCGACGTTTTGTACATTTGTCATTATTTTCATAGGAGATGGCATGTTCTGATCATCTCGAAGGACCATATTTTTTGTGAAACTATTACGATATCCTCCTTAAATAATCTCTTACAAATTCTAACAGTTGCTATAAATTCGTATCCCACATAACATGGAAACCTGACAAATCTCGAATAGCTTTTTTTCAAGTTTTGGTCTTCTCGAAGGACCATATTTTTTGTGAAACTGTTACGATATCCTCCTTAAATATTATCTTAAAAATTTTAACAGTTGCTATAAATTCGTATCCCACAGAACATAGAAAACCTGACAAATATCGAATAGCTTTTTAGCTTTTTTTTTTTTCAAGTTTTGGTCTTCTCGAAGGACCATATTTTTTTTGAAGCTGTTACGATATCCTCGAATATAAAACTGGAACAGTTGCTATAAATTCGTATCCCACAGAACGAATAGCTTTTTTTCAAGTTTTGGTCTTCTCGAAGGACCATATCATATTTGGTCTATCACTCACCTGGACAATTAGAATCGACAAAAAAAGAATCATTGCTTAATTCTTAATATTTGTAAGTGGTCTTAGTCCAGCATATCTCTCATTTTCAGTTTTTTATTATTTTCTTAGGAGATGGAATGTTCTGAGCATCTTGAAGAACCAGTTGCTATAAATTCTTATTGCGCAGAACCTGTAAACCTGACAAATCCCGAATTGCTGCCCTCTTATTAAAATCTCCATTTTAAATCTTCTTCGAGGTTATATATTCAGATAAATGACCATAATCCAGCACAGCCTCTCTATTACCCGAATTTAACATTTTTCATTATTTTCAAAGATATTTCAAGTTTTGGTCATCTCGAAGGACCATATCTTGTATATCTTCTCACAAATTTCTCTTCTCAAATTTTCTCGATAAAATTTCAATAGATTCGCTTACAACAGAACCAGGAAACGCGTATGGTTACAGTCAAATCTGGAATATCTTTCTTCATTAAAATTCCTTCTAAATCTTTTTAGATATTATTCAGATTAAATGACCAAATCATCTCAAATGCATGTTTAGACCATCTCGAAGGACCATATTTAATGAAGCATACGTAAACTTGCAAAACGCCGATACATGTATATTAGCTCAGTTCAGTCTTTATTCAAAATCATGTATTCTATCTATCAAAATAATGCATTCAATATTACATTGTTATTAAGTATTATAATGCCTTATATTTGGTCTATTTTCTTAGAGATTATATATTCAAAATATATGACCATAATCCAGCACAGCTTCTCTAAAAACCTTTATCACGAATGTGCCATTTTTCATTGTCTACAAAGGATATTTTAAGTGTTGGTCTTCTCGAAGTACCATATCTTATCATAAAGTTCTTGTTAAAATTTCAATAGATGCTTACAAAAGAACTAGGAAACGCGTATACTTACATTCAAATCAAGAATACCTTTCTTCATCAAAATTCCCCATAAATCTTTATCAGATTAATTGCATGTTTAGGTCATCTCGAAGGACCATATTTAATGAAGCATGGCTCTTAAGATATCGTAGAGCATCTTAGCCGAACGTAATCCGATACAATAGTGATTGAGAGCAGAAATTTCTGTGGCGGTTTTCTGTCAGTGGTTCAGAGTCAGAAGAATTTTAGCAGTCAATACAAGATCACATTTTACTTTATCATAATTAATTTTTAATCTTCTAAAAGATAATCCAGAGTAAATTAACAAAGCAAAGCTTTTCAAGCTTGATTGACAATTTATATTTTATTAAGAGACATTATGCCATAATTAGTCAAATACGAGGTCGTGAAGATTAGAGAAAAGATCGAATAATATACAAAACTCTAAAAATATGATACCACAAAAACAATCGTTCTCGAGAACTAGTCCGGGATTATTTGTTTGTTTTTATGGTTCTGTGAAACTTCTGCTATAATTGTGTAGACAGATTACATCTTTAATTTTCTTGGTCTTGTTATAAGAATTTCGAAACATTCGACGACAACCATGTGTGATTCAACGTCAGGGTCAGGGCCTTTCCAACATATTTGGTCTAAGGGGCCAAGCTCCTCAAAATACCCTTTTAGCATATGTGCCATTTTTAATTGTTTTCAAAGGATATTTCAAGTTTTGGTATCCTCGAAGGACCATATCTTGTCACAAATTTATCTTTCTCGTTAAAATGTCAATAGATGTTTCGCTTACAACAGAAACAGGAAACTTATACTTATAGTCAAAACAGGAATATTACCGCCCTAAGGTTGTCGGTTTCGAATGATCGATTTTATAAATTTCCCAAAAGTGCCGCCCGAGCAGCGTTAGGTATTTGTTGCACTAAGCAATCTTCCACATATATTGGATATTTCCCTGGATACAAAAGTACGGATGTGCCCTTTTTGCTGGCCTACAAATTATTCTAACAAATTCACAGTTTTCGAAGAAATTGGCTCGCGAACAGTACCTTATAATTTTTCCACTAAGCAATCGTCTACTGATTATATGTTTTCGAGTTTATGTTTCTCTGAAACTCTTGCAACAATCCTCTTCATTTTGTTGGGTCTGTTGTAGGAATTTAAAAAGTTTGCAAAATTGGCGCCCGAGCAGTGCCTGGTATTTAAAATTACCTGAGCAGCGATAATTATGTGTTCTGTTAAGCAAACGTGCATGGGCCTTTCCATCTTTAGATCAGTATTATTTGGCTGCATAGTTCCCTGCTACAAATTCTAATAACGTCGCCACTGGCGCCCGAACAGTGCTACTGCTACTTGCCCACTAAGCAGACGTGAACATGTCCCATATTTTCTAGTTTGCTTTTCTCTGAAACTCTGTTGTAAGAATTTAGAATGTTCGAAAAATTGGCGCCCGATCAGTTTCTGGTATTTGAATCGTTTAGCAGTGGTGGATGGGTGCTTATCTCTTCCTAATTGGAAAAATATTGTTTTGTTGAATATTTTTCCCGCTACAAAACTGTGGATGGCTAATTATTAGTTATGTATGTTCTACGAATTTCGAAGCAACCCCCCATCAGACCTCTAAACAGTCATACAGAGCACTTTTCTTTGTCTCTCTTCATTATTTCACTGCACATTTTTTGGTTTATGAAAAATAGTAGTTCTTCGTTTTTTATTATTTTTTGGACCTGTCGTTAATATTTCGAAACATTCGAAGTATGGGTTTACCTTTATTTAAGAATTTTGAAGAATTCCTTTATGAAAGAAAGCAAAATTGGCGCCCGATCAATACCTGGGTTTCATATTTTCCTCTTTATGGCCACCTGTAAATTCAGTTCAGATGTTTAGATTAATTTTGTTGTAGAATGTTCAAAACATTCAAAAGCTCAATTATCAAAATTTTGGCGCCCGAGCAGCGCGTGCTAATCTTGGTTTAAATGATTAATCCAGTAATAATAATAATAATTTTGATCTTAATACATTTGCTGGGTAATTTTTTGGGGTGCATAATGTTCCAGTTTAAAAACACCCTAAAACAATTTTAATATAATTTACGTTCAAAAGTTTAATTTTCACAAGTTTGGCGGCCGAGAAGAGCCCCGCCAATCTTGGTTTACATGATTTATCCCCCAAAAACTTCTAGAGGTACACTTTTATTTCGTTTGGGTCTTTGTATGGTTTTTGAAACGTTCCAAAGCAGCATTTCAAAAGTTTGGCGCCCGAGCAGCGCCAGCCAGTTTTAGTTTAAGAAAGACATTAAGCTCTTAATAATAAAGTACCTAAGCGGATATTATGATATATTATGATATATATAAAACTTGTAGTTATGTTAATATGTTTTTCTGCTTTAGATTAATTTGCGAGCTCACGGTTAACCTCAATTATCACGCCAACCTCTTCGGCATATGTTTGCCGGTATGATACGGATAATAATTTTGAACTTCACCTAATTGCCTATTGTCTAGTTTCATCGTCGTCGATTATTTCTTACCCTCCAATTATCATGCATGTGTGTGCGTTGTTTATTTCTGTGTTTTTTTTATATTTTGGTTCGTTGGTTGGATGGCAGACTGACTGGATGCCTGGCACTGCATGTTATGTGACAATAATAAACGTTTATATCAAAAGATACAACACTGAGCGATTCGACCGTGGAATATACGTTGTTGTTGCTGTTGTTTTTCTCCTACTGTTTTACTACAGCCTAATAATGCACGCTCGAGAAAAATTATGTCACATCACACAGTCGCAATGTACGCGAGTGTTTTAGTTTCGTTTCCATGTAAGCATTTCGAACGAAATGAAATTTTATATCAATGACGTGATCAACAAGTTGGTTGTTGGGTTGCTGTTTATGTTGGCCTGTAATTTAGCTAATTTATCACTGGCTTAGTCTATATAGTCACATCAAGTGTATGTAACCATGCGCATAGTCAATAATAGTCAGTTTTAAAAACAATTTATTTGATTCATTTACTAGGGGTAAAGCAAAAAATACACGTACACGTTGCGTGTTGCCTGAGTTCTCTTGTAGGCGAATTGATTCGATTAAAAGTCGATTTCCTAAATATGATGAACCGGGAACAGAAACGGGAATCATTTGAAAGATAACATTTTGTTAAATAATTCGATTTTTTAGTTCATATTTTAATTTACGATTTAAAATTTGAAATGGGCCCGATCTACTAGAAGCTAGCTTGAAGAAACCCCTGAGAAGGTTTTGTAGAATAGAAAAAGATTCTCTTTGTGTTTGTGTCCCAAACACCCTAAAATCATGATTGGCGTCCGAACAGTGCCTTATATTTGCCGACTAAGCAGTCGTGGACTGGTTACATATTTCTGAGTTTATGTTTCTTCGAAACTCCTGCAACAATGCATTTCCTATTGTTGGGTCTCTTGTAAGAATTTCGAAAGTTTGCACAATTGGCGGCCGAGCAAAGCCTGATATTTGAACCTCTTAGCAATGATGTACAAGGTGGCTGATGAATGACACTACATTAAGAAACTAAAATAACTTTTTGTTTAATTCATTTGACAACAGATACATTTTTATTAAACCTTTTTAACGGGTTTAAAAATAAAAGAATTGAAATGACATGACGATAGCCGGTGACGTATGTGCCAAATTCATTATTCATTACATCCTGCAGAGTTGCAGTGAGAATTGTCTCAATTGTTGTTCGAATGCATTGCTTTAAATCATCCATTTTTTTGATTTGGTTTGTAAACTTCCAGATGAAATAACCCCACACGAAAAAGATAGGTGCAGTGAGGTCACGAGACTTTGGGGGCCAACGAAATGTCGAGTGCCTAGAAATCACCTTCTTGGGGAACTTTCACAGCAATTCTCTCTCATAGCAGGACCTGGCTATGTGACAAAGTCGCATCATCCTGTTGAAACCACACAGTGTTGAAAGGGATTCACTTGCAGTTCTGCAAAGAATACGTCCTTTTATATGTGTTTATCTCTCCTTTTATTTGGAGCAATATTATTTTGCTGCTGGCCTCCTTATCACTGGTAAGGCCTGCTCTAAGAATTTTAAAGAATCCCCTATAACAGTTCGCAAAATTGGCGCCCGAGCCGTCATGGGTATTTGGACACTAAGCAATCGTGAACTGATACGTCTCTCTCCATATTTGGGGCTATATTGAAATGCGACCCGATCTACTAGAAACTTGCATGAATAAGCCCCTGAGAAGGTGTTGTAGAATCTCTTTGCGCTTGTGTCCCAAACACCCCAAAATCATGACTTTCGGGTATGAGACAGTTTTTGCGTAGCTTCGTCCACATATAAGCCTATAAATTAGTTGATTATCAAACGATTTTCAGTTCTACAATGAAATTAATAGGAAGAACACACAGAGAAGATAAACAACCATCCACCCTTTGCTCGGGCGCCAATAGTACAATCTTCCGAAATTCTTTCGATTGTAGCAAGAGTTTTGGAGTGACATAAACTTGAAAAAAGAACCTTTCCACGATTGCTTAGTGATCAAATGTAGGGCTCTGTACGGGTACCAGTTGCGAAATTCTACGAATAATTTGTAGTTGGAAAACATGCAGCCATACAATACTGATCTAAATATGAAAGATCCGAGAACACGGCTGCTTAGTAGAACAAATAACAGCCGCTACTCAGGAAATTTCAGGCCCTGCTTTTAAAATTTCTATAGTAGACCCAACAAAATAAAAAGGAATATAGGAAAGGAAAGGGATATATAGGAAAGGAATTCTATATAAAATAAAGAATCTGTCCACTATCGGTTAGTGATCAAGTATAGGGCACTGTTCGGGCGCCAGTTGTTTGAAATTGTGAAAATAACTTGAAGGCCAACAAAAAAGGCACATCCATACTTTTTTAGCAGGGAAATATGCAGCCGAATAATACTCATCTAAACATGGAAAGACCCGAGCACGCTTGCTTAATAGAAAAGTAACTGCCGCTGCTCAGGACATTTCATGCCCTGTTCGGGCGCCAATTTTACAAACTTTTGAAAATCCCACAGCAGACCCAACAAAATAAAAAGTTTTACAGAAACATCTATATTTTTTGAATGATATATGTTAATTTAAAAAAACTCGACTATTAGTTATTTAACCCATTAATGTCCACCAAAAAATTTTGTTCAAATGTTTCGCACTAAACAGGTGTCTTCATATAAATTTTTCAACTTATTTTGTAAGTTAAACGTATTATTAGTTCATTGAAAAGGACCATTAGTTTATTTGTTTAAAAAGAAACTCTATAATTTGCTAAACTGGCGCCCGAGCAGGGTACTAGATGACTTGTTGCATCTGGAATTTAACTTAACAGAGTCTAGAACGAAGTCCGATCGCAGTAATTAATCAGCCATTCTCTTATCCACAAGAACAAATGTAAAATTTTGATTATACTGTAAGGTATGATAAACTGGCGCCCGAGCAGGGTACTAGATATTCCCCTTGCATCTGGAATTAAACTTAGCGATCGTAGTAATTTAATTAGCCATTCAGGATCATATTCTAACATTTGTTAAACTGGCGCCATAACATTGTACTAGATGTTTCCCTTGCATCTGGTGTTAAACTTTACGAAGCCTACAACGAAATCCGATCATAGTAATTTATTAGCCATTCTCCTTTCCAAAAGAACAGATGGAAAATTTGGATCATATTCTAACATCGAGCAGATCACTAGATGTTTCTCTTGAATCAGGAATTAAACAGGAAAGCCTACAACGATTTCCGATCAGCCATTCTTATGCAACAAAAGTAGAAGTTGAATTTGACTTATACTCTAACATTTGCTAAACTGGCTCCCGAGCAGGGCTCTAAATGCTTCTCTTGCACCCGGCATTAAACTTAACAGAACCTACAATGAATTCCCATTATAGTAATTAATCAGTTATATACTCTATTCCACAAGAACATATGTACAATTTGGATCATATTCTAACATTTCCTAAACTGGCGGCCGAGCAGGTCACTAGCAATTTCCCCTTTGCATGCGGCAAATTCCGATCATAGTAATTTTAACACAAGAACTAATGTAAAGTTTAGATCATATTCAAATATTTGATAAACTGGCGCCCGAGCAGGGTACTAGATGATTTCCTTGCATCTGGAATTAAACATAGCAAAGGCTACAAAGTCTTTTCCACAAGAACTGACATAGAATTTGGCTTCAACTCTAACATTATAGCAATATATATTTTTTCTAACTGTTTCCATTAAACATTTTGTGGATGGCGAAGCACTTTTAATAGGAGTTTGCTCTCCCAAAAATTCCCAGCAAGAAAATGCTATTGATCATTTATCTTCTTTATATATAAATTTTATTTTCCTATAAATTCTCTCGGCCAACCTCGAATTGAAATTCATTCGATTGGGAAACCTTTGTTGATGTGACAATTCACATTCCCTCACCACCCCCGTTTTAGTGAAAGAATAAAATATTTAAATTTCGTTCGTTCCGTTTTCCCTAGATTGCCATTAGAAATTCGTACATATATATTTTTTTAATAGTAAATAAACGGAAATTTAATAAAGACCTGAATACAAAATATCCATTGTATGGATGATGCTCTGCCCATTTTCATTTCATTCCAGAACATTGTAAAGGATTGACCAAATACACACACCCGTCCCCTTCATGCATAGCTGCATCAGTGTCTCGTCACTGGCGAGGTTTTCCCAGTAGTAGTAGTCCATCAGAGCCCTTCCTCTTTGTTGTTGTGTTTTCTGTATGGCAATCATTGAGGCTACAACATAAAACACGACTACATGTTGTTGGCCAGTGGGAGCGGTAGGGGGAGGGGTTGAATATGCGGCTACCATAATAACAACCATCCATCCGGAGCCAAAGTCAGTAGAGACAACACAGGAAAATAGGGTCATTATTAGATTATCAGCAGGCAGTAACATGTTTTTCCTTTCTTATAAAATAAATCAATTGTCCTAAGGGGGGAGAGTGTGCTCCATCTCCATCTGGGCCCAGTGACAGTAACTGGGTTGTTGGTGTTCACACAGTAACAACTACTGCGGGTATCATCATCTTCAGCAGCAGTAGCAGGCAACATCGTTAACATTTCATTGATTTTCCGACGACTTCCTTTGGTAGTTGACACACAAATGTCTACACTACGCTACTATGTTAGAGAAAATCCAACGAAACATGATTTTGTAGGTTATGCTAAAACAACTCCTGCTCCTCGTCATCATCGCCACAGCCATTGCCAACATCAACACGGGCATCATCGTCGTCACCAAAGTCGCCTCACCATCGCCGTCATCAGCATTTGGCTTTCATGGCCTTTCATGTAAAACGCTTGAGAGACTCTGATGAACTGTTGGGCTGTTGTTATGTGTGTGTGGGAGGTCGGTCGGTTCGATTGCTGGCACTGCACTCCACTTGTTGAATGGGGCTTTCTCAGCAAACGGAAAAGAAGGGAGACAGATACCATCGCCATCATCGTCATCACTGCTGCAGTCAGCCATGGAAGGGGACTCCAAACCCTCTTTTGTGATTGTAATCATTGTGATATTTACTACATGGGATCTACTTTCGTAACGCCAGAACGTAGTTCTTCAATTTGAATAATCGCTGTGGAATTTCGGTAGGGACACGAACGGCGGTTAACAGCGGAAATAAATGTTGGCGAACATTTAATTGCTGCAATTACGAAATTGCAAAATTTACCTTCTAAAACAGTCGTCACATAATTTGCAGGTAACATCGAAAACTGTGTGAAAGTGTGGCGGTGGCTGTAATTGTGGGGAACAATTTGTAACTAAATTATGTGGTGGTGTCCCGGGTGGGAATTTACATCAACTTCCAAATGTAAATGTGCATAATAGATTGTCTAACGAAAAAGGTTTTGGAAGTGAAGAACCTGAAAATGCAAACACTTCACAAAGTGTGTGTATGTATGTGGCAGAAAATTATGGTCAAACCTGGACATTACCTCGATTCCGTCACAAATCCATCGTCTTCAAAAGTAAGGGTTCGACTTCCGCAAAAAGAAAAATGATGGTCCAACCTGGAGATTACCTCAATTTCGTCACAAATCCATCGTCATCAAAAGTAAGGGTCCGATTTCCGCAAAAAAGAAGTCTCCAGCTCTCAGTCATAACTTCAAAATGGAGTTAAAAACTTTATGTCAACAGTTTTTTCTTCAGTGTAATTTAAGGAAAAGGATATATGTGGAGATAATTATTATCTCTGGAAAAACTTTTGGCTGACAGTTTTTTTCTTCAGTGTAATTTAAAGAAGAGGATATATGTGGTGAAAATTATTATCTCTGAATTAGTTCAATTTCAGCACAAGTCCCTTAAATCTTACAATCGTCTTCAAAAGTAACGGTCCTTCGATGTACACAAAAAAGAAGTCTCCGCCTCAGTCAGAAACTCAAAATGGCAATAAACTCTTTATATCGGTAGTTTTTTCTTTCAGTGTAATTTAAGGAAGAGATATATGTGGGAAAAAATATGGTCGAAGCTGGAGATTTCTTCAATTCCGGCACAAATCCGCTAAATCTCAGAAGTTATGGTCCTTCGATGTGCTCAAAAAGAAGTCTCCATCT
Organism: Polietes domitor; assembly: GCA_947397865.1. Classification (NCBI taxonomy): domain Eukaryota; kingdom Metazoa; phylum Arthropoda; class Insecta; order Diptera; family Muscidae; genus Polietes; species Polietes domitor. The sequence continues at coordinate 190,789,752 of OX377618.1, read as the reverse complement.
CTTGGTCAGAATCTCAAAACGGCAGTTTTTTTTCTTCAGTGTAATTTAAGGAAGAGAATATATGTGGTAACAAATTATTGTCGAATCTGGAGATTACTTCAATTCCGCCGTAAAACATCGCCTTTAAAAATTATGGTCCTTCGATGTGGCCTCAGAGAAGTCTCCACCTCTCAGTCAGAACCTTAAAATGGAAATAAATACTTTATGTCAACAATGTTTTCTTCAGTGTAATTTAAGGAAGAGAATGAGAATTATTGTCTAATCTGGAGATCACTTCATCTCCGGCACAAATCCATTAAATCTCACCATCGCTTCAAAAGTAATGGTGCCTCGACGTGCTCGAAAAGGAGTCTCTACCAATGGAAATTAAAAATACGCATCATTACGTTGTTCAGGAGCCCCACCATAGGCTCTTGTCTGCCCCTGCAATAACTAGCTACAATGGCTCTGTCCCTGGAACCAAAATTAGAATATGAATTTACTTTGTATTGAAATTCATAGCAAATAAATAACCTTGCTCATGTTCCACAAAATCTTCTTAATCTTCAAGAGACTTCTTTCAATCAATAGTTGTGACCGATTCTAAAGTGAAGGAGTTAAGAATCTCTTTTTGATGTTTTTGTTTGCAATTCTTAAAAAAAAACATCTTTAATCTTCAATCCTACTCTAACGGAAAGCATACTGGCGCCCGAGCAGAGCTGACCAGACAGAGCGATCTACTTTCCGGTGAGCATAATATTTTCCAACGCCATCCTCTAAACACCGGGCCATATATGGCAGTTGTAATCTATCTTAAGTCTAATGCAGGCAGTGTAGATATAGAGAAGATCAGGGGGTTTGAAGTATTTCTTGTACCGCTTTAAGAAGCCTAGACATTCAAATTCATCCGTTAATATTACGCTCGTAAGTGAATAGCTTGTGAGACAATAATGAGCTCGGGGTCTTCGTGCATTAACATCTTCTCTATTTAGTCGACCCCTTTCGGTAATGGTCAGCTGAGTGACTCATCCAAGGCAATTGATGCCTTTTGTCCTCAATTTCTTGAAGACTTGATCTATGATCGAATGACAGAGGTAACTGTCATCTGTGAATGAGTAGATTTGATTCAAAGTCCTCTCCAAGATGTCTTCGCTGAAAATAAGTCTAAACTGGAGCCCGAGCATGGTACTGGATATTTCTCTTGCATTTGGAATTAAACTTAACAAAACCAACAACGAAGTAGTAATTCATTAGCCATTCTCTTTTCCACAAAAACAGATGTTAAATTGTCATATTCTAACATTTGCTACATTGGCGACCGAGCAGAGTACTAGTACTACTACTTCTCTTGATTTAAGAATTAAACTTAACAAAGTCTACGGCGTAATTCGATCATAGTAATTTATTAGACATTCCCCTTTTCACAACAACAGTTATAAAACTTGGATCATACTCCAACATTTGCTAAACTGGCGCCCGAGCAGGACCGAAAAACAATATACATATTTTTTCTAGCTATTTCCCTTAAGCATTTTGTGGATGAAGATGAACTTTTAATATGAGTTTGCTCTCCGAAAACTCTCATCAAGGAAATGCCATTTAGAATCTATATTTTTTGTATATAAATTTTATTTTCCTAGAAATTTTCTCACAACCTCGAAATGAAATTCATTCCATTGGTAAACCTTTGTTGATGTGACAACTCAAATTCTCCTTTTTTTGTAATAGAATAAAATATTTTAAATTTACGGTCCGAATCAGGCGGTCGTTGATGATAATAAAAATGAGGGGGAAAGAACAGAGCCTGCTACTCCTTCCCATCTATAAAAATATGCGTATAGGTCGATCTCTGAGTAAGCTCGATATAAATCGTCACTACCAACACCGTAAGCGATGAGCTTTGATATGAGTGCGCCGTACCAGACTCCATAAAAAGCCTTGGGTATATCTAGAGCAACGACCTTACTCTCGCCAAACTGGTGGATGGATCGATTCCACTTTTCGGATATCTGCGTGATCAGGTCCCATTCCCACGGAATAGGTCTGCGGAGGCCGATTTTTTTTGGCTGTAATTAAAAAAAAATGAAAAACTTTGATTCTTCTTGTGGATTATTTTTATTTGGTCTTTTAATTTTTTTTTACATCAAGTCGAGAATATGATGTCATGTAAATGGCCGCCGCCACAGTTGTTTGTCATTTGAGCCATTTATGGCATTTTCCATTACTTTGGCCAAAACTTCCGGCGACAGGTCCTCACATTCTTGACGGATATTGTCTTTAAGAGCTCTTGCAGCTCTGAGGCTTGTTGACATAAACCCGCGACTTCAAAAAGCCCCACAAAAAAAGTCGAGCGGTCAAATCAGGCGATCTTGCGGGCCACTGCAAATCGCCAAAACGGGAGATTAGGCGCCCGGGAAATGCATCCTTCAGCATATCGGTTGTGGCACGTGCAGTGTGTGCCGTTGCACCGTCCTGTTGGAACCACATGTTTTCCAATCCCAATTCATCAAGTTGCGGCAAAAAGAACTCGTTGATCATTGCTCTGTAGCGCTCACCATTCACAGTAACCGTTTGGACCGCGACGTCTTCGAAGAAAAAAGATCCGATGACACCTCCAGCGAAAACAGCACACCATACAGTGACTTTGAGCGGGTGTAATAGCTCTTCGTGGGTTACACGCGGATTTTCAGAGCCCCAGAAGCGTAAATTTTGCATATTTACGTACCCGCTAAGATGGAAATGGGCCTCATCACTCATGATTATTTTTGATGAAAAATCATCTTCCTGTTGGTGGTGATTAAGGATGGCTTGAGCGTATGGTAGACGCGATTGGCGGTCAGCAGCTAACAGCTGATGCACCGTCTGGACTTTGTACCGAACCATCTTCAAATCTTGTACCAAAATTCGCTGTAAAGACCGTCGACTGATACCCATTTGCGTGGCACGTCGTCTGGTCGATGTCGACAGCGCTTCCATGACATCCTCGGCTACAGCAGCAATATTCTCTGCAGAACGGCTACTCCGGGGTCTGCCACGCCTGGCAGCATCTCGTGTTGTGCCAGTCTCTTCGAGGCGAGCGGCTAAACGTCGCAGTGTTTCACCAGTAGGCGTTGGACGGCTAGGAAATCTGCGACGAAATTCACGTTGTACCAAAGTCACCGACCGATTATTGGTCAAATAAATAGTCACCAATATTCCGCGTTCTGGAGCAGTGTAGCGTAACATTGTTTATTAACGTGTATTTCGCATGTGTTTACTACACAAATGTCAAAACAGAACTGACATTAGGGGCCAATCGCAAAATTTATAGCATTTTCTGATAGGAGGATTACTTTTGCGCCACCTTGTATAAAGCTAATTTGTTTTGGGTTTTAATAAATTGACTCCGTCTAGGGGTTGGCATCTGGGGGAAGCGGTCCAGAGAGCAACATGTGGTCGTTTCTTTGTATTCTGTATTTTTGTGAATAATTCGAGTGCGAAACACCTGTCAAGTGTCGAAATGACTTGAGAGTTAAAGAGAAAACTGAAATTGAAAAAATTGATTAAAAATCGATTTTCTCTTCTACATCTATCTCTCTTCCTTAGATTTGTTGTATTTGCTCCACATAAACAATCAATGCAAATACGTTCCACTATTTTCTTCGATATAACCCTCCTGGTGTGCTTTTTTAGTGACCATCATCCAACGTTGTTATTCAGCATAACCATTACACATTATTAGCGCCCTCCTACGGATACGCTGACCTCTTTTCCAAAATCGAAAAAAAAACGAAACCAATGGCGAATATACGATTATACACTGGAAAAATAATAAACTCCTCCAACGTGTTACGAAGATTTCGTTAATTAATAAATACATTGTTAAAATAAATGACGGCGGCGGCGCAACTTGGTGTGAGAACAGACAGTCAGTGCTAAGAAAATTGTAACAATGCCATGACTATGCCCCATTTTGAACCTCAACATGAATGAATTGCTAGAAAAGACAAGGGCAACGACAACATAGAAGAAGATATATGACTTGGCCTTTTTTAATTTGACATTATGACTTGCTTCACGTTTGAAATTGCTAAATAAATAATGAAATTCTTATATTTATTTTTGCTTTGATCACAAACCCTTATAAGTGGCTCGTCTTAATTAAAATTGTAACCGAATACCAGAAAATAACCGGATACTTGACACTAATACCCAGCAAGACTGGGCACTATTCTTACGGCTCCGCTACGAACAGTTCTAAACAGTCACTTACGTGTTTTCCAAAACCGCAAAATCTTTTTTTTTTAATTTAGAACTATGTATGTGTGCTTGTAATGATGATGATGGTGGTGGTTTACATTTCTATTACCACGGCCATTACATTAATGATGCAATTTCTCTCCCAAGACAGATGTGTCCACACACACATATACATACAAAGTTGTATGGTTTGGTGACAAAGCGATCGCCTCCCAAAAGACCCCATCAAAACCGCAACCGACAACTGATTCCATGCATGTTGGAATTGCATGTCATCAAATAAATTTCCATTTCCTTGTAAAACATGACTATTTCTGTCCAAACCAACCCAGGCAATCAATTCAAGGCGATCAGTCATCATGGTCGGCGTCGTCGTCGTCATCATTAGCAAACGAACGTCTGGAGTCTTCCTTCTTTCCTGTGTTTGTGGTTCGACAATCATGTCATGACACCACGAACAGAAGGAAGAAAGTCAAAGATACGAGGTGGAATAGGCAATTATTAGAACTTTGTTTTTTATATTAAAACAAATGCTGAGATCTGGGATACTCCATTTAAGGACTTTGAGCACTTTATTTGTTAAAAAAATCCATTTCCTTCCGAGTCAAGTAAAGAATGCAATGACGTCGTAGTCCACAGTTTCCACTTTATTCGCATACATCAATGGGTTCGCCTAATCGCAGTAATAATTCCTCAAAATGTACGACATCCCAATGTGAACTTATGTGGACCGTTTCTTTACAGAGTCGATTTCCATCTATTTTCAGCAATATTGTTTTTTCAATTGCTATATTAATATTCTAGGGTCATTGGTTTAGGGAATTGGAAGATGTATTCATTCGACAAGTTTATGGAGAGTATGGTTAACTACCATCTTGTGAGGTATTTGGAGACCAATGACTTACTTAATGATCGACAATATGGTTTCCACAGAGGATCTGATGATGTTGCTGTCAAATCAATGGAATCGATTCATCCACCAGTTGAGAGAGTAAGCTTGTTGTTCTTGATATATCCATGGCCTTTGATAGAGTCAGACACGGCGCACTCAAAGCTCATTGCTTTTGGTGTTGATAGTGACTACTCTCGATTTTTATCGAGCTTCCTCGGAAATCACACTATGTTGCTTAGATGGGTCTTCATCCGACGAGCATAGGTTGACCGCAGGAGTACCACAGGGCTCCTCCCTTCTTCTTATTTTCATCGAAGACCCCTCGATTTTTATTGAGCTTCCTCGGAAATCGCACTATGTTGCTGTAGACGGGTCCTCATCCGACGAGCATAAGTTGACCGCAGGAGTACCACAGGGCTCCTCCCTCCTTCTTATTTTCATCGAAGACCTCTTGCATCGTACTTCGTATCTAATCTACTCATTCGCGAATGACACTAACCTCTGTCATACGATCATAGACCAAGTCTTCAAGAAAATGAGGATATCCATGAAGATTGCAGACACTATCACTGTTGTGAAGAACTCCACAGCGAGGGTACTTAAAGTAGGTTCCATCCTCGCCAACTCGTCTGCTCATTAGTTCCCATGACAACTCAGTCTGGACAGACCCTCAACTACTAATGTAGATGTTATACAGTTCGATATAAGCGATAAAAGTATAGGTTGACTGCCTACAAAGATTCCTAGGCGACCCGTTATCCCTAAAGAGGGTTCTCTTAATTGCGAAGATTTTCGCTTGATAGACATTTTAGTCGGTCTGGAAATAGGAATGAGCATGCTATGCCAACTCTTTCTGAGAAGACACATGAATCAACACAACATGATTTTGTAACCGTCCGTGTATACCTAAGTCTATTTGACAGTTGGATATCCCCTTCCCACTCCATTCGTGAAGGGAATTTTTTGCGATTGCCATCTTAGTAGTGTTGTAGTCTGATGGTGGTCGATATGTAAGAGTATAATAGCAAGACAGATTTTGGCCAACTCGAAGGACTATTTTTTTTACCAAGTCAATGTATTCGATAGCCTTTTTATAAGTGATCTGAAGGCAAAATAGATTTAGACGCTCCATGAGAGCGGCCACATAAACCAACCAAGATGCATTGGAGGACAACGAAGATGTCTTTATCGGACAAAACTCGTATTTACACTTTCGGTACACTGAACGTATGATTGATATTAATTATGACTAATTTTACGAAAATTGACCTAACTTTTGTAAAATAAATGATATGATAAAATTTGGAGTTTATTTTTGAAGACAACGAAGTGTTCTAAGTTTTGGAACACCCACATTCATATATATTTTGGAGGACCTGGAGTATTCGCAAAAAAACATTCCACAAATTAGCAATTTTTCCATGTAACTGTTTTAATAAGAACTTTGCGTCGTTTCATAAATATTTAGCTTTTTGATTTAAAAAGACTTAGTTGAAAATAATCTCAGTATTTGCAGAAGATATTCAACTGTATGGAAAAGGGCTTTATTCGTATTATATAATATATCTCTATATATTATTATAATATATCTCTAAGACACTGGCCGCAAAATTGGTAAATGAAAAAACGCATTCGAGTCATTCGAACATTCACAAGCGAACGTTGTACAAAGTGTGACTAAGCCCTCGAAGGACCATTTTTTACCAAGTCAATCTATTTGATAGCCTTGTTATAAGTGAACTGAAGACAAAATAGATGTAGAGCTGACAAATGCATACGTACGACTTAGCTTTTCAGGAAATTTTGCATCTAGTTGACAGTTTTTGGTCGCCTCGAAGTTCCAATTTTATAATTCATAGAACAACCAACGTTATTTCCTATCCTTAGATACAAAAGAAAGACCTGAACAGCTCCAAGCTGTACTCAATTGACTCTTCTCCGCTATAAATTCTGTCTATGGGCTCCTCGAGGACCAATATGCCGCGTTGACAAAACTTTCCCTTCCAACCTCGTAGCAAAGGAGGAAGACACAACACGAACTACATGCAACAGCATGGATTTTTTAAGATCAATTTCTAACAGTTTTACAATGTCATGACAACAACGGGATAAATTGACAAAATCGTTTTTCGAAAGGCACGACTCTGGCGCAGACACCAGAGATTGACCAAGAAGAGAAGTGGCTGGTGGTGTGGTCTTGAACGAACGATTTCTTCTGGGTGATCTTGCAATTGTTGCTGTGATGTATTTGTGCAAAACGATGACGACGACGATGATGATGATGAATAAATTAATGAGTAAATTGCCGTTATTATTTAAAAACATGCTATAAATTCATTCTTTGTTAACAGCCACCACAATTGGTTACATTGCAGCTTATGACTGGGGTGGGGGCCGGGGCTAAGAACATGTTCATCGTGTTCATGCTCCAACCAACCAACGTCTCGTAATTGTTGTTCTTGTTGTTGTTGTTGTTGTGATTAATAGAACATGAATATAAATTGTTTGCGGTTTGATGGCTAAGAAATATTTTTAATAATACAAACAATAGCAACAACAAATTCATCTGTGTACTATTTATTCAAATGATTTATTTGCAGAAATTAAAGAGAAACAGCAATTGCGATTACGTTTGCTCTTGCATTGACTTTGAACAACTTTCATGCCAAGAAAAGAAAACGTTCGTATGACCCGAATGCGGTTTATCATTTGCCAATTTGGCGGCTGGATTTTTTCCACAGCCATCAAGATGAATGATGGTGATTAAAGCTATTTTTCCAAACAGTTGAATATCGCCAACGATTTATCACCCATTATTTTGTGTTCCAAAACTAATTAATATTTTCAGGAAATAATACATATATAATCACATTATTTTAAAAGTCTTTTTAAATCAAAACACTAAGTATTTGTGATTCTTCACAAAATAGATTATGGGGGCAACATCAACAAATTATCGATTTCTGGAAATGATGTTACGAATATACCAGTTCCTTCTAAATATTTGTGGTTGTGGGTATTCCAACTATTAGAGCTATCGGTTAGCTTTAAAAATACACCCCAAATATTATGATATCATTTATTTTACAAAAGTTGGGACAGTTTTTCTAAAATTAGTCATAATTAAAATCAATCATACGTTCAGTGTACCGAAAGTGTAAATACGAGTTTGGCCGCTAAAGACATCATCGTCGTCCACTGCATCTTGGTTGGTTAACGTGGAGTTTCAAGTAGTGCCTTAAGGTCCCGTTTCTTAATCTTAATGCTTCTAAATTATGATTGTCGCACGGGACTCCAAATCCTGAGAGAATGCGGCAACATATTACAGTTGCTTGGACAAATTGGCAATTTGTGGAGATTTTGTTACGAATACATCAGATCCTTCTTAATATTTATGGATGTGGGAGGTCAAAATGTTAGAACACTCGGTTAGATTTAAAAATTCTTTTAAAATGTAACAATATATTTTATTTTAAAAAAGTTACAACAGTTTTTCTAAAAATAGTCATAATTAATATCAATCATACGTTCAGTGTACCGAAAGTGTAAAAATCAGCTTTGTTCGCTAAAGACATCGTTATGCAATGTATCAAAACGTCGTTCAAGACTGAAGTTTTCAAATCCTCATATTGCAAGTTTTCAAAATTGAGATACTGATATTCCGCGTGACAACATAGAGTAGCACGACCAACAATCATCTTTTAAAGCTTGGAGGTTTACATTCGCAAACGAATCGCCTGATTTCTATACTACGCGAGGCGAAGACCACCGAAGATTTTAAATGACCATTCAACTAACTAAGTCTTGTGCTATATATTCTCGATTCCTCTGTGAATTTCCCTTTGTGTTTTGTTGGATAATGTTCACTCGATGTTATTAACATTATACCCGGCCAATAATCTCAGCTATAAATCAATTCTATTTAACTCAGAACAAAATGAAAGTTTAACCTGCATTAGTCATGTAACCAAACTACAATCTCCATTTGGCAACAACATTTAACATTCAAATTGAAAGGTTGGTTGGTTGTTTGGCGGTTTGGTTGGCTTTTCCTCAACAACAAATCGTTAGTCAGCGGTCGGTCGTTACCGGCGTGCAAAGAAAGTTGTCAAGACAACAACTAAAGCAAGAACAGCTCGACACAGCACAGCCAGAGGAAGAAACCTTTCAAATTCAAATGCAGTTCAACAGTTGAGCATGATTTGAAACCAAACAAACCCCCATCGATAGATAGCCTGCCCGCCAACTCCTCAATAGGTGCTGGATGGAATCAGTGGTGGTGGCGGCAATAGTGGTTTTGTGACGGCATGAATCCCATGGCTGCAATACAAATGTTGTTGGCGGTGACATGACGACAACACCCACAGTGGTTTGAAAATAACTTCTTCATCATTCTTTTTCTTCCCTTCATGTAGAATAGAATGTCTTGGATGCATCAAACAAAGCAAGCTATATGAAGAACTCGAAATCACATCGAATTTTTGAGTAGAAAAAGTAAAAAAATTGATGTTGTTGTATGTAGTTCGTCCCACGAGGGTGGAACGGAAAGCTTTGTCAATATGAGATATTAGTCCTTCGAGGAGTCCAAAGTCTGAATATAAAGATAAAAGTATCAATTGTGAGCAACATGGTCAGGTTTTTCTTTTGAAACTAAAGATAGTAAATAATGTGGGTTGTTCTAAGAATTATAAAATTGGTCCTTCGAGGCGACCAATAAGTGTCAACTATATCCGAAATTTCCTGAAAAGCTAAACCGAACGCATGTATTAGTCAACTCTAAATCTATTTTGTCTTCAGCCCACTAATAAAATTTGATTGACTTGGTAAAAAATGGTCCTTCGAGTTGGCCAAAATCTGTCTTATTATAATACGTGGGTTTATTCACACACACATCGACCACCATCAGACTCCAGCACTGCTAAGAAGACAATCACAAAGCACTTCGAGTGGAGATACTCAAATGTCGATTATGAGACTGTGGTATACACCGGCGGCTCCAGAGTGGATTGTCAGTTGGCTCCGGTGTCTCCTCAGAAAAAAACTGGCTTGCATGTTCATTCCGACATCTTAACAGCTGCAGCGTCTTCCAGCCGGAAATCATCGCAATTAAGGATGCTTGCAGTATACTTTCTTCTTTCCAAGCTGCCCTTTTCTCTCTTAGATCAAACCGCATAGTATCTCCATTAGTGAGTCAGTACATTGAAGAACCGTCCAGAATGAGTTGTTTGTCTGAAGACACTCTTATATGGATCCCCGGACACAGGGGACTTTTATGGGAATGAACTAGGAGACGAGTTGGCGAAGATGGGATCTGCTGCAAGTAACCTTGCAGCTGCATTGGTCACAAAACCGATAGGTTCTGTTAAATGTGTTATCTTCATTTGACAAATATCTAGATAACCCCGGCCTCAATATCACAAAAAACATACCAGAAACCTTCTAAACCAAAACAGAAGGTCGTATCAAGTGTGATAGCTCCGAAATGGATAGTGGAGTTGGTTCCGGTGTCTTCTCTGAAAGAGTTGGCCTAGCATGTTCATTCGGACTTCCAGGCATCTGCAGCGACTCTCAGCCAGAAGTCTTCGCAATTAAGGAAGCATGCGGTAAACTATCCTCTTTAGGCACAATGGGCCGCTTTGGAATATTTGTAGACAATCAAACTGCCCTTTTGCCTCCTAGATTTAACCACATAACGTCTCTACTAGTAATTCAGTGCATTGAGGAGCTGTCTAGGCTGAACTGTTTGTCTAAAGTCTCTCTTAAATGGATTCCTGGAAACAAGGTACTTTTATGGAAACAAGTGAGCATACGAGTTGGCTAGGATTGGATCTTCTTTAAGTTCCTGGCTGCGGAGTTGGTTGCGACACCGATAGGTTCTGCTAAAAGTGGTGTATCCGTTTGTAAAATATCCAGACAAAACAAGTACCAGAAACCTTGTAATCCCAAATAGAAGGAACGTATCATGGAGTAGTCATTCTTATATGGACACAAGGGTCTTTAATGGAAACGAACGAGTAAACGGGTTGGCGAGGATGGCATCTACTTTAAGTAACCTCTCAGCTGAGTTGGTCGCAAAACCGATAGGTTGCGTAAAAGTGTTATCTTCAATTGACAAATATCCAGACAAACCTATCTCAACATAACAAACCGACCACTTGTTCAAGTAATGCCGTTTCTTTTCCGAGGGGGGCAAGTTTCTGATTTGTTCGTATAAAGTAATGACTTCGCGAAAACCCAGAGATCCTTCCACATAATGGATGTGGGTGATCCAAATCTTAGAAAACTCGGTTAGCTTTAAAAATACAGTGAAAATGTTATTATATAATTTATTTTACAAAAGTTAGACCAATTTCCCTAATTTTTTTATAATTAATATCAATCATACGTTCAGTGTACCGAAAGTGTAAATACGAGTTTTATCCGATAAAGACATCGTCGCCGTCCTTATTTAAGGCACCGTGTCCAACTGACTGGCGTATTTCTTGAAATAACGCCTTCGTAATGTCAACATTCTATTTAATTTGGGGCACAAAATAATAATGGTTCTCATTCTTTCAAGAAATAATGTTGTATGATTCCATCGGTCCATAAAGCATACCAAGCAGTGAGCTTTTGTATATGTAATGAAGCTTTATGACTCTTGGAATATTTTCACTTCAAATTCGGTACTTATGTTTATCGACAGATCCATTGAGCCAAAAATGAGCCACCGAACGAAAAAAATTGCGATAAAGTAGTGGGATGACATTCAATTGATTTTGTGATCATTAACAAAATGAATAGCATGAATTGTGCAAAACAAATTGAGCACATTTGATAACAGCATTGCCAGTTCTGATCAATTTGTGTGAGTTTCAACGTTATCGAAAAGAAACTATTTTAACGTAGCTTTTGTAACGAAGCTTTATGACTGTCTTGTGGAATATTTCCACTCCAAATGCGACAATTTTGCATATCGACAGATCCATTGAGCCAAAAATGAGCCGCATCACTGAACAATAAATAAAATGCGATAAAATAGTGGGAAGACCAGTTGATTTTTGTGACATGAATTGGCCAAAACAAAGTGAGCACAATTGATAACAGCATTGCCAGATCTGACCAATTTGTATGAGTTTTAAGGCTATGGGAGAATTGGTTCCCCCATTTTTTTTTAAATTACTTTGCCAACAACCACTGTGCACCATTTAATGCTGCTACACAATGCTCGCTAAAAAACGAATAGAAGAAAATGGAACTGGGAAAAGACAAAAAAACAAAGAAAACACACAAAAATAACGAATACCAGTAATACCGGCCGGCCGGCATCGACATCTTCTAGTAGATGTAGCTATGTCTTTTCATGAGTGTATGTGAATTTGTTTGTGCCAGAGTATTCCTCTCATTTCCAGCCGCACACAACAACCGAACGACTATCGTCGTTGTTGGCTTTTAAAGCACACTCACACACACACAGCGACATAAGATGGCCCCCAAGGGACCTAAAGGCAAAACATGCCATGCCACGCTTTACACGCGCACTCCTAGATGAGGTACGACGACGCAATCAGCGTCATACGTCAGTCAGTGTACGTAGGTACGTACAAAGCACACGTAACATACGTACGTACAACACTGTGTTTTGTGTTGTCTCTTCTCCAGGCAAACACACACTCACGCACACACACACCCCACACATATCCATACTCTCCGTCTGTGACACACAAATTTTACTATTGTATCTATTTTGAACGGGCGCACAGAAATCAGCGACAGCGAGAGCGACACATGCGGTGGCTGCAGCGAAAAATCTCCTCTTTCACACCACGTCTTTACATATCCATCCATGTGTAAGTAAGTACATGTGTGCAGATACATACTTACCTTTTGCCAATTCAGAATGCAATGCAATGATTTCTTGGCTGTGCTGTTTTGATTGTTGTTGCTGGTCTGGTGATGATGATGTTGCGTTGCGTTCTGTGTGAGAAATGTGCGATATTGGGTTGCCTTGCCGCTGTTATGACAGTCGACGCTCTGACTTGGTGGTTGGTATTCGCAGCATTTATTGTTTGTGTGTGTTGGCAACGGCATAACAATGGCAACACATATGGAAATACGGTTGTAAGCGAGCCGTATATGAAATGAATTCAAGAAGACGAAGAAGGGGACAAAAGACAAGTATGTAATCCCAATTTACAACAATGCTCATAGACAATGCAGGTTGCTGTTGTTGGAGCGTTTTCCCTGCCAACAGGTTAAATGTTGTAAATATCTGATGGGATCGAGCAGTACAAACGCCTCGCGAAGAATGCAGACTGTAACAGTGTGGTCTGTAAAACAGAATGTGTTATTATTTGTAATAGCCCTTAGGTTTCACGCCAAGCAAAAAACGGGCCAATCTTTTGTTTTTAAAAAATGCTGGCTGCCTTGGCAGATCGTTATATTCGGAGACACTGGCCAACAACTTATCAATCTTTGGGATTTTTAACAATCAGCATCAAAGATGATAAAATTAAAACATAAAACCCTCCTGTCCATGATCCTTGTTTGCAAATTTAACATGTAATCTCCAGACAAGCAGTGTGAAGTGTGGAAGGCTAGTAAAATTTGACGTAGAATATTTTTTCCATTCACTCCGCCCCCTAAAATTCAGTTTTGTGGAAAAGTTTATCAAAATTTGGAAAAAGTACAAAATTAACCCTAAAATGAATTTAAAGTTTTGACATATTTCTGGCATTTAAGTTGAGTTTTGGCGTATGTATTCAGAGATTTATAGTATAATTTGCGGCAAATATTTTTGTGGGACATTTTGGCACGTAAAACACCTGTTTAAACCTGTAAAACACCTGTTGGTAGTTTTAACATTTCCCCCTTTTTTGTTCTGGCATTTCAGTTGAGTTTTGATTTATTCAGAATGTCATGGCAAATATTTTTGTAGAACATTTTGAACTGCTAATTCAATGTTTTGATTGTTTTTTCTCCTTTTTCACAAAAGGGACCAAAAAGACCCCCAAATCGTGGAGCTAGAGTGTTAAAAGGGTCCACAAAAATATTCCTCGTAGTATTCTAAGTAATATTGCTGAACACATTATAAATGTAAGGACTACAAGGTTTCCTATGTCGATTCATCATAATAATGGGACAGTTTATCAGCAATTCGGAAGAAGCACAAAATTAACCCTAAAATGAATTTTATGTTTTTTTCATTTTCCAGGCATTTAAGTTGAGTTTTGCTGTATTCAGAGACTTATAGTGGAAATTCATTGCAAATATTTTTTTTAGAACATTTTGAACCGTTAAACCGCTGCTTTGTGAGTGCATTTTTACCCTTTTACACAAAAGGAACGAACAAGATCCCTATATCGAGCTAGAGGGTTAAAATGTTCCTCGAACTGTTCTAAGTAATATGGCTGACCACATCCTATTCTTAAATTTATGGATCACAGGGTTTCCTATGCTTACTCATCAGAATAATGTGCAAAGGGTGGTAATATTCACCCCATTCTAAAATGACCCCCATAGGTAAACTTTCCGATATACGTATACTCCCCCTATCAGAATCCGTTGTCAGTAGTTGTGTGTAAATCTGTGTAATTTAGTTGGATCAGGAGGTGCCCAATCTCAAATAGCGGAAGGAAAGAAGGATGGAAGATTCAGATATGAGAGAGTTTATCCAAAATGTTACGAGGAAGGAGTTGATAAATTCCAAACATGGAAGTATAGCAACACGGGGGAATATGCGACTGATGTATACAATAATGGATTGTGGTATTAGTTCCGTAGTACTGATGTTAAAAGCTGATGTAGCATGACCATACCGACTTCTCCGCATTTAAGAAAGCACACAATTGACTACCCTCTTTAGGCCCAAAGGGTCGCATATACATCATTGTAGACAGACTGGCTGGCTATATACAGGGTGGCTGATGAATGACACTACATTAAGAAACTAAAATAAGTTTTTGTATAATTCATGTAAATTACTTTTTCTTTGTTCATTTGACAACCGATACATTTTTATTAAACCTTTTTAACGGGTTTAAAAATAAAAGAATTTAAATGACATGACGATAGCCGGTGACGTATGTGCAAAATTCATTACATCCTGCAGAGTTGCAGTAAGAATTGTCTCAATTGTTGTTCGAATGCATTGCTTTAAATTATCCATTTTTTGATTTGGTTTGTAAACTTCCAGATGAAATAACCCCACAAGAAAAAGATAGGTGCAGTGAGGTCACGAGACTTTGGGGGCCAACGAAATGTCGAGTGTCTAGAAATCACCTTCTTAGGGAACTTTCGCAGCAATTCTCTCTCATAGCAGGACTATGTGACAAAGTCGCATCATCCTGTTGAAACCACACAGTGTTGAAAGGGATTCACTTTCGATGCAGTTCTGCAAAGAATAAGTCCTTTAACAACAGCATTAAGTAGCATGGTAGCAGTATTCATCAGCCACCCTGTACATACACTCACAAGATCATAGATCTTTCTCTAGAACAGTTGGATCATTAGATTGGATGTCTGTAAATGAAGAAGGTTCCTCCTCAATCACAAATGACGGAATGTTAAGATATGAGAAAGTTTGTCCTAACTGAGAGAAAAGTTGTGCTCAAAATTCACACAGGGAGGAAGATCAGCAGGGGGAGAATATGAAACTGTGGTATACAAGAACGGATCCAAAATGTATTGTGAAGTTAGTTGGGAGTTATGGCGGTAAAAACTGTTATAGTACCGACTTCGTTTAAGAAGTAAGCAGTGATTGATCCTATAATTTATATCAGTTGGAGCATTAGATTGGAGGTCTGTAAAGGAAGGAGGAAGACCTGCATTACTTCCTTCCTCCTTCTCAAATGATGGAAAGTAGGAAGTAAGGTTGAGATATGAGAAAGTTTGTCCAAACTAAGATAAAACTTGTGGCGAAATTCCACACAAAGTGAAAGAGTAACAGGGGGAATATGAGTCTTAGGTTTAGAAGAACCGATCCAAAATGGTTTCTGGAGTTCCGGGGTCCGGAGACTTCTTTAAGAAATCATGCAGTACACTTCCCTCTTTAAGCACAATGGGCCGCATAGACTGGCTGTCTTATATAGCTGAGATCTACACTCACAACATTGCCGAAAATGTCCGCATAAAAAGACTTACGTATCATAACTAGCTGATAATAAAGTAAGCAGTTACTGCTCCTATAACTTTGAAGAGTTGGATCATTAGATTGGAGCTCTGTAGAGGAAGGAGGTTCCTACATTACTTCCTTCCTCATTTTCAAATTATGGAAGGTAAGAAGGAAAAAGGTTAGAATACGAAAAAGTTGTGGTCAAAGTCCACACAAGGAGGAAGAGTAAGACGGGGGAATATGTAACGGAGTGCTGTCGGTAAAAGCTGGTGCCCATAGCGACTTCTTGGCATTTAAGAAAGCATGCAATAAACTTCACACTTTTGGCACAAAGCAGCGCATAACCATCATTTTAGATAGATTAGCTGTTTTATATGTCTATGATCTACACTCACAAGATCTTAGATCTTTCCCCATCAGATGTCTAAACTGTCCGAAGTAAGGGTAAGGGATTAAGGGCTTTATATGGCTCCATGAAAATGCGCACATTTATGGGAACGAACGAGTAGGCGCATTGGTAAGGATTGGATTTATTTTACCACCTTCATTAAGCAGTCGATTGCAACCACGATAGGATCGGAGTTGATTATATAGACTACATTAAATTTAAAGTAAAGAAACAAGAAGATTTGTGTATTTTACAGTCAATCATCAGTTAGTCTTTCATCAGATCCATCGACTTGGCGACTCTAAATTCACAAACGGCGCAAGATTGCTGCTAATATCATCAGGTGAGGGACACGCTTTTCGATATGGACTTTATTTGGGTGCCAGAGCGGAGGAACATCACAGGCAATTGCAAAGCTGACGAGCTTGCCAGATTAGGAAAGACCCTACAACTTCCAACGGAACTTGTTTCCTGTCGACAGGCATTCTTCAGCACAGGTAGAAGCCACTGATGCTGGCGAACAGAAGGAGGACAGGCGAAGATGGTCTGACCAAAGTATGATATAAAAGGTCGGTCTACCTTCTTTTAATCAACGACAGATAATTAGGCCGCTACTCTCCTATGCCTTTCCAGTCTGGTATTGGATCTCTTCCAGCCAAATGGAAAGACTCAGGAGATGGGAAAGGACGATTTTGGTTTCCTGTCTGGGACTTAAGCGAGTCATGGGCTCCGATGGTATCCGTAGGAGAACATCTTGCCGGAAGATTTACGGTTCTATTGATTTCGATAGAATCGATGTCTTCCTTGTCCGGAATGCTCTGAACTTCTATGGAAGGGCTGAGTTTCTGGACAACAGACTGATTAGGGGTTGTCTTGAGATGACCGACAGTGTGGAAATGCAACTCAGTAATGAGTTCCTTCTACCTGCTGGGCTACTGACTCTCGATTCCGAGGGACTTCTTTACCGTGCGGACAAACTCTTGTTCTACCACAGACGGTATAAGACCTTGGACATTGACGACACGGTATACAATACCAATCAATAATTTGTATATAATAGTTTTTAAGTAGTTTGTAAGCATTTAGTGTAAGTGTTTGTATTAGAAATAAAATGTAAAAGCTCTTCCTTTTTTATATAATTCTATTTTTTAAGGAAAAACATGTTAATGTAAAAAATGAAAGAATGCCATGTTAGCAGCAAGCTGCGACATAACTTTAGTATAATTGACATTATCCTTGAAAGATACTATAGTATGCTAGGATGTAAATTACCACTGTTAGATTTAAGATATTTTATATTGTGTAAGGCTGAAATGAATTTAATAAAACCCAAATCGTTTGCAAAAATCGTTCTTTTAATCAATTGTCTACGTTGCTCTCAGTAATGACACCCAGGGCATCGAGTAAAAATACTTTTGGAGTTGTGGCTAGTAGACTTTTCGTGACACGGAGTACAGATTTCATTAAAGTCGTCGGTGACTTGGACAGTATAGAAGTCGGCAAAATAAAATATTTCGTGAGTCGCACATGTTGTTCCCGATGAGGTATCATCACGGACCTCTTCTATTTTAAGTGAGTCAGACGCTTACTTTCTGACTGCCAGTTACCTAATCTAACCCAGCAAAAACTCTGCTCCGTTTACATCAGGTTAGTAAGGGAGAAATGGTGTATCTATCGCTTACTATCTTACATATTAGGGAATGCCCCGAATTAGAGCTATTACTGGGATGCAATAAGGGTATGTCTAGTTTAAAAATAAGTTGCCTCGGGCGGAATTTGAGATTGGGACTCTTTTCACGAGTTCTATTCAACGCTCCACAGTTTGTTTGTCATTTGCATGTCAAAAGCACGGCGAGGGTGATTGTGTGATTTTTTCACTTTGTTTCATTTATTGTAACCGAATTTTTGGTCTCTGCATGACTATTACACACTCAGTAGCTTTTCAACACCGGGTTCACTGCTTCCAAAATCTAGATAATTTTTTGCTGGGAACTTAAGCTATTTCATACACCTGTCATTTACCACCACTTTGGATGAACATCTTGTTTCTTTACATGAAACTGTTTGTACAGCTTAAGAATATTTTAAAACATCGCTATCACTAGCTACTTTGGAATATAGGCCTACTCTTTGGGCACTACACTACATAAGAACCATGTACTTTAAAAATGGAATAAGTCCGCTTTTGGAAACAAATCGTTGTTAATTTGTTATTTTGTTTAGAGGACTTACAAAAGATTTGAATTTTCACAGGTGGACATAAGCCTCTTTCAAAACGGCTAGTACGAGTACTATGCGAGTGCGTATACTACCAAACGATGTTTACACACCATGATTTTCAGATAAACTTAATTGTGGACGCACGACTCAATGAACACAAGGCTGTCGGCTACTACTCTCAGCCTGCCTGTGCGATAGCCCAGTGAACTCCTGTGTGTGTGTGAATGGAACTAAAAAACAATAAAAGCATTTCAAGGTAACTAAGCCAACCTTGTACGTGAGAATATGTGCAAATATTCCAGGATAAATCCCAGCCAAGGCAGACAGACACCACACTGACGCTGTGAACTTGTTTCTGCCGCCATGTGGTGTTGTTTTTATCGCAATCGCCAGCGAAGCATGAAGGGAGAAGAGGAGCAAAAGGGCAACTGAAACTGAAAAAACCATGGTAATATGGTTTCAATGATTTCCGGTTTTCATGTCATGGCAAAGGGCACACAAACGAAAGTGCCGAGAATATCGGGGTAACTTCCCTGGGCTTGGTTGGAGTGCAAAAAATATAGCAAAGGTGAATCATCCTTCCACGTTTGATGACAACACTGTGAGACTGGACTTTGCTCGCACGGGCACTGCAACAAAAAACGAAAGACGATGAACGTCATGTCTCGCAGAAAAATAAACAGAGCAACACTCTTTGCAGAGGATGAACGAACTTAAGCGTATCCGGATTGCTGTTGTTTTATTTATTATTTGCTTATTTTTATTCGATAATAATAATAAGTAATTCTTATGCGAGCGAATGTTTGTGTGGGCTGGAGCTGAGGAGGCTATTTACGATACCGATCGAAATTTGCATCGAAAGATAAATAAAACAATAATTGCTGCAGTCGATAATAACAATGCCATGATTAAGAGCATTAAGATTATACCATCAGCGAAAAGGCAGTGCAGATTTTATGTGCATTTTTTTTGCATTTGGCCATGGGTACAGGATCGATGGTTCTGACGAAATGTATATTAGACTGTGCTGCAAAAAAAAATGGAACAAAATGAAACTTTTTCGAAAATAACAAGTTACTAAAAATGGATTCTGATAGAGGTAGTAAATAAGGAATATACTTGTATCGGCGTTTTAAAAGTTTACGTATGGAGGTCATTATAATGGGGGTCAATATTTCCCCCTTTTGCACATTCTTATGCGTTCAATCGTCATAGGAAACCTTGTGATCCTTACATTTCAAGTATAGGATGTGTTCAGGAATATCACTTAAAACACTGCGAGAAACATTTTTGTGTAACACAATAATCCTTTAGCACCTCAATCTAGGAGTCTTTTTGGTCTAAAAAAGGGGTTTAACGGGTTAAAATGTTCTATAAAAATAATTGCAGTAAAATTCTACCGCAAGTCTCTGAATACACCAAAACTCAAAACTTATCTTAAGTGCTAGAAATAAGTCAAAACATAAAATTCATTTTAGGGTTAATTTCGCACATTCTTATGATGAAGCTGCATGAAAAACCTTGTGATACTTATATTTGAGGTATAGGATGTGGCTAGCAATATTACGTAGTACACTACGAGGAACATTTTTGTGGAATATTTAAACCCTCTAAATCCTCAATATTGGGGTCTTTTTGGCCCCTTCTGTGAAAAAGGATCAAAACCACCCCTAAATCATGGATCTAACGGGTCAAAATGTTCTACAAAAATATTTGCCGTAAAATTCTACCATAAGTCTCTGAATACATCAAAACTCTAAACATAACTTAAGTGCCAGAAATAAGTCATAACTTAAAATTCATTTTAGGGTTAATTTCGCATATTCTTCCTTGTGATCCTTACATTGCAAGTATAGTATGTGTTCAGCAATATTTCTTAGAACACTACGAGGAATATTTTTGTAGAACATTTTAAAACTCTAGCTCCTCAGTGTTGGGGTCTTTTTTGTCCCTTTTGTGAAAAGGGAGAAAAACCACCCCTAAAACATGGATCTAACGGGTCAAAATGTTCTGCAAACATATTTACTACTATAAGTCTCTGAATACATCTAAACTCAAAATTTAACTTATATGCCAGAAATAAGTCATAACTTAAAATTCATTTTAGGGTTAATTTCGCACATTCTTATGATGAAGCGGCATAGAAAACTTTGTGATCCTTACATTTCAAGTATAGGATGTGGTTAGCAATATTACGTAGATCGAGGAACATTTTTGTGGAACATTTTTAACCCTCGAAATCCTCAATGATGGGGTATTTTTGGTTCCTTTTTTGAAAAAATTATAAAATGATATTCTACAAAAATATTTGCCATTAAATTCTACCAGAAGTCTCTGAATACACCAAAACACTAAACATAACTTAAGTACCAGGAATAAGTCATAACTTAAAATTCATTTTAGGGTTAATTTCGCCCATTCTTCTTATGAGTCGACATAGAAAACCTTGTGATCCTCACATTTCAAGTATAGGATGTGTTCAGGTATATTACTTAAGACACTACGAGGAATATTTTTGTGGAACATTTCAACACTCAAAATCCTCAAATTTGGGGTATTTTTGGTCCCTTTTGTGAAAGAATGATAAAAACCACCCCTAAAACATGGATCTAACGGGTCAAAATGTTCTACAGAAAGATTTGCCGTCAAATTCTACCATAAGTCTCTGAATACACCAAAACTCTAAACATAACTTAAGTGCCAGAAATAAGTCTTAACTTAAAATTCATTTTAGGGTTAATTTCGCACATTCTTCCTTGTGATCCTATCATTGAAAGTATAGTATGTGTTCAGCAATATTTCTTAGAACACTACGAGGAATATTTTTGTAGAACATTTTAAAACTCTAGCTCCTCAGTGTTGGGGTCTTTTCGGTCCCTTTTGTGAAAAGGGAGAAAAACCACCCCTAAAACATGGATCTAACGGGTCAAAATGTTCTGCAAACATATTTACTACTATAAGTCTCTGAATACATCTAAACTCAAAATTTAACTTATATGCCAGAAATAAGTCATAACTTAAAATTCATTTTAGGGTTAATTTCGCACATTCTTATGATGAAGCGGCATAGAAAACTTTGTGATCCTTACATTTCAAGTATAGGATGTGGTTAGCAATATTACGTAGATCGAGGAACATTTTTGTGGAACATTTTTAACCCTCGAAATCCTCAATGATGGGGTATTTTTGGTTCCTTTTTTGAAAAAATTATAAAATGATATTCTACAAAAATATTTGCCATTAAATTCTACCAGAAGTCTCTGAATACACCAAAACTCTAAACATAACTTAAGTGCCAGAAATAAGTCATAACATAAAATTCATTTTAGGGTTAATTTCGTACATTCTTCTTATGAAGCGGCATAGAAAACCTTGTGATCCTTACATTGCAAGTATAGGATGTGTTCAGAAATATTACTTAAAACATTACGAGGAACATTTTTGTGGAACATTCTAACCCTCTAACTCCTCAATGGTGGGGTCTTTTTGGTCCCTTTTGTGAAAAAGGGTAAAAACCACCCCCTAAAGCATATGTTTAACGGATCAAAATATTACACAAAAATATTTGCCGTAAAATTCTACTATAAGTCACTGAATACACCAAAATTTAACTTAAGTGCCCAAATAAGTCAAAACTTAAAATTCGTTTTAGGGTTAATTTCGTACTTTTTCCGAATTGGTGCTAAACTATTCCACAAAACTTAATTTTAGGTGGGTGCTGCGAATGGAAAAAATATTCTACGTCAAATTTCACTATAAGTCATCGAACAAACGAAAGCTGTAAATATAATAGGTCAAGCAAAAACAGTCGCCCTTTGAGCGGCTTTAAAAAGGTCAAATTTGGGGTCATTCGAGCAACATATTTTGTGTAATCAAATCTTCCGAATCGTCGCCGTGGTAAAGCAGTCGATCTTTTTGCGACCTAATCATGGATAATTTGGGGAAATTCGAGATAAACATTTTGGTTGTAG
The DNA here is from genome assembly GCA_947397865.1 of Polietes domitor. NCBI lineage: Eukaryota > Metazoa > Arthropoda > Insecta > Diptera > Muscidae > Polietes > Polietes domitor. The sequence continues at coordinate 190,766,971 of OX377618.1, read as the reverse complement.
GTTTGTAGGAAGTCCCTGTATGATGCCGAAATGCGTGGATGAGCCGGCAAAAACTCCTGCTCCGAGAGATACTGCATCTCTCACTTACAAACCAGATGATTTTGGGGGGGGGGGGGTGTCTCGAATAAGAGCTATTACTGGATTGCTATAATCACATGTCTTATTTGAGAGTGGAATTCGCGTAGCAATGCACCACAGCAAGTGATGCGATATGTTCGTCATCTAATCGTTAAAAGCGCGATGAGGGTTTTTTCATATTTCTCCTTTTATTGCGACCGAAGCATGCAGAGTTTCAGCAATGTTTATTTTATTGCACACTCAGTAGCTCTACAACGGGTACACCGCATGCAAAACTTATTTTAGTTTATTTTTGGTCATTTTAAGCTGAGAAAGACCCTAACCAGATCCAGATTCGTCGCCTTGCAGAAGCAGGTGGCATTTTTTCGACCTTTACATGACAGAATTAAAAAAATCGAGTAATGGGAGAACTTGTGGGGAAATCCGAGTATGATACCGAAATGCTTGAATGAATACCAAAATCTCCCGAGTCTTCGCCGTGTAGATCCAAACAACCAGTTGGTTGTAGATCCAAACAACCAGTTGTCGTCCAGAAGCAGTTGGGCTTTTAGAAATCTCAATTTTGCGAAAGAACTTGGCTCAGGCATTTGTAAATGGTCCCATTTGACATGGAAACTGAAATCCGCAAGAACAAAATGTTTTAATAAATGCCATTGCAAAAGCAGACGACCTCTCTGCGACTTTGGAGACAAGTATTTTGTTTGTAGATCCAAACATCCAGACGTCAGAAGCAATTGGTGATAGGACTTGGCTCAGGCATCCCATTTGGCATAGAAACTGAAATCCATATGCTTGCATGAATACCAAAAGCTTCTCGAGTCAGCGTCGTGCAAAAGCACTCTGCTTTTCTGTGACGTTGGAGCAAAGTATATTGCTTGTAGAACATAACATCCAGAATCGTCGTCGTGCAAAAGCAGTTGTCCTCAGGACTTGAACAGGTACCTGTAAAAGATCTCATTGGCATAGGAACTGAAATCCACAAGACCTTCAACTTGTCCTATCTTTACACATTTTTTCGTACTTTCTCATCATCAATGAGGAAGTACATTTTTGGTTGAAAGCAGACGTTAACCAAAAAAAACTGCAGCACTTAAAAGACGGCCAGACGTTTTGTTTTGACCGCAACGAGAATGAACAGTTGGCTGTCGATAGCGATGGTATTGAGGCAACAGAAATTCGATTGCTGAATTCGTTTGTCCCAAACGATTTATATTTATCCCAAACTCTCACAAAATGACAACAACTTACGCTCTTTGTTCTCTCAACTGTCTTCAAAATTTCGATTTTCCTGTTTAAGTACACTATGCGTTCTTAAACGTTTTCGTTTGCCACAAACGTAAATCATGAAAATTTTGGCATAAATAAATGTTAATGCACAGCAATGACAATGGTGTGAAGATAAATTCGTAAGTTAAATACGTCCCACACCCAAGACACAAACCAATTTAGCTTGTGGAATGTATTTAAGAAATATTTTTTAAATAAAAACACTAAAAATAATAAAAATAAAAGGAATTATGTAATTATTTTTTAACAATATTTTCCGTTCCAATTATTTGAATGCATCGGATCAGTCAAAAGTCCAAAACTATACAAAATAGGCCATTTTAGCCCATGTATTATTGTGACATTGAAGAGCCGATATCTCGAAAACTATAATATATGAATCGGGTATTCCAAAGGCAATTATTTAGCCCTTGGTAAGTAGAATATTTTCCAAATTCCGTTTGAGATCGGGGATATATAGGTTTTTCAGATATTGGGTGTATATATATAGAATTTTGATTGCCCGATATCTCGAAAACTAGAATACATGAATAGGGTATTCCAAAAGCAATTATTTAGCCATAGACAAGTAGAATATTTTCCAAAAAAGTTTTGGTCCAAATTCCGTTTCAGATATATAGGTTTTTCAGATATCGGGTATATATAGAATTTTGATTGTCCGATATCTCGAAAACTAGAATACATGAATAGGGTATTCCAAAGACAACTATTTAGTCATAGACAAGTAGAATATTTTCCAAAAAAGTCCTGGTCCAAATTCCGTTTCAGATCGGAGATATATAGGTTTTTCAGATATCGGGTATATATATATAGAATTTTGATTGTCCGATATCTCGAAAACTAGAATACATGAATCGGGTATTCCAAAGGTGTGGGACGTATTTAACTTACGAATTTATCTTCACACCCTTAGCAATGGCAACTTTGTTTACAATAAACGTTTTCATTTGCGGGAAATGTTTCAGCTTTTATGGTAAAAGTAGAGAGTAGATCGAAGCAAATAAACTATGTTTGCGATAAACGAACTCCAAACGATTTTTTCTTTGCGTATGAGTGCGAATTCGCCGAGCTAAAAAAAGGCTACAATGATAGACGTTGGCAAGTTAAAATGCTTCGTAACTTATATAGGTTAGATCTCATCCGATGTAAGTGAGTCGGATGCCTATTTTCCCCACATATTAGTCTGCGAAAATATTTTGAATTATCTCATTTTCAAAACTATATGTATTGCTTAAAATTCAAACCAAAAAAATACTCTTTTTTTTAAGGTGGTCAATAAAAATCTCCTTCAAAGAGCAGAATCTTTTCACTTGAACATTGATTGGAATTACCCATTTCCGTCGAGACGACCACAATGTATGCCATCTTACATGAGGTACATACAAAAAAAACTATTTAATTGCAGTTCTGACTTTGATGACTTATCAACTTCCTTTCAACGGACATTTGTATTGAATTTTGCAAGTGCCTAGACTTACAGCCACACCTGTAGATGCTATTGGAAACTTTACACATTGCAGCAGTACCAAGCTCTCCTCAAGAGCTCTTCAGAGCCAAGAAGACGAAGCGCAATTTTCAAGATTTCCTTTTGATTAATATATATACACAAATCTATATTATATTGATTTTGTGTTTCCTGCTTCATCACACTGAGTGCGTGTGTGTGCGATGGACGCGCTCGAGTGTGTGTGTAAACACTTTGCGAACACATTTCGCCCCTATTCTCAACCATTACAAACTTACATTGTGCCATTTTTCGATGGGAGCCCATGACAAGGCAGCAGCAGAGCTTGTGCTACATTTTCCCCGGCCATATGGCCTGAAAAGTTCTTGAAAGAAATACGGCTGAATGCGAAAGGAAAAAATTTGCTGTAGTCATCCATCCCCATCCATACAAGTGGTGGAACCACGGGGAACGGAGGTGGGCCACGAGTTGTAAGTGCGTTGTATACATATGGGAGATTGCTCACCAGATTTTACTGGGAAATATTCACTCAAGTTCATCAGTAGGCAGTGTTCTTTTGTTGGAGGTCTAATCCTTATCAATTATTTTTCTTAGAAAGTTGGATTTTGGCAAAGGCTGTGGATGACACTATTGCGTTGGGCGCCATTAGCACTAGAGGAGTAAATCCTCCGGTGTAACAACCCATATGGCTAGAAATAGACTAGAATAAGTTATCTCTTCTGCCTATCCAACATCCACACAATGAGAAGACGAAGCGTCGCATGTATGGATGTTGTAAATACATTGAGCATCACCTGCCTGCCTGTTGTTGGCCGTATCTCTTCTCCACATCTTTTCACATATCCATCGTACATTGCACAATATTCGTAATAAGTATACATACACTTGTCTTGTCTGTCCTGTGTTCTGTTCGCTGGAAGATAAGTCTTAACGCCCGTCATCAAAGCGTACTTCAACAAATTCATAGGTGTATCCGTCCGTTCATAGTTCATGGGAGAGCCCATGAAGAATGCTGAATGTTGTTATACGATGACACTTGTGTGTTTGGTCTTATTCAATTTCCTGATGTCGATTTGAAATGGGTTAAGGAACTCTTCAAAGGATGTCTATATTAATACAAAGCAAGTGAAAGAGCGTGGCGACGACAGTGTGATAACAAAATCTCTTCTTAAGCCTTCTCGTGTGGAATATTACTATCAAAGAGTAGAGTAGAGGAGTGTGGGAGTGAGAGTAATAGAGAGTAGTTGCCTCAAGAAATCCTTTGAATTTGTGTGGCGCGCAAAAAGTTTCAATGCATACTTAATAGCGTGTTATACATATATTGGCAATGACAGAAATACGGATATGTTTATGCGGCTAAGATACGGGCGAGCAAAGCGTAGGAGGTGCACAAAGATTATAGTTTATAAGTAGAATGTAAAACTTTGAAGAGCCTTGTGTAGTTATGGGGAGTAGGAGGCAGTGTGCTTGGATACACGTTGCAAGTGCAATATATGTATGTCTCGGAATGCATTTGTTTGAGATTTTATTTGATGGCATTACGTTGAAAACTACAAACTGTAGATGAAAAAAGAAACGAAAATCATTCGACATTAGCAGAAAACCCCAGAATACATTCCAGAAGTGGAAGACAATTTTATATATTTCTTGTCATTTATTTTGGTTTAAGACCAAAGGCTGTGCTGAAGTCTTCAGCTGAACCCAAAATTAGCAAATAGGCAAAGTGAGACCTTTATTGTTGCAGCTAAAAGCTGACTGCGCAGTTTCGATGGGCGCTACCCCATCTCACGTCAGAACTTTCGCAACGAATGTATGTCTTTGACTTAAATCAGGGTTCATATTAGTACCAGCGGTCACATATGGCAAATGAGAAGCACTGATACACAAAATATTCCACCGAACTAAGTCGACACACTAAAAATCTCACTTTGCCAATTCAATGTTATGCATGTGCTCGCAAAGTTATGAGAGTATGGCTTTCGTAGGTATCGATCTATGAGGACCTGGTGACGTTCTTTTCGGAACGATGGAGTCAATCCTTCCACCAGTTCCTTGAGAATAAACTGTTTGCTCTGCATAAAGCCATGGCCTTTGATAGAGTCTGACGCGCGGCGTATTTATATCAAAGCTCATCACTTTTGGTGTCGGTAGCGACTTCGTTGCAGCTTACTCTGAGATGGTGTAGCGACATTTAAGTTTAAGAAAGCAGGCAAGGAGGTAATATGGTACATGCATCAGCTTATCCGTAAAATCTGATTGGAATATGAGCTTCCTGTGCCATTTCACAAAAGAAAAGGAGCCAAAACCATATGCCCCAACTATTGTGGCATAATTTCTCTTTTCATCACGTATAAGCTCTTTGAGAATATACCGAGTGAGCGGCTAAATCTCAAGGTCAATCAAACTATTCTATCTAATCAGTAATGTTTTCAACTGCGAAGAAAAGATCGTGTTTAAAGCCGGGACGACCGATTAGAAGCTGACAGTTTCAACAATGAGGTAAAGCGAAAATGAATCTAACTCGGTAGCGACGTAAATTCTAACAACGAAATCAGCTTCGGAAAAAAAGAAGGATAGGGCGAAGACATAGAATACCGAGAATCGGGAGGAGGGAACTAGAGTATGACGATCTCAATCCTTAGTGTTACAGACTCGAGGAGGAACAACGCACAAGATCAAAGACCGAATCGGTTCAGATCAACGGTAATGAGATCGCAGTAATGATGAATGTTTTCCAAAAAAATAAATTTTTAATTTTTTTTATTTTAGTTTTTTCATTTGAATTTTTTTGGTCTGTAATCAATATTTGATTTGAACTGGGATATTGTGCTGGCTCAAGACCATTTTGCATCTATATTTAATAGAATGCAAATTTATTTACAAATGGCATGGTGACATTTATTACTTGGCTGCAGACTACCACTATCATGATTTCCACCCTGTCTAAAGGTTTCATTCAGGTGGCTTCGCAGCGACTTTTCAACATCAAACCCGGCCTCACAAACGAACGAGAATCACAACTCACTTGCCGAATTTGCGTTTAAAAAATCGCACCAAGTAATAAAGTACACATGCCATCTTACAAGCATCTCATTGAGTTGCATATGTAAGTATGTGTATGCCATTTGTAAATAGACAGCGAGACAACATATCTTCGGATCCACGGATACGAAGGAGACAGATCAAATCAAATCAGCAGGAGATTAAAAGCCGAAATAAGGGAGATTTTTTTAAAAGCTATAGGAAAGTCTTAAAAAAACACATAAAATTCAGGAAAATTAATGAAATCTTTATTTGAATCGATAGTACGGTCCATATAATTTAACGTTTGAAGATTAGTTCATGCAAATGTTGACCTTGACTGCGCCTCAAATAGTCCATCCGTTTAGTCCAATTTTGGCATTTCCACGTTTTTGAGTAACAGAGGCCCAATTGCTGCGAACGGCGACGAATCGATAATTGATGGTCATCATTAACACTGACCGATACAGCTGCGATATTTTCTTCAGTTCGCACTCTACGTAAGCGTGATGGTGGGAAATTTAGTCAAAATAGCCCGAATAGCCGCTTCAGTGAGTGGGTCGATTAAACTGACCATAAAATGGAAGCGCGCGATGAACTTTCTTAACAGAGCACGCATTTTGATAATAAAATTCAATAATTTGCAATCGTTGTTCGTTTGTAAGACGATTCATGGTTAAATTATAGACCAAACTGAAGATGTTTGACAGTGAAACAAAACACGAAACGTGCCTCAGCTGTTTAAACGAGTGTTGCCAAAAGATAATAGCTAAAAAATCACCCTTTATATATTTTGGAAAAATTCTCCTAATAGAATTTCTCACATTAAATGATATATAAAAGTTTCACTGTATACCGGGATTTCCGGAGACTTGTATTTAAGAATCTCAGGTTTCGGCATTTTTCGGGTGGGAATTTCCGATCGCTTAATTAATTTTCTCCCCTCTTAATTACAACTTTTCGCATGACAAACTTTTTTTCGTTGCATCAACTAAAGAAGATACTGTTGGACATGCATTGAAAAGATTCGTAACTGCAACGAATTATATCGTTCCAGTTACGAAGCTTTTTCTTTAATTGCAAACTTATTCAAATTTTTGTTGCCTTCCAAATTGAATATATTCGGAATTAGTTTGTGGCACAATTTTAGCGCCTTTTTTAATTTTTCGGTTGAAACTAGTTTCTTACTAATTCCTCGGGCAAGCAATCTGGCTGGCAACACTATATCGACCAATATCTAATTGTGTCAATTTTATGTCATCAAAATGCATGGCATGGTAGGGAGGAGACGGTGTAGGATGGCCCTACCTTCTGACTGTCCTATTTGTAACCCTAAATCTGTGTCGCTCGCTTCTAAGCCCTTGTATTTATTTTACCCCATTTGTATGCTGTTGATACCTCCAGCCTCTTATCCTTGCTGTTGATCATCATCATCAATGTGCAACATTGTGTCTCTGTGTATACAATATTTGCATTAGCAAATTAATGGCTAAACTATTAATCACCAACTACAAACACACACACTCACATTAATTGGCGATAAAATCTTCATTAAAAACGAATCGTTTTAACCGGCAGATTACATGCGCTTAAAACCGAAAGACACCACCACCAACCAAGCAGGTAAACCAAGTCAGCTAACCAACGAACCTATCCAACCTATCCATCCAACCATCCGTACGTACGTCGTATGTACATCAAGTCGATCCTAGCCAGCCAACCAACCAACTAACCATTGAGGCATTCACCCATTCATCTAACCATTCGATACTGGCTGCTGCTACCCACTCACTCGTGTTACGAGTGGTATCTACTACTACCACCTCTGTGAGCAACATTCACCCATAAATACCACATGATATTTATGTATGTGTTTGTATTGTGGAAGTGGCAACAACACAGAATTTGCAACCACAAAGAATAAATAACAACAAGAACAACAAGAAAAAGAAGAAAAAGAAGGCAACATAACAGAGAGAACAGCGAGTGTGTGTGTGTGTGCGTGCGTTTGTGTTCAGCCAACAATTGTTAACCATGTTTAGCAGCGCGAGAACGCAACGCAACACAGTCAGTGAGCACGTGTGTATCTATGCCGCCAGTGTATGTGTGTGTGTGTCGATGTTTAAAAAAGGCCTAAAATCTCATCTTGCCTTCGTCGTGGTTTTAAGAGTTCTGAACGCCGGGTATTTTCTGCTCATCTTCATTTTCTAAACACGAAAAAAGCGCCATCTAAACCTAAAACTAAACCAGCCAGCCAGCCAGAGCCAGCCCTTCTTCGTCCGTCCATCCGATTTCTAAACACCGGCCCGTGTCATCAGGACGAGTGGAGCAGGAGCAAAATGAAAGAATTTATTTTATTGGCAAAATGGTATCGTGATTTAAGGCCGCCTGTGAGTGAGCAGGTCACTGTGGAAGTTTTGTGAAAAATTCACGGATGCCAGACCATCAAATAAAATACAAAAATAAATTTATGGACCTACCCAAGAAGTGTAACGAAAAATTATATATAAATGCAGCATTTCAGGACAAATCGGACAGTTAAAAAAAATATTTTTGGTTTCCTCCATTTTTTAGTACCCACTAAAAACACACCCTGGTATACTTTGAGTTTTTTCTGATTACTCGTTAAAAAGATATAGTTTTTTTTTAAAGGGTCACTGGCAGGTCACTGTGGAAGTTTTGTGAAAAATTCACGGATGCCAGACCATCAAATAAAATACAAAAATAAATTTATGGACCTACCCAAGAAGTGTAACGAAAAATTATATATAAATGCAGCATTTCAGGACAAATCGGACAGTTAAAAAAAATATTTTTGGTTTCCTCCATTTTTTAGTACCCACTAAAAACACCCCCTGGTATACTTTGAGTTTTTTCTGATTACTCGTTAAAAAGATATAGTTTTTTTTTTAAATCGTTATATAGTAGCTCTTTTTTCAGTCTTTTGCTTATAACTTCGCCAATAATGGTCCGAATTGGATATTCTTTTTTTATATTTTTCTTTTTTGAAATACTTTTCAGAAAAAATATTGAAACAAATATTCACAATGTTTTTATGCAAATTTTGATTTTTTAAATGAAAACTTTATTTTTTAATTTTCTCGATTTTTTTTATTTAAACATCTATTTATTCTGTAAATTTTGAGGCACGGTTGAAAGTAATTTTTTGAAAATTTGGAAAACCAAAAATAAATTGAAACTTTATTTTTTAATTGTTTGTACTCTTCGATTTTCTCGAAAAAAAATATTTAAACATCTATTTTCTATATAATTTTTGAGGCTTGGTTGAAAGAGGGCCTCTAAAAATTACTAAGTGTTTTATTTTTTCGTGTTTCCAAATTTTCAAAAAACTAAAAAAAACAGTAATTTGTATAGGCCCACTTTCAAGCATTCCTCAAAATTTACAGAGTAAATAGATGTATAAATAAAAAATTTTGGAGTAAATCGAGAAGTACGAACAATTAAAAAATAAAGTTTTAATTTCAAAAATCAAAATTTGTGTACAAAAACATTGTGAATATTATTTTCAATATTTTTCTGTACATTAAAAAAATATTAAAAAAATATTAGCAAAATACTGAAAAAAGACTAATTCTTTAACGATTTTGAAAAAGCCTGAACTGTCCGATTTGTCGTGGAATGTCCCATATATAAAAAATATATATAAATAGATAAATAGATATAGATAATTCTCTGCTAGAATATATTCGACTATTTCTTGGGGTGTTATAGCGTTTACCGTAGCTCAAAGTAGTACGTTATAAGAATTTTGCAGTTGTCATAGCCGTTTTTGCGAAGAGATAGATAGCTTCGTTAATGATGATGACGAATGTCTTCATATTTGAATAATATCTGTGCTGTCTGAAAGGTTTTTATCTCCTCTTTCGAAACGAAGAGGAAAATGGTATGTCCTTGTAATACAAGGATGTTTTTACCCTTTTCAAAAAGAGTACCAAAAAAAAACACTATACTGAAGAGCTAAGGGGATAAAAGTTCCACACAAATGCTTCCAGTAGTGTCTTAAGTAATATTGCTGAACACATCCTATACTTAAAATATAAGTATCACAAGAACTTTTATGTTGATTCACTATAAAAATTTGCAAAAGGGGAAATATTGAGCTCTAAAATTACGACCATACGTAAACTTTCTAAACCCCCATACGCATGGAATTTGTAATTTCTGGAATTTCATTCAAAATGAGTCGGTAGTTTGGTTAAGTTTAGTATACCTTATACATTTTTTTGATGAAACTTGTTTTATTATATTTATATATAATATTAAAGACTCGATTAAAAGTAATTAATTAAAAGTAATTAATACTATACAATAAAATTGAAATGTGTAATGTGACGTATACGTAATATAATGGATTTTCCATAAATCATACGTCTCATGGAATGTACGAAGTGGATACTTATGACCGAAGCCGAATATTGAATATTCTTTGGAGAGAACAAACTCGTTAATACGATGCACAAAGAATTTTGATCTTCCGCCGTTTTTTTTCAAAATTACGATTTTCGAAAAACCATTTAAGCAGTATTTTTTCAAATAATTGTTGCCAGACAATTATTTTATAAATTATGACCGTTCAAAATGTTTACCATTAAATGATCGCTTTATCACTTATTTTTAACAAAACTATAGTTTTTACGATATTAACATTTGGTTCTAATGAGATCTAGGGAAACGTAATTGTAGCAGGAGAATTATTGATGGGGTTTGATCCTCAAATGAATTTTTGCAATGGACCAAAATATCCCACAGGTGAAGTTAATTGCTAAACAGGAAACTTTGGAGTTAATTTCGAAATATTTCATTACGCTAAATTCTTGCTGAGATATGATATACGTATGAAACTATAGGCAAAATGATTACTTGGCGATTTTAGTTTCTCATTTCCTCAAAAGTTCCAAAGGAAAAAAAATTTCAAAAAATTATTTTATATACTTGTTCGCACCCTATGATAACGATATTAGTGTCAAATTAAAGATGAGAACATCTATTAAAAATACTTCGAATATAATGCTTCCATCTGTATTAGTTCAGCATTAACATCTATTTCAAGTTTACCCCTTAGTTTATTCATATCTTGATTTTTAAGAAATGTAAATGGAAGTTAATACTAAACTATATAATACATAATATATAATTTTTGGAAAATTGTATCCTTTGGAACTTTGTAGTCCTTTTAAGGGGCAACAGAAGCGTTTACCGTAGCTCAAAGTAGTACGTTATAAGAATTTTGCAGTTGTCATAGCCGTTTTTGCGAAGAGATAGATAGCTTCGTTAATGATGATGATGAATGTCTTCATATTTGAATAATATCTGTGCTGTCTGAAAGGTTTTTATCTCCTCTTTCGAAACGAAGAGGAAAATGGTATGTCCTTGTAATACAAGGATGTTTTTACCCTTTTCAAAAAGAGTACCAAAAAAAAAACACTATACTGAAGAGCTAAGGGGATAAAAGTTCCACACAAATGCTTCCAGTAGTGTCTTAAGTAATATTGCTGAACACATCCTATACTTAAAATATAAGTATCACAAGAACTTTTATGTTGATTCACTATAAAAATTTGCAAAAGGGGAAATATTGAGCTCTAAAATTACGACCATACGTAAACTTTCTAAACCCCCATACGCATGGAATTTGGAATTTCATTCAAAATGAGTCGGTAGTTTGGTTAAGTTTAGTATACCTTATACATTTTTTTGATGAAACTTGTTTTATTATATTTATATATAATATTAAAGACTCGATTAAAAGTAATTAATTAAAAGTAATTAATACTATACAATAAAATTGAAATGTGTAATGTGACGTATACGTAATATAATGGATTTTCCATAAATCATACGTCTCATGGAATGTACGAAGTGGATACTTATGACCGAAGCCGAATATTGAATATTCTTTGGAGAGAACAAACTCGTTAATACGATGCACAAAGGATTTTGATCTTCCGCCGTTTTTTTTCAAAATTACGATTTTCGAAAAACCATTTAAGCAGTATTTTTTCAAATAATTGTTGCCAGACAATTATTTTATAAATTATGACCGTTCAAAATGTTTACCATTAAATGATCGCTTTATCACTTATTTTTAACAAAACTATAGTTTTTACGATATTAACATTTGGTTCTAATGAGATCTAGGGAAACGTAATTGTAGCAGGAGAATTATTGATGGGGTTTGATCCTCAAATCAATTTTTGCAATGGACCAAAATATCCCACAGGTGAAGTTAATTGCTAAACAGGAAACTTTGGAGTTAATTTCGAAATATTTCATTACGCTAAATTCTTGCTGAGATATGATATACGTATGAAACTATAGGCAAAATGATTACTTGGCGATTTTAGTTTCTCATTTTCTCAAAAGTTCCAAAGGAAAAAAAATTTCAAAAAATTATTTTATATACTTGTTCGCACCCTATGATAACGATATTAGTGTCAAATTAAAGATGAGAACATCTATTAAAAATACTTCGAATATAATGCTTCCATCTGTATTAGTTCAGCATTAACATCTATTTCAAGTTTACCCCTTAGTTTATTCATATCTTGATTTTTAAGAAATGTAAATGGATGTTAATACTAAACTATATAATACATAATATATAATTTTTGGAAAATTGTATCCTTTGGAACTTTGTAGTCCTTTTAAGGGGCAACAGAATGAGAAAATGAAAAACTAAAAACGCCAATTAACTCTATTTCACCTATAGCATCAAATGTATATCATCTGGTTCACAAGTGTAATATGGAATGTAGGACAGTGAAATGTTTAAAAAAATCTTCTTTTGTTTGTCATATTCCTGGTTATATTGCGCCAGATGAAAATACTATTTCAAAAAATGATGGAATTATCCGCACGTAATAATGTAAAAATTCACACTGAAGAAATGAGAATTGTTAGTACTAACATACACCACCGAATAAAATCGGCACACTATAAATAAATGTATAATGATAATACCTTTCATAAATACATGGTGGTTCTTTTTTGAGTGTAAGTGGGCACTCATCGGGGTAAAAAAATACACAAGAAGCCCTAAAACTGCCTCGATGTCGACCCGCCATTAATTTTCACTCGCAAACATTTTCGAACACACATACCCCCTATCCTCTCTCCATAAGGGGGTTTCCATACAAAAGTTGATTTTTTTTTATAATTTTTTCCCCATCACACTTACTGGGCCAAGGAGGCTGCTAGTGGAGTTAAATATATGACCGAGCCCAAATATTTTTTCAATCCCCATCCAATTTTTTATAATTTTAGTTATGATGTATTTTTTTATTATTATTTTTAAATGCCCAAAACTTTCCCCGGGTCACCCTATAGGAGAGACATGCAAGACTGATTCCCATTCATTTTCTCTCTCCAACATATTCTCCAAACATACATGTTCCCTATTACCATTCCACAAAGGGCTCCAAAAAAAAAAAAAAACAAAATTTTTATAAAATTTTCTCCCACCGCTCTAACTGCATAAAGGAGTCAAATTGTATGACCAACCTCCAATATTTGTTCAGCCCCAATATTTTCTCAGAACTTATCTACTTTCTATCTTCAAACCTTAAGGTGATCCCATACATTTTTTGTTTTATTTTTTATATGTCCGAAACTGAGCCGCAGTAGCCCCTAGACGGGAGCCATGTAAGACTGACCCCATTAGTTTTCCCTCCTCAATGTATTCTCCGAACATACCTCGCCTCTATCTCCTCACCAGCTATCTTGAGGGAAAAGTTGAGAGACTTTCTATTATTCTTAAGGGGGTTGCCATACAAAAGCAAAATTTTTATAAAATTTGCTCCCACCGCTCTAGCGGAATCAAATGTAAAAAATGTTACGGAACCGCACATTGTTATAGTCATCTATTAATGCAACGGCTCTTCCGGCGCGTCATGCATTTTTTTCTGAACCTCTCAAAATAGGGGGACTTGGCGTATCCAAATCGAATTTCTAAAATTCAAGACAAAATTCAAAAAATCAAAACTTTTGCAGCAACCTCACACCAGTATGTGTGTGTGCTGTGCTACTGGTGTTGCATGTTGGATTTTGCAAACATTCACTAGGTGTCGTTTTTGTTTACAAAAATAAAACAACTCAGGGCAGGGCGGCACTCACATATGGCAAGACGCCGTCCCCACTGAAAGTGATGATGTATCACATTTGGCCACAGTATCAGTGTCTTGTTGCAGCCGTCGCTGATGCAAGTGCTAGCCTGTTGCCATTCAAGCGGCCATTGTTGTTGCCTCCTCTGTCCGTGTGTTGTTTGTGCTGCTCCCTGTGGTAAATAATCTTGTCACATTCATATGCCGAGGGTTTCTTGGCTTCTTTGCTATGATTTCGAAGCGTTTTTGCAGCTAAGATGATGAGATGACTGTATGCAAGGTAGCTCTGAGCAACATCATCCACCAACCATACAATCGTAGTTGCCGGCAACAGCATGCAGCAAGCAACAGCATCTGCCTGCCGCATCATCATCAACCAGCCTTTCTCTCTCATCGCTGTGTTTGAGTCATAAAATTTCATTCCATTTAATTTAATGTGTAACACAAGAATTTATAAAAATATAAATTATCTTCTTTTTATATTTCGTTGTTGTTGTTGCTGCCGCTGCTGATGTTGGTGTTGCCTAAGTGGTTTTGTTTATCTTTCAATAAAAATAGCAAATGATATGAGTAAAACAGCCAAGAGCCGGGCAACAACATGATGGTGACGACGACGACATCATCCAAAATAATTGCCAACTGTTGCATACTGACTGCGTGAGCAAGCTCTGGTGACGGCTGACCGACGCACTATGGTCAATTTTCAGAGAATACGATGATAACTGCTGAAGTTGTTGCACATTTCTTCATGGAGAAACGTATTCCGGCACTAAGGCCCTACAAGCACCTAAGAAAAAAAAACATTCCATCAAACATCAGTAGCCAAAGTAGAGAGTATATCGTTTGTCACTTTAATTGATTTTTTTAATTTTTTTAATTCGCCTAGAAATTACGCTATTTCTAGCCCAATTGGTCCCATTGTGCCACTCGAGTCTATAACTTCAGTTTTATCACCATCGAGAAGAAATTGCGCTTGCTGTGGATTTATTGCGGCTACAGGGTATCATTAATATTATTTAATCATTATTTAACGAACGGAATGAATAGCTAATGATCTGATGGAGAGGAAATTTTTAATACACCCAACATCCTCTCGTATAACACGTGAGATACCCGCTCCATGATAAAAGTAGAATAATGTACTAAAGACAGGATACGAAATGTTCAATTCACGGAAGTAATTATGGGGC
This sequence comes from Polietes domitor, assembly GCA_947397865.1. Lineage (NCBI taxonomy): Eukaryota > Metazoa > Arthropoda > Insecta > Diptera > Muscidae > Polietes > Polietes domitor. Next base: position 190,751,810 of record OX377618.1, on the reverse strand, counting down.
AACAATGGTGTAACATGGGGGGGGGAGTTCAAGGAACATCAACTAGTACTTTAAGGGAGGATAGCAAGGATATTCTGAGCAATTACAGAGGCGTCTGTGGTTCGAGTATCTCTAATACAATTATCGAAATTTAAAAAAAAAAAAAGTAAAAATACATCTTTTTTTTTTTCAAAAAAAAAAAATATATCTTTACTTAAAAAAAATATATATATATATATTTTTTTGCTTGCACGACAAAAATCATAAAAAACTCGGAAACAGTGTTTCTTTATTTTTTTTTAATGAAATGCTAATCTTTGTAGAAGCAAAATGTTTTTTTTTTGAATCATAATATTTTAATTATTGAAAATTAAATTTTTGAAATATTATTTTTTCTAAATTTCCAATTTTCGACGAAGGTACCTTCAATATTTCATTTTGGATATATAAGTCCGATAATATCCGGCTATAAGTTAAATTAAAGGTACTCACGAAACAAATATCATTACAATTATTGCGAATTATACTTTCCTTTAGAAAGAGTGATTTAGAAACAGTCTAGTTAGTTTTTTTTCTTCTAAAAAATCTGTTTCTGCTGTTACAGAAAAAATAAAAATATTATAACAAATTTTAATTTAAATTTAAACAAAAAATCGTGTTTTTTAAATGCTTTTACGTCTACAAAAAGTATGACAACTTACACATTTATCCATAGACTTTTTATATGTAAAAATTTCTTTTTTTGCTGGGGGAAAAAAATTAAATTTAAACAAAAATTAAAAATTATGATTTTTTAAATTATTATACGTCTACAAAAGTATCATAACTATAATAAAATAAAACAAAATACTTTTTTTCCGACTTTTTTTTTTCTATTTTTTATGATTTAAAAAAAATGATTTTTTTCCCATAATTTGAAGGCATACAGGAAGGACGAAAGTTTTAAATTTAATATTTTTTTTTCAAAAAATGATCCATATTTTTTTGTTGATTTTATGAATCAGCATGCCTCAATGCACACGGAAAATAATTATTTTCTGCTTGGACACAATTATATGTATTAGTTCAGTATAAACATCAATTTCAAGTATACCCTTAGTTTATTTATATCTTGCTTTTTAAGAGGAAAATATTTAAATGGATGTTAATGTACAGATAGAAGCTTCAAATTTAAAGTATTTTTAGCACCCGTTCTCTTCTTTAATTTGGCTTTTTATAATATTAATATATAATATTTTTATAAAAATTGTATCCTTTGGAACTGTGTAGTCCTTTTAAGGGTCAACAGGACGAGGAAATGAAAAACTGAAAACGCAAATTATCTACATTTCATCTATAGTTTCAGAGGTATATCATCGATTCAAACATAACTAATTGATTTTCAAATAAACAGAAAAAGCTGGAAAACTTTGGGTAAATACAAAAATTATGTTTTTAAGATTTGTAAAACGAAAAAATATGCTCTATGGGAAAAAATAGCCGACAATAAAAAAATAATTCTTATTTGACGAATGAATAAAACTTGTAATTTTAGACACTTTTTAAAAAATAAAGTAAAAATAATCGGAAAAATCGAGAAGATTTTGCTTTTTTCTAATAGATTAGGTCCAAAATAAATTATTATGAAAAAAATCACCGAATTTTATATTGTTTTTTTTTTTTGACCATCAAACAATTAAATTAAATACAACATTTTAATGAATTAAATCATTTTTTAGATTTGTCAAACAAAAAATAGGCTCTCTGGAAAAAATCTTGGCCATTAAAAAAATAAAATAATTAATTTTTGCCTAATGAATAAAACTTGTAATTTTAGACACTTTTTTTAAAAATAAAATAAAAATAATCGGAAAATCGGGAAGATTTTGCTTTTTTCCAAAATAAATTATTATCAAAAAAATTCACCGAATTGTCAAACAATTAAATTAAATAAAACATTTTAATGAATTAAATCATTTTTTTAAGATTTGTCAAATAAAAAATAGGCTCTATGTAAAAAATCTTGGCCATTAAAAAAAAGATAAAATAATTCATATTTGACTAATGATTACAAATTTTAATTTTATATACTTTTTTAAAAAATAAAGTAAGAATAATCGGAAAATCGAGAAGATTTTGCTTTTTTCTAATAGATTAGGTCCAAAATAAATTATTATAAAAAAATTACAATTAAATTTAAATAAATCATTTTAATGAATTAAATCATTTTTTTAAGATTTGTCAAACAAAAAATAGGCTCTCTGGAAAAAATCTTGGCCATTAAAAAAATAAAATAATTCATATTAGACTAATGAGTAAAAATTGTAATTTTAGACACTTTTTAAAAAATTGAAATAAAAAATGATCGGAAAGAATCGAAGAAGATTTTGCTTTTTTTCTAATAGACTAATATCCAAACTAGATTATTATAAAAAAATTCACCAAATTTTATACAGTTTTTCAAGTTGACCATCAAAATGTGGGAATTTTTCAAATTTTAAATATATAAAAATAAATAAAAAATAATATTTTTAAGATTTAGAAAAAAAACAAAACAAAATTCGTACCACTATTCAGAAAGTAAAGAATATGCAATGCCAGCAAATATTTACACTTGAACAACATTTCCCTTCAACTACTCACGAACGAAAGTACAAAATCAATTTATTTTACAAAATATTTTTTGAGAAAATAAAAAAATCAAAACAAGACAGTTTTCTTGGGGTACATAAATGAAATAAATCATTTTAATGAATTAACTCATTTTCTTAAGATTTGTAAAACAAAAAAATGGGTCTCTGGAAAAGTCATGTTGATTAAAAAAAATAATAATTCATATTTGACTAATGAGTACAAATTGTAATTTTAGACACTTTTTAAAAAATAAAAAATAATAGAAAAAAATTCGGTGAAGATTTTGCTTTTTTAATAGATCCCAAACTAAATTATAAAAAATCACCGAATTTTAAACTACAAAATCAATTTTTATTTTACATGCAAATCACATACTCTTTGAGTAATTTTGTTTGGTCTCCACGAAATTTTCTTAGTTACACTATCTAAAAATAATAATAAATAAATTCGAAGCAAGTCAGTTCTCTTGGGGTACAAAGTAAAATAATTCATTTTAATGAATTTAATATTTTTTTAAGCATTGAAAAACTAAAAAAATTTACTTGAAATTCTTATTTGAATTGTTATTTTTTAAAATTCAGCTTTTAGAAAAATACATATTTGGAAAATTTCATCATAATCGGAGATATGAGTCAAAATTTGTAGTATTCTGGGGGGATTGTACCATATAGAGAATTACCGCTCACAGAAATTTTGTTGTTAAAATCCTTCGCTATAAATTACCTCTGCAGATATTTGTGCCAGTTAGAATGTAGTGGTCTAAGTCACACTTTATCCGTTCTGAGATAGGCAATGGATTATGTTTCAGTCAATTATTTTTTTTTTCTACTGAAGCAGATATTTCTTTTCTTAGAATATCCTACTTAGAATATCGAACTTTTATAAAAAATCGACAACGTTGGTACCTCTAACCACTGGTACCACTTTCATTCTTTTCAAAATTGAAAAAAATTAACAAACTAACTTTTAATTTTTTTTCGCAAAAATAATATTTCTTTACAAAAATGAAAAATACGAAATATTTTATTAAAAAAAAATATTTATAAATATTTACACACATCAATGTCAGTCAGTGAACTAACACTAAAGACAATTTTGGTGTACATAAAATGATAAATTTCATTGTAAGGGTACATTTTTTATAAATGTCAAAAATAAAAGTTCTTAAATTAGAGATCCGATCAAAGTAAAGAGAAAAATTGTTTTATCTCAATTTTTGACTTAGATCTCTATCATTCTAACTGGCACAAATATCTCCAGAGGTGATGGCACATTTGTTGTATCGCTCAACTGGACAAATATAAATACTGAAAGCCTTATGGTCCTTAAAGGGTTAATGACGCAAATTTCTTGGAATCTCATGGAAAATCATAAATTCTACTGAGAATCTGGTGGAGATTCAGAGATTTTAGGACTTGGAGTATAAGGCCGCCCGTCTCCATTTTCGAACCCTCTGTAGAAATTGGGATTTCTTCACCTTACACTTGACCTTATTGGGACTGAGACGTTTCACAAAGACCTTTTTTGAATGTGTATGTGTAAACTAATCTTAATTTTCTTTGCCATTCTTTTAAAATCTAAAATTTTCCCAAGCTACACTTATCTACAACCACTTGTCTTGACCTCAAAAATATCCATTACACTTCGTTGTTCAACAATTTATGGTGTCCTCATTTATCCTGGGAGCAATTAATCCGAATTTCCATTTACCATCACCATAGAAACCACCAGCAACAAGCACCTTTCCATTATGTTGTTGCTCTAATAAAGAAATCATTTCGGCCAAAAGCCAATGGGTTGCCATTTTACTTAGCCAAGATTGCAACAACGCCAACAAGAAAAAAAAACGAAATTCGTGATTTTAATAAATGGATCATCGAATCGTCGTCGTTGGAAAGTCATTTGCTTTGAGAAACAAACTGTAACACCTTTAACATTTTCCATGTCGAATCCGTATGGTTTGCTTATGAATCGTGGCATATTGTGGCGCACCGAGGGGGGTGGGAAGTCAAAATAGATATCCAAACTTGGGTCAAATTACCCACCTTTTATTTCACTTTAGTGAAAGACATTGTAACATGATGATCATGATCAGCCAGCGACTGCAGCAGCCACAGAGGGTAACATTGGCAAACAGCATGCACCTCGTCGTCTTCATCGTCTTCGTGTGTTGCAGATGTGGGTCTTCTAGCAATATTGTGGCTGCATCACAAAGCGTCCTCTAGCGTCTTCATGTTGCCTTCTCCTCCCCGGACACTTGCCGGAGCATAAGCATAGCCGTGATATGGAGTGGTTTAGATGGATGTACTTTTTAATATTTCATTGTTACAAATGGCATGAAATTGTGAATTTATTGGCGTTCAATATGCCGGCGGACGGGCACTTAGTCATGCCGTCACCGGCATAACGCCAACGCCACTTTGTCAGTTCGTCAGTCAGAGACCTCAGGCTGGATAAAAGGAGTAAGTGGTGTGAGGGCAGCAGGCACACAGTGGTTACATATGATTTCAATTTTGATTTTCAAAAGTTCCACAATTGAATACAAAAAATTCGGGTTGGAACCACTGTGAGGCATGCAACTGGCAGGTACACTTCAAATTTAATGGCATTCATCTGCTGCCGCTGCAGATGAGGTTGCTTCATCTATGATTCTCTTTCGGTTCGTTTGGCTTATGGTGTAGAGGTGAGGTAGTGTGTAGTGGGGGGAAGATCTCCCCCAATCTTTTGTAGGATTTATTAGGTTTTGTTTTACTTCTTTCACAATCGTGAACTTGATGCGAGCGACGAGCTCCTCTCTCGGATGAAGATTACTTTGATGCTGTTGCCAT